>ML797013.1:68778-115952 GCA_009831015.1 Picea engelmannii
TCTCGATGGCTTGTTTACTTCTCTACACCAATTCATTTTTCTCAAACATAATCTGTATCATTGGCCATATTTCATTCATAGACTTGGTGATGTCTGTCCAGACACTTTCTTTGACTTCAGCTAGTGTTTTACCTGCCACTGTTGGCTTCCGAAGCTACTGCAACTCTTGTTTGAGCTGGTCTGACACCTGTTTTTATTTGGAGAGACTGGTTTGATAAGAATATTTGAGTTCCTGAAGGTTCTCAATTTCCTTTTTGAGCCTGCTAATCTCTGTCTCCTGTACCTTCATCTCTTCTATAGATTTGGCCAATTCAGTCGTCTTTTCCAGAGACATCAGTGGATTCCCTGATGGGACTTCTGCTAGTGATGTTGTGCTCACTCTTGAGAGTGGTACTGCACTCAATGGAATGACTTCCATGGGTTTCAACTGTTCTTTCTCTTTCACTAGCTTCTCCATCTTAGCTTCCATTTCCTTCAGTTGTGCATTCTGCTCCATGATTAACTTAAGCATCTCATCTTTTTCTCCTTTTGTCTCTGCTATTTCCTTTGCCCGTGAGTCTACTATTGGTGGCAGCTTCAATTGTTTTCTCAAAGACACTATGTCTATGTTTTTCTTCTTGATCATCTCCTCGACTTATTTTACATTCGAGGGATCATACCGGATCTTGAGGACTAGTTCCTCCAACATCTTGATCCTGCTATCCTTGGCAAAGGTGATATTTTCTCTAGCTTCAACTGTGTCTGGACATTGTTCAGAGACACTTGTAACCTGGAGGTAGTAGTGGAACCATGTGCCAGCGTGGAGAAAACCATTTCTCTCATCCGCCTATGCAGATCCATTTGATCAATAGGATGCATGATCTTGGTCTGGAATTCAAAAGTGGCACTTTTGTAATCGGTGATTACATTTGGGTCTGGTACCTGCGCTTGGAGGAATGCCATGTGCATTCTGCCCTTCTCCATGTCGAACGTCGATAGAAGTCTGTGTTGTGCAGACGACGTCTACTTCCAGAATTGGGCGTATGTGTTGTTGGTTAGAGTCTGATTCTTTTTCTTGATAAGATCGTATTTCTAAAAAATACTCAGCTTCAGACCTGTCTTACCTGGCTGGTTGATCGGTGGAGTATCTGTAGGTTTCTTTGGTAACATTATGGTTATAATCTACTTCTCGCTTGTATTGAGGAGTGACTGATCAACCTCTGTCACTATGGTGGATGGAATTTCCTTTTCGCCAGATGGGTCAAGAGCCGTACTAGTTTCTGGCCTCTTGGTATGTAGTTGAAATTCTTCTAATGATACTTCAATGACCGGAGGTGACATATCCTGCCTAGGCCTTTTCTCCTTTGGATCTCGCGGGGTGGTGGTCTATGATATAGTGACCCGAGGGTCCTTTTGTTTTGTTTCAACCAAATTTTTTGGTTCCCACCCTGTCTGGTTTGCAAATTTCTCTACCTCGGGCCTAGATTTGTGGACATATGGGATATTCTTGTTTTTTAACCTCATCTCTGAAATGATCCCGCACAGATCGTAGTCCCATGTGAAACTCATGAAGAATTTCATTTCCTTCAACAACCTGTCTGCTTCCTCCCCGGTGCCTCGATTGTTGTAGATGAATGACCCAATCTGCCCTTTGATTCTGAGTTGTTTCTTCTTCTTCAGAGACACAAAATAAATATCATCCAAGTTTATCATCTTGCCTTATGTATTCTAGAGAAAAAATTCTAACAGGTAAATATTTGGGCAGTTTATACGAGGCCAACTCGCACCCATAGACTCTAATCTCAGTGTGGTCCTGGTATAGGTACCAATCACCAGTATTTGTATGATCCGAGATATGTAGGATCCTCTGAACTTCGTCATTAATCCTGAGTTTGGGTCTGTCGCTGAGCATACTCACCACCGGGTGGTAGAACTGATCGACGAACTATTTGAAACTCAATTCCATGGAGTTCTGTCTGAGCAAGGAAGTCCATGCGGTTACTGCCTGGGGTTTTCCATCTCTGTCCATCTTCTGCATAGAAAAAGCGAATTTGTACACTTGGAAGAAAACAAACATGTATGTCAGTATTGAAGAATACTAGAACATGCCTTTTATGGCCAAATTGACAAATTGCTCGTGAATACTATTCGCCAAGAACATACTGAAGTCGAACTGTATAGTAGGCTTCTCATCAGTGGAGAAAATAGACAAAAATCCTAGAATGGGCTCATCTACCCATTGATCTGAATAATAACCCAGCAAGGTGCATAGGGACATGATAACTTGGTTTTCTTTGGTTGAGAACATGGAGGAAGGATAAGGGGGATTTGTAGTGGGGAGCTGAGTGGACTGTGGAAGAAAAAGCTCAACTATTTGAGCTCTTTGAGGAAATGTCATCTTCTGGTATAACTCTGTAAGGATTTCAAGGTTAAAAGGTGATGTGGAGTCGGCTCGGGATATTTGCATAATATGGTCGATGGTTTCTGGCGTGATGAGGAAAAGAACTTCCCCGGAGGAAGATACGATGGCTTGTTGCTCGGGAATATAGTGGGCTTGGCACTTGAGGGTGAACTCTGGGAAATGGTGAATCTAGGGGAAGAGATACAGGGGTAGGTTGGACTCCCAGAGTCCAATTTCATCGCTCTGGTCTATTAAAACTTCTTTAAGCCATGATTGAAGGTATGCAAAGTTAAAATTACACTTAGTGTCTGCGATTAACTAATCTTTGTCAGCCAATGGAATCCTGTCGAGATCGACAGGAGGCGAGAGAAACAAATTCTCCTTTCCTTGTGTTCATTTTTCTTTTGGCGTCATTACTGTAACAATACCTGCAAATAAAACAATGTTAGCGGGAACGACTATAGATGGGGACGACTGACTATAACGGAGAAGAAAATGGGGTAAATTCTCTGGTGTGATGAGTGGGTAAATGGTAAAGGAATGAAGAGTGAGGGTAATTTTGAGTAAGAGGGTATGCGTTGGGCACGGGGGACAGGTCAGCTGGTTAATGAATAAGTTATCCAATAATAAATGACCAAAGAGTCATTTAAAAAGTGATATGGCAGGCGACAACAACCGAGGGATACAGATGGGTAATGTGTCGATTATCGATTGGGGGAAAAAATCATGATGAGGGGACTTTCCATGAGTGAATGAGGAAGAAGGACTGATGAAGTTATGGGATGTGACTCTTTTGGAAAGGTGGAAGATGAGGTCAGAGGTGACGAGGTATGTCAGACAGTAGGAGGCGGTGGGACTCGAGACCAACAGATTCATGCCACGTATAGATAGGTGGCCCACCATAGTAGATTCCATTCTGGACCACCCCCCCACCATTAAAGGTAGATCAATCGGGGGGGTCCGAAAAACACCTTGAGTCGTCGATCTACGCGCTTTGTTCTTCATCGAAGATTTGTGCACGATCTTTATCACACATTCCGGACCCCCCCGCCTCCATTAAAGGCAGAATGGATGGGGGGGTCCGAAATCCAATACAGACAGTAGATCTGAGCGCCAAAACTTGGGCCATCCAGATGCACGCATGAATTATCAGCAATTCCAGACCCCCCACGCCCTCCGTTAAGGGTAGAACGCTCTGGGGGGGGGATCCAGAAAGATTTGTCCACCGTAGATTTGGGCGTGATCATCTGGACCATTGATATATGAGCGGAGTATAAATGTCGGCATGGAAAGTATATGTGGTCGGAGGACTCTGGATAAATGCATATCATGGGTTTTCCACAAGATTTTTCATGTTACATCACCAATGGGTTAGACAAACAACATTTTAAGAATCCAATACAAGGTCGAACATTGATCATCAAGCTGGTTTTATTGAAGTAAAGAAAACTAGCAAATGTTATAACATAACTTCCTATGACAATTAGCCCAGATTAAACTATTGGGCAAAGAACTTACTCTACCCTGGGGCGATCTGACCAAGATTAGATAGTCTGGCTAGATTTATTCACTAACTAACCTAGATCACTTGGCTAAGATTAAACAATTTAGCCAAGCTTATTCACTATTCCTATCAACACAAATTTAAGAGAACTTAGCCATGCTTGAAAGGTATGGACCAAGTCACTGTTATTGCATGGGGCTCTTATTGAAATTATTTTATGCCCTCTTTTCTTTTTCTTTTTCTTTCTTTTCTTTTTTTATTTTTTCTTTCCTTTCTTTTTTTATTTTTATTTTTCTTTATTTTCTCAAATTATTTGCAGAATGAAAAATCATTTTTCAAACAAAAAACACTAGAGAGACAACATTCCAGTGACCAGTTGATCCTATAAATTATAGGGTGATAACAGCGGCTCCACCTGGGGATGGTACTCTCCTTGTGAAGTGTTAAGAATCCTAATTCCTGATGTTCTAAAACTTCCTCCCTAGTCGTCTTTGTTGCTTGATTGGTTTTATTTTTTAAAAATAGAAAACAATGGTTGGCGGCTTAGGGCCTTCTCTTCGGTCTTCAACCAACTGAACAAAGTCATTCACTCAAAAAATCGCAAAAAGAATAAAAAATGGTTTGTACAATGGAAAGTGTGACTTTAGGTCTCTACTGAGGCGCTGAATAATGTTTGAGCATTCTTCCATTTACAGGTCCTCCTGGCAGATCTGTCCCATCACTGTTATTTAGCAAGAAAGCGTTATTTCCTCTGAATGCTTGAATCATGTATGGTCCCTTCCACAGACTATTGAATTTTCCATACTTTCCCTTGTCTTCATTTCGGGAATCCCATCTCAGCACCAAATTTCCTAGCTCGAAATCATCTTCCTTGGTTCTTTTGTCAAAAATCTTCTTGATTCTTTCTTGGATTACCTGGGTCTTGTTGTGTACTTCTTCTCTGGACTGTTGCAAATGGATCATCTAGTTAATCCTTCTTTGGGAGTCATTTGGCTTGGATTGCATGTATTGCAACAATTTCATGACATGGACTCCTAAGGAAGTCAAAAAAATTGCTTCTGTACCATAAACCAGCTGATATGGTGACATACTGATTAACCTTTTGGTGGTCAGTTTGTCAACCCATAGTGCAAAAACCAACTTGTTATGCCATGACTTCTTGTTGTCCTGCAAAGTTTTCTTGATAATGTTTATGAGGGTTTTAAGCTATGGAATGACTCAAACCAATATGATACTATTTGCAGAAATCTATGAGTCTCTTAGATTGAAAAGCAACTAAATTGTCAGTTATAATTTTTCTAGGACATCCAAAGCGAGACAAGATATTACTTTCAAGAAACTTAATAATGACATAATAGGTGGCTTGCCTACTTGGTACTACTTCAATCCATTTTGCAAAATAATCTGTGGCAGTAAGAATCCACCTGTGTTGGCCCAAAGAAAAAGGATGTATTTCCCCAATGAAGTCTAATCCCCATTGCTGGAAAGGGGCCTCAACAGAGATTGGTTTCAGGGGTAGGGTAAGAAGTTTCCTTTTTCCTTCAAACAATTGACATTGATGACACAAAGTCACTTTATGATGCACATCAGTGATCATAGTTGGCCAATAGAATCCACCTCTGAGGATTTTGTTGGTTGTGGCCTTCCAGTTCGAATGACCACCACAGTCTCCTGCATGAAACTCCTACAATACTTTTTTAGCTTCATCCTTCAATGGACAATTTAATAAAATACCTCCAGGATATTTCCAACACAGATTGCCTTCTAGAATATAGAATTTTAATGCTTTCAATTTCAAAAACCTAGCTTTAGTCTTGGTCAGACTAGGGGGAGCTTGTAAATTATGAAAAACAAATATCAGGTTTGTGTACCATGGAAAGTTGAGAAATACCTCTCTCATGCTTGGAGTCGCCTGCTCACCCTATTCATTTGCTGCAACTAAGAAGTTAATGTCAAGAGCATGGAAATTTGATTCAGCCATTAACTTTGCTAGACCCTGACCTTTACTCAGTTTAGTAGGCTTGATCTCTATGTCATACTCTAGAATGATAGCAATCCATTTTCCTCTTCGTCCGTCTAGATTTTCCTGGGTTAAAATGTCTTTTACTACTACGTTTAGAACATATGCAATGGTGTGGGAATGGAGAATGTATACTCTAAAATCTTTTATGGATGTCACCAAGGAAAAAGCTTGTTTCTCCATTATTTTATAATTCAAAGCAACATCTCTTAAAGATTTACTAAAAAAAGGCTATCTGTTGTTCATAACCTTTCGTTGTTTTTCTATAGTAATATTGTTGCAATGGTATGTTCAAAGGCAAAAGAAAAAAGATAGAAATCTTTGGTGAAGTCCGGACTGATCAAGACTAGGGCCTGCGCGAGTGCACGCTTGACTTGTTCAAAAGACTGCCTGGACTCAGTCTCTCATTTTATTTTTGTGTCCTTTTTTAACATGTTTGTGATGTTTCTAAGAAGTTCATCCAGGTTGGGCATGAATCTTTGCAGAAAGTTTATTTTTCCAATAAAAGACTGTAACTCTTTGATGTTTCTTGGGTGTTCTAATTTCTGAATGGCCTCGATTCTGCTAGGGTCTATTTTAATTCCATCCTTAGAGATTATGTGCCCTAACAATTTACCTTCCTCTAATCCAAAAAGGATTTTCTTAGGATTTAAAGAAATCCCAAATTTCCTGCATTTCTTAAAAACTCGTCTGAGATGTCATAAGTCCTCATCGTCAGATTCGAAAAACACAGTTACTTCATCCAGATAGACAACAATAAATTTGTCAATTTATTCCACAAAAGCGATGTCCATCGCCCTCTAGAAAGTGGCCCCAGCGTTCATCAACCCGAAAGGCATTTTCACATACATGAAAGTACCCCATGGTGTTGTGAAAGCGGTTTTGTCTTGGTCATCTGGGTGAATGAGAACCTGATTATAACCTGAGAACCCATCCAATAAAGAGATTCGACTAGATCCGACTACCCTTTGTAATATGTGGTCCATTTTTGGTGATGGGTAATTGTCCTTCAGAGAGACCTTATTTAGATCATGGAAATCRATGCAAAGCCTGATTTCTTCGGATTTCTTTCGTGTTGGGATCAAATTTGAAACCCATTTGGAGAACCGTAACGGGACTTTAATTTTAGCATCGTACATTTTTTTGATTTCTTTTTCTATCAAGGGAGTATCTTGGGATTGATTCTCCTAAATTTCTGTCTAAAAGGTTTTTGATCTTCTTTTATTGGAATCCTATGTTGTATGATGCTGGTGTCATAAGCTTTCAAGTCCTCGTAACCCCAAGCAAATACGTTTCAATATTCCTTGAAAAGCGCAATGTATTTGAGTGTTTGCTCAGGGGGTAATGATTTGGTAAGCTTCACCATCCTTGGTTTCTCTTCTATCCCTATATTACAATCTTCTACTTCTTGACCACTGGCTTCAATTTTCAGTTTTTTTGATACATCATTAAAATCAAATAAGTCCTCTAAAGGAACTAAACCCCTAGGTAAAACATTAACTTTCAAATGCAAAACATCAACTTCTATCTCATCATCACCTAACTTTCCTAAATATATCTCATTTAAACTATCATTTCCAAAATCAGGTCTTTTTAAATTTTCATCTTCATTTTCTAAGTCTATGTTTGTACACTCGAAATCATTTTTACATTGCAGAAAATCTCAATTTGATTATCATTACCAAATACCTGCCAATATCTGATATTGTCTGGAACAGTTGGTCTGCATTTCACCTCCGCCATGTATGGGCGATTGGAACGAAAAGGTATCTTTCATGTGGCTACTAACATAGCTAACTCGTCTGCCAAAATATTATGCCCCTAGGCATCACCTTCAAATCAACTTCATTGAAACATTTAAGAGGATCGAGAACAAAATTCCTATAGGATCTAAGACGGGGGTGTTTTGCTGCATACTCATCTTTAATTTGCTTGATTACTAATTTGGAATCACCTCTTACCATAATTTTTTTGGAAACAACCTTCTTTAGAAGTTTCAGACTGATTATCAAGGCTTCATACTCGGCATTATTGTTAGTGCATTGAAAATTTAATTTGTAAGAATGGTTTTCTGAATACCTGGATTTGTGATTGTGAAACCAAACTCCTGCTCCCACTCCTTCTTTGCTTACATCTCCATCAAAGTCCATGGTCCATAAATGCACTGGAAATTCTTCAGTTATCAGATTTTTCTTTCTCTCTGCCTCAATGATTTCTTGGACTTCTCCCGGACCAAACATATCCTCTTCCAGCAGAATGATTTGTTCTCCCGTATCACCATTGTTGTATAGGATGAAGGAGTCTAGGTCAGAATGTCCAGAGTACATAGGATAGTTATGTGTTTTTTCTTGGCTTCTCACCATGTACTTCATCAGTGTTTCTATGTATAGTCTTCTCTGTTGACCAAAAACTGGGGCAGTGACATACGCCATATCCAATTGCAAAGTACCTTTCAACTTGCCCCCCCAAGATAGAGACAACAAAATACCATACTTTGGGGGAATGTCGGGAACCTCAACATCCATGACCGTTCTTTTCGTGGGAATCTGGACTAGGGTGATACACAGATCCTGGATCAAACTGATACATCTAACTTTACTAGAGTAAAACGAGTGTAAGTCCTTGTAAGGTCTGGTAACCTCAAGTCCCAGTTTTTCCATCACTACTTTAGGCATAAGATTATGGGAAGCACCTGAATATAACATAACATTATGCAGAATAAGGTCGTGTCTATTAAGACTGATGTAAAAAGGAGCGACAATACCATTGTTGGTCTGATCATCCACTTTCGGTCCGAACAGGAGTTCGGGTTGGTCATATGTAAGGTTTACAATATCTGAATGATTTGTTGATCCAACAGTTAAGGCCTTCATGCCTATATTAGGTTCGATGGTCAACTCTTTAATCACCTGTGAATGGTAAGCGTCTTTGCTCAACAACTCAGAAAGGGGATGGGAATTTTTACTTTGGCTAATTCCCTTTCGAGGCTGAAAGGTGTAGGTGCTCTGCTTTGGATCAACAATTTTGATTTGTCCACCACAATCTTCTGGCCAGAAGTATTTGGTGGATTGGTTGATGAAACCTCAGTTTGCGATGATCTTTTCAGAATAGTAAGGTTTCTTTTTGCTGGAACTTCAGCATTACCCTTCTCAGGGCTCTTCTCGGTAGCACGCTCAGGGGATTTTTGGGTTTCAACTGTCTTTTTTGTTTCGGTCACCTTTTTTGGAGAACTCCCGTCAGTCTTCTTACGTCACAGATTGTACTGCCGATGTACCTCCAAAATAGCATTTTCAAATGCCTGTTGTTTGGTGTCTTCAGCTTCTTCACTTACCTTGGTTTGATTGAGGAGAAAAAATTCTTGCTCTTCCTGGGTAAGGAAAATAGCTTCATTTTCATAAATACCCATGAGGTTTATATGAGTATCCTCCAGTTCTTGAATCACTTCCTCTCCTTCATCAGCATAATTTTCTTGTAGGGGAGGTCTGACATGTTGATCAAGACCTCTTTGTTCCCTTTGATCCCTAGGATCTCTCTACCTGATTTGAGGAGGGTTTCTTCTGAAGTTAGGATTTCGAATTTGAGGAGCTGGTGGGTTTTCTCTAGGAGGATTTATTTCGGATACAGTAAGTCCCTCCATCATTCTTTCCATTTCTCTTGCCAAGGAATCCAATTTGGAATCGGACGTTGATGTGGAAGGTTCCTCTTTGATTGTGACTCTCCTCTCTCTCCTCTGTCGTGCCCTTTTTGCCAACAGGTTGGCCTCCACACTTATTTCACTTTTCTGCATGTCTTCCAGGGTGATGGAGTTTCTTTCCCTTAATTGATATGACATATCTGCGTCAAAACCATCAGGGAATTTTATCAATGCTAAACATTGTGGAGGTTTAATATCGACTGGAATTGCATTGTACATGTTATTGAAACGGGTGTAGTAATCTTGTACTGTCTCACCTTGATTTCTTCTGATGTTTTTGTATTCTGACAATATTTGGAGAGGGTTTTTCTTTACCTCCCATCTATCTAGAAAACTTCTTTGGAATGCGGTAAGGTCAAGCACTGAGGCAGAATGTAAACCTTTATACCATTTCTTAACGTTACCCATCAAGCTTTGGCCAAACAGTCTCATTTGAACGTCAGCGTCATCTACTTCCTGCAGATCAAAATAATCATTCATTTTATCGACGTGTTGTTGTGCGCCCAAAGGTCCTGTTCCATATTACTGTGGAAGTCTCGTTTGATAGTCCTGGGGCATAGCATGAAGGGGTGTATCCAACACCAAGGGAGCATATTTGGCTACCATGATAGGTGGAGTAGGTGGGACARCAAACTGGATGATAGGTGGGGAGGTGGCAGAAGACGAGGATGAGGAGGGGCTATTTGGCACAGAGTGAGTGGTTTGAAGTTTAGTAGTGGGAGATAGAACTTCAGGAGTCCGGGGTTGCAAGATAGTTGGGTCTAGGATGGTTTCAGCCACAAAGCTATTAGATTTTGTTCTAAACAATCTTTGTTCGAAAAATATGTCAAAATTGAGATCTTGAATGGCAACAATCTCCTCTGGAAGAGAAGGGGACTTCTGAAGGGAATTATGTCTCGCTAAAAATTCAACAATGGTCTTTTTCTTGAGCAACTATTCTGGATTATCTGTTGCTATCACAGGTTCTGGGTCTGGGTGAGATCGAGTATAAGATCTTTTGGGATCCAGATTTCTTTTTGATTATATATATATATATATATATATATATATATATGTTTTTTAGTTTTACGAATCCGAAAATAATATGTATAGGTTTTTAACAACCTCTAAACATTACTTCTTTCTTAGATTTGCAATATTACTTTTCTTCTAGGGAAGAGAAGATGCGAGGTTAAAATTTGTTCAGTTTTTCCCCAGTATGGTCACCACTATGTTAACACCATGTAAATTTCCTAGAGGTTGTCAGGAAAGAATAAATATATGGGAGGTAACTTTATCCAACCACTTCGAAGCTAGGATCTATCCCTACCAACTTCAGAGAGGGATCTCTCTATATGATTTAGATATGTTGAAAATTTAAAATATTAGGCTAGTTAAATAAAATATGTTGTTTTTGTTGATATAGTGTTTGTCAGGTTGGCTGAGATAGTTTACACATCCATTGGGATATGGGGTCTGTATCATGAAAAATAAAATCTAAACCAGAAATCAAAGAAACGTTTCACAAGGAAAGACAATGTAATAGCTGGATTATCTTAGTAGCATAAATGAGGAAATAGTAGAAAAGGTGAGAATGTCAATTACAACAAAGAAGCAGTTAAGAATTTCTTTATCATAAAATTAGAAGATGAAACACTAAAATCTTTCAAAGTGAGAAACATGGTATACAAAGATAAATCCTGCAACATTCATTACTTTCAAAGATTAGATTTAGCAAATAGTGTGATAACTAAGCGAGAATAACATCGAACTTAGAAAGAAAAACATCACCAGTGAATACATGCAAGAATCCTGTAAAAATGCCTCTTTGTATTAATGGAAGATCTCTTGAAAAATATTACAGTCTGATAGCTCATAGGGTGTAAAGATCAACCCTCAATACTTCGAAAGGTGAAGTATTTATATCCCAAAATTACAAACGATCCTGTCATTAAAGATCAGGACGTGGTAAAACTATTTTTAGCGTAACCAACTTAACAAATTACAAGAATCTAGGAAATTGTTTGATGATGTGTCGCAACTACATGTTGTTTTCTGGGTGAATCATTGGTGAGGCCTCTGCACAACCTCATCTGACTGGATAGCTAACTAGGCTAGGACAACTCATCTACTTCTCGATCAGGTCACAAAGCTCTTCCCATCGAAGATGACTCGGAATGCTGACTTTGAGTAGCCTTCAGTAGACTTCATCCATTTATGTGTACATGGAAAAAGTAGTCTTGGTGATGAAAATGTACCGGATCTCATGCTGAATGCTGAAATTCAATAGAAGTGCATCTAGGAATGCCTTGCCTGTGATGCTACCCTGAATCCCTAAAAATTTCAAACTATCCTTAGCCACATCGGCTAGTCTCTTTTTGTAGATTAGGAGTGTCATTAGTTTGTTGTTTATCACCTTCAGACCAGGAAGACCTTTCTTCTGTAGAGCCTCAATATTACTAAAAAACCTTTGTACCCCTTGGTCCATGGCCTGAACCTTTTCTTGTAGCTATAGCATCAATCCTCTCTTGGTCAAGACTCTTTTGACCTCAAGGATTGTCTTTGTTCTATCCTCAATTCTCATCTCTTCCAGCTCCTCTCTGGTTTTAGAATTCAAGAATTTGATGATTTCATTAGCCTGTGTGGGCATCTCTCCCAGTTTTGATCTGATCTTCTCGATGGCTTGTTTACTTCTCTACACCAATTCATTTTTCTCAAACATAATCTGTATCATTGGCCATATTTCATTCATAGACTTGGTGATGTCTGTCCAGACACTTTCTTTGACTTCAGCTAGTGTTTTACCTGCCACTGTTTTCTTCTGAAGCTACTGCAACTCTTGTTTGAGTTGGTCTGACACCTGTTTTTCTTTGGAGAGACTGGTTTTATAAGAATATTTGAGTTCCTGAAGGTTCTCAATTTCCTTTTTGAGCCTGCTAATCTCTGTCTCCTGTAGCTTCATCTCTTCCATAGATTTGGCCAATTCAGTCGTCTTTTCCAGAGACGTCAGTGGATTCCCTGATGGGACTTCTGCTAGTGATGTTGTGCTCACTCTTGAGAGTGGTACTGCACTCAATGGAATGACTTCCATGGGTTTCAACTGTTCTTTCTCTTTCACTAGCTTCTCCATCTTAGCCTCCATTTCCTTCAGTTGTGCATTCTTCTCCATGATTAACTTAAGCATCTCATCTTTTTCTCCTTCTGTCTTTGCTATTTCCTTTGCCCGTGAGTCTACTATTGGTGGCAGCTTCAGTTGTTTTATCAAAGACACTATGTCTATGTTTTTCTTCTTGATCATCTCCTCGACTGCTTTTAGATTCGAGGGATCATACCGGATCTTGAGGACTAGTTCCTCCAACATCTTGATCCTGTTATCCTTGGCAAAGGATGATATTTTCCTTAGTTTCAACTGTGTCTAGACATTGTTCAGAGACACTTGTAACCTGGAGGTAGTAGTGGAAGCATGTGCCAGCGTGGAGAAAACCATTTCTCTCATCCGCCTATGCAGATCCATTTGATCAGTAGGATGCATGTCCTTGGTCTGGAATTCGAAAGTGGCCCTTTTGTAATCGGTGATTACATTTGGGTCTGGTACCTGCACTTGGAGGAATGCCATGTGTATTATTCCCTTCTTCATGTCGAATGTCGATAGAAGTCTGTGTTGTGCAGACGACGTCTGCTTCCAGAATTGGGCGTATGTGTTGTTGGTCAGAGTCTGATTCTTTTTCTTGATAAGATCGTATTTCTAAAAAATACTCACCTTCGGACCTGTCTTACCTGGCTGGTTGATCCGTGGAGTATCTGTAGGTTTCTTTGGTAACACTATGGTTATAATCTGCTTCTCGCTTGTATTGAGGAGTGACTGATCAAATTCTGTCACTATGGTGGATGGAATTTCCTTTTCGCCAGACGGGTCAAGAGCCGTACTAGTTTCTGGCCTCTTGGTATGTAGTTGAAATTCTTCTAATGATACTTCAATGACCAGAGGTGACAGATCCTTTCTAGGCCTTTTCTCCTTTGGAGCTCACGGGGTGGTGGTCTATGATATAGTGACCGGGGGGTCCTTTTTTTTTGTTTCAACCAAATTTTTTGGTTCCCACCCTGTCTGGTTTTCAAATTTCTCTACCTCGGGCCTAGATTTGTGGACATATGGGATATTCTTGTTTTTTAACCTCATCTCTGAAATGATCCTGCACAGATCGTAGTGCCATGTGAAACTCATGAAGAATTTCATTTCCTTCAACAACCTGTCTGCTTCCTCCCCGGTGCCTCGATTGTTGCAGATGAAAGACCCAATCTGCCCTTTGATTCTGAGTTGTTTCTTCTTCTTCAGAGACACAAAATGAATATCATCCAAGTTTATCATCTTGCCTTATGTATTCTAGAGAAAAAATTCTAACAGGTAAATATTTGGGCAGTTTATACGAGGCCAACTCGCACCCATAGACTCTAATCTCAGTGTCATCCTGGTATAGGTACCAATCACCAGTATTTGTATGATCTGAGATATGTAGGATCCTCTGAACTTTGTCGTTAATCCTGAGTTTGGGCCTGCCGCTGAGCATTCTCACCACCGGGTGGTAGAACTGATCGACGAACTATTTGAAACTCAATTCCATGGAGTTATTTCTGAGCAAGGAAGTCCATGCGGTTACTGCCTGGGGTTTTCCATCTCTGTCCATCTTCTGCATAGAAAAAGCGAATTTGTACACTTGGAAGAAAACAAACATGTATGTCAGTATTGAAGAATACTAGAACATGACTTCTATGGCCAAATTGACAAATTGCTCGTGAATACTATTCGCCAAGAACATATTGATGTCGAACTGTGTAGTAGGCATCTCATCAGTGGAGAAAATAGACAAAAATCCTAGAATGGGCTCATCTACCCATTGATCTGAATAATAACCCAGCAAGGCGCATAGGGACATGATAACTTGGTTTTCTTTGGTTGAGAACATGGAGGAAGGATAAGGGAGATTTGTAGTGGGGAGCTGAGCGGACCGTGGAAGAAAAAGCTCAAATATTTGAGCTCTTTGAGGAAATGTCATCTTCTGGTATAACTCTGTAAGGACTTCAAGGTTAAAAGGTGATGTGGAGTCAGCTCAGGATATTTGCATCATATGGTCGATGGTTTCTGGCGTTATGAGGAAAAGAACTTCCCCGGAGGAAGATACGATGGCTTGTTTCTCGGGAATATAGTGGGCTTGGCACTTGAGGGTGAACTCTGGGAAATGGTGAATCTAGGGGAAGAGATACAGGGGTAGGTTGGACTCCCAGAGTCCAATTTCATCGCTCTGGTCTATTAAAACTTATTTAAGCCATGATTGAAGGTATGCGAAGTTAAAATCACACTTAGTGTCTGCGATTAACTAATCTTTGTCAGCCAATGGAATCCTGTCGAGATCGACAGGAGGCGAGAGAAACAAATTCTCCTCTCCTTCTGTTCATTTTTCTTTTGGCGTCATTACTGTAACAATACCTGCAAATAAAACAATGTTAGCAGGAGCGACTATAGATGGGGACGACTGACTATAACAGAGAAGAAAATGGGGTAAATTCTCTGGTGTGATGAGTGGGTAAATGGTAAAGGAATGAAGAGTGAGGGTAATTTTGAGTAAGAGGGTATGCGTTGGGCGCGGGGGACAGGTCAACTGGTTAATGAATAAGTTATCCAATAATAAATGACCAACGAGTCATTTAAAAAGTGATATGGCAGGCGACAACAACCGAGGGATACAGATGGGTGATGTGTTGATTATCGATTGGGGGAAAAAATCATGATGAGGGGACTTTCCATGAGTGAATGAGGAAGAAGGACTGATGAATTTATGGGATGTGCCTCTTTTGGAAAGGTGGATGATGAGGTCAGAGGTGACGAGGTATGTCAGACAGTAGGAGGCGGTGGGACTCGAGACCAACAGATTCATGCCACGTATAGATAGGTGGCCCACCATAGTAGATTCCATTCTGGACCACCCCCCCACCATTAAAGGTAGATCAGTCGAGGGGGTCCGAAAAACACCTTGAGTCATCGATCTACATGCTTTGTTCTTCATCGAAAATTTGTGCACGATCTTTATCACACATTCCGGACCCCCCCCGCCTCTATTAAAGGCAGAATGGATGGGGGGGTCCGGAATCCAATACAGACAGTAGATCTGAGCGCCAAAACTTGGGCCATCCAGATGCACGCATGCATTATCAGCAATTCTGGACCCCCTACCCCCTCCGTTAAAGGTAGAAAGGTCGGGGGGGGGGGGGGGGGGGCCNGGGGGGGGGGGGGGGGGGGGGGGTCCAGAAAGATTTGACCACTGTAGATTTGGGCGTGATCATCTGGACCATTGATATATGAGCGGAGCATAAATGTGGGCACGGAAAGTATATGCGGTCGGAGGACTCTGGATAAATGCATATCATGGGTTTTCCCCAAGATTTTTCATGTTACATCACCAATGGGTTAGACAAACAACATTTTAAGAATCCAATACATGGTCCAACATTGATCATCGAGCTGGTTTTATTGAAGTAAAGAAAACTAGCAAATGTTATAACATAACTTCTTATGACAATTAGCCCAGATTAAACTGTTGGGCTAAGAACTTACTCTACCCTGGGGCTATCTGACCAAGATTAGACAGTCTGGACAGATTTATTCACTAACTAACCTAGATCACTTGGCTAAGATTAAACATTTTATCCAAGCTTATTCACTATTCCTATCAACATAAATTTAAAATAACTTGGCCATGCTTGAAAGGTATGGACCAAGTCACTGTTATTACATGGGGATCTTATTGAAATTCTTTTATGCCCTCTTTTCTTTTTCGTTTTCTTTGTCTTTTTTCTTTCTTTTCTTTTTTTGTTTTTTCTTTCTTTTCTTTTTTTCTTTTTATTTTTCTTTCTTTTCTCAAACTAATTGCAGAATGAAAAATCATTTGTCAAACAAAAATCACTAGAGAGATAACATTCCAGTCACCAGTTGATCCTATGAATTATAGGGTGATAACAGTGGGGATAGGATCTAATTCCTCCTTCCTTTTCCTATTGTTTCACTATTGTAAATCTGTCAATCCTCTCCCAAGTTGTTCTTAAGAGGGGATGTTAGGATATTTAGACACTTAAGAGTTAGTTAAGATCTACTTGGTCTAATGTGTCATTAGCTAAAAGTGTGTTTCTTAGTGTGTTTCTTTAGTATGCATTAGTATGCATTTGTAGTTAGGAAATCCGACGGTCACGATATGTTCCTTTCATAGAGTCATCTGATGGTTCATATTCTCCTCGATCTTAATGACCATTGATCTGTGGATTAACACCCAATTGGTCCATGATCTCTATTTAAAGAGAATGGAGGTTCATTTGTCAATGATTGGTTTTGAGAAACTCTCTTGTAAAATCTCTTTGTAATATTTTTCTTTTTCATTAATAAATTGTTCCAAGTGCCCGCATTGGTTGGGGCCGTGGATGTTTCCCCATAGGGGTCTTACCATGTCAAAACAATGTTGTGTTGATCTTTGATCTAGTTGTGTGAGTGGTTACTGAAGGTGGTAGTCCTTTATTGGAATACTTGTGTTGTCAAACATAAATAAATAATGGACTATTGTGGAGAATATGGAATAAAAGGGAAATTCTCAGTAGCTAGAATGCCTCAGAAAATAGAGTTGTTGAAATAAATAATAGGATAGTACAGGAAATGGCTAGAACAATGTTGAAAGATTCCAAGTTGGGTGACATATTTTGGGAAAGAGAAGTAAATACAACAATTCATATTCTAAATAGAGGAATTCTTAGAAGTAATAGTGATAAGACTCCCTACGAGGTATGGAAAGTAAGACTGAAAAATGTGAAACGTTTAAGATTCTTTGGAAGCAAGTGTTATATCAAAAGAGAATATGACATGATTTGAAAATTTGAATCCCGAGTTGACAAAGACATTATTTTCGGCTACTCAATTAAAAGCAAGACATACAAGTGTTTTAATCCGAGACTCAACAAAATAGTGGAAAGCATCAATGTACAGATTGACGAGACTAGTGTATGAAAGTACAAAGCAAAAAGTAAAGACTCAGTAGAGAAGGAAGGCGAAGAGGATTTGAAAGAAGAAGTAGAAGAAGAAGAATAGGAAGAATAAGAACATAATCCATAAGCAAAGTAGGATGATGATGACCAAAAAAATATTTAGATATATCCCAAAAATCCTAGCAACGAGTGTAGAAATATCATCCATTAGAATAGATCATTGGGAATAAATGTGAAGGAGTTGAAACTCGAAGAAAATTATTCTCACGAGAACAAAGACATATAACACTATTTTCCATAGTTGAACCCAACAGTTTTGAAGAAGCCAACACTAATTAACATTGGATCAAAGCTATGCAAGAAGAAATTGATCAAATTGAGAAGAATGAAGCATGGGAACTTGTTCCAAGGCTTAAGAATAAGAACATGATTGGTACAAAATGGGTATTTAGAAACAAGATGAGGATGGACAGGTAACCAGGAATAAAGAAAGATTATTATGCAAGGTATATGCTCAGGTTGAAGGAATAGATTTTGAAGAAACTTTAGCCCGATTTCTAGAATGGAGGTACTCAGATTGATCTTGTCTTATGCATGTTCGAATAAAATCAATGTATATCATATCAATGTAAAATCAACCTTCATAAATGGAGAACTAGAAGAAGAAGTCTACATCAAACAACTAGAAGGGTTTTTACTATCATAAAAGGAAGATTATGTTTGCATATTGAATAAGGAAATACATGGACTGGGATAAGCCCCCAGAGCATGGATGCAATATTGGACAGGTATCTACAAAAACAAGGGTTGAAGAAAAAAAATGAGGACAACAATATCTACATACATGTAAATGGAAATAACTTATTGATAATTGAAGTTTATGTTGATGACATTATTTTTGGAAGTAATTATGACAAGATGAGTCAAACAAATTCTAAAGACATGCATAATGAATTTGAAATGTCGTTACTTGGTGATTTGTATTTATTTTTGGGAATCTACATATGTCACCAGGATAAAGGTATTTTCATCTCCCAGACCAAGTATATATAAAATGCTACATAAGTTTGGAATGGTAGATTGCAATCTTGTAAGTACTCACATGCAAATCGGCTGCAAATTGAGAAAATATGATATAGCCAAGGATGCAGATCAGAGACTCTACAGATCAATGATTGTAAGTTTAATCTATGTGACAACATCGAGAATGGATGTGATCCAAGTTGTTGGATAGGTTGCAAGATTTCAAGTAGCACTGAAGGAAAAACATGTTATGGAAGTAAAGAGAATATTCAAATATCTCAAAGGAACAGAATAATATGGATTATCATATCCAAAAGAGATTGATATATCTCTAGTTTCATTCACAAATGCATATAAGGAAGGAAGTATTGATGAAATAAGAAGTACAAGTGGAGAAATATTCTACTTGGGTGATTGCTCAATATCCCATTTTAGAAAGAAACAATATTCAATATCATTTTCTACAACATAAGTAAAGTATATTACAACAACAACATGTTGTACAGAGGTTCTTTGTATGAAGAAAAATTTGCAAGACATACAGGTGGAATATGACAAGCCTATTCTAATATTATGTGATAACACCAATTCTATAAGTATTTCTAAAACTCCAGTGATGTATTACAATATGAAATCCATTTTGATCAAGCTTCACCTTCTATGGGAATAGGTTGCAGAGAAGAAAATCAAGGTAGAATTTGTTGGGACAAAAGGATAGATTGCAAATATCTTCACCAAACTTATTTCAAGGGACACTTTTGAGCATCTTCGACGGGAACTTGGAGTAGTTTCATCCTCACAGTGATATACATGGAAGTTAGCATAGTACAAAAAGAGGAGAGTAGTAGTAATCATGAAAGATTTGAATTATTTTTTAATGCCTTTTATCAAATATGTACATGAGGAAGCACCATGAAGAGAAACACCAGTAGATATTAAAGGATTATAGACAAGGAGAGAATCCCCAAGGAGAAGTCATCCTTTTCCATTGATGTCAAAGGAGGAGATAAAAATAGATCCATGCAAAGGAATAGAAATGGCATGAAGACAGGGGGAGCCAAAATGAGCATGAGAAGTATTGTGTCTAAATGTTTTCATCAATGCCAAAGGGGGAGATTATTGAAAGATTAATTTTTGAAATATTAATTAACTATCGAAAGTTTAATTGTTGAAAGATTAATTGTCATCGAATTATTTAAATATTGGTTGTCATTGATTTCAACCCTTGAACATGAAACTAATAGGTTTCATGTCAACTTAAACTAGTTGTAAACAGAATATAACAAGTTGCATGTCAGTTGCAAGTCAAATTAGTTGTAAACATAAGATAACAAGTTTCATGTGAGTTGCATGTCATCATGAGTTTAATGGAAGCTACATGTCATAATGAAATCCTCATTAAAACACAGATAATATTCAATTGAAAAATCACTTATGTGAATCACCTCTGATAATACAGGTTGGAGATCTAAGGCAGTGAGTCAAAGGCAGAGAATTTCAGTGAACTAAGAAGTTTGTTGGAGCCGAGAGTACAAAAAATAATTTTATATGGATATTCTTTGAGTAAATCTGCGTCTTTTAGGAGGAAAAGTGCATACATCCATGGGATTTAGTGAGGAAAAGCATGAATACCCGCTAGAAGACAATGCATAAAGTAGTGAACTCGTGAGGAAATGTTTGTGAAGATCAGGGATCTAAAACTCGGGTCAGATACATGATTGAAGGTATGTCTTCATGTGTAATTTAGGGTCAATATTCTGAAGAAATTAGGAATAGGTATGACTTAGTGATTCATAAGAATTTGATTTGGAGAACTTTCTTTTGAATCTTGGTATGAGGTTTTAATGGTTGCAGTCTTGATGAGATATTGATATCAGTAGAAACAGTAGAAATATCATAAAAAACAACAATAACAGGTTATTAGTGGTAGAGATAGTGACATATTTTTCTACATTTATATTTTGTAGGGACCGTAGATACAAAATTTGATATAATTCCTTTATTTAACTACACAAATAATTCAATCACCAGCATATAAGAAAATATTCAACAAAGATTAACATTTAACTACAACATAAAAAATAACTTAGCAATTTCATAAACAAATTACCTATTTTTGATGCTAATTTCTCCGTTGACCTAGTTGTCTAGCCTGCTACTTTGTTGCTCCCTGATGCATTGAGCAACTCTGCCCAAACCGTGTTTCCTCCCTACCATCTAGGAGAAGCCTGTCCGGATTCCTAGCTCCAGGATACCGTAAGGCTATCCTGGCCCTCGTGCCCAAAACCCCCAAAAAACCGGTGCCCCCCATAATGATCCTCCAAGACTGCAGAACTCCAACAAAGAACCAGAAAATCCAAGCCCCCAAAACCAGAACTCTCTCCTCCTCCCAAAAAAATAATCCTCCTCCTAGTAAGACTCCTCCTGTCATATGCCCCATCCACCGACTCTCTTCCCGCTCATTAATATCTTATCCCTTCATTATTATCTTATCTCTTTATTTAATGTCTTATCCCTTATTAATATCTTATCCTTATATTTAATGTCGTATCCCCTCCCGCACACGTAAATCATTTAATTAAAAAAATTAAAATTATTAACCCTCTTAAATTTATTACCTTGGTCATTGAATGTGATAGGTAATTAATTAATTAATTAATTATTTAATCAAAAGTTATAACAATTAATTAATTAATAAATATTTAATTAATATTCTTATGCCAATCTTTGTTTAAGTAAAACCATGTTAGGACAATTAATTACCTAATTAATTTTGCTTAATAATCCCTAAGCATATATTAAACTAGGGTTGTTACATGCACCCACCCTTCAGGAAACTTCGTCCCGAAGTTAAGGTATCTTATGGTACAAAGGAAAAGAAACATGGTTTACACATTCATAACAATTAACCGACATTATCTGTAAGTAAGTTAAGAAAACTCATACATACTAGTGTATATGTACAAGAAATGCATATGTAGCTAGTACATACAAGTCTCGTGCATGTACTAATAATCAAAAACTATCATCCTTTAGTAATTTATGTATGCATCCAATCCAGTCAGCAAGGCTAGTCTTTTACAAAAGACAACAAACCAATCAATTGTTTGAGAAATCCTTTATTTACAATTATCCGGTTCAACAATTTTATTTAGACAACTATGGTTTAGTTATGTAATTATGAATATTCATATATACACATTTTCCTTTTTTTTTTTTTAGAAGGGAAAACATTAAATTTCACCATAAGACAAATCCCTATACTTTCTCAACTATTTCTACTCATCCTTCCTCCCTAACTTACTTCCATCTCCATTCCTATCCTTCCTCTACTAGCCTATCTTGGAGCGTCAACTATATTGACCTAACTCCAAATAGAACCCGTAAGAGGAAGTGTCACTATCTCGACCAAGCTTCCTTAGCAGGCAACTGGCAGTCATCATCACATGTCTTGGGGAGCGTGAGCCAACATCATCCTCCCATGACTTCAGGTTTCGGAGGATACATGGTGGGAAATGCCTCCACCCCTCCTAATATTAACTAGGGTCCACACCCTACAACGGAATATACAGTGGCACCGTGTTGCTGGGGGTTTTGTCATCGTTTATTTAGTTTTGCGCAATGTCATCACCTGAAATCCTGCACTGGTCCACATATCATAGCAATGCATCCAAACCAATATAATTTCACATACAATATTCATACCATAATGTTTCTCGGCTAGTGGTCATGATATCCACTTTCATCATCATTATCCCTTGGCTATTTCATAGCCCATAACCTACAGATTAGTCTGTAACACAAACTCATACATTTCTATGCATTATCATCATGTAATTGCATACTATCATCATTTCAATTTGGTATCCCTATACCGACAACTTAACATCAAATTTTTCCAGTTAGAAATAGATCTCGTAATATCCCATAATTCAATTTCGACACCCATTCATAAGATTATCGTTTACCAAAATAGATTGCATCATATCCAACATCATTCTAATAGCATTTAAACATTCATTAAATTCACATTCTCACAATATGTCGCATCATATACATCATCATCAATAACATTTAAACATTCATAAAATTTACATTCACATAATATATCGCATTACATACATCATCATCAATAACATTTAAACATTCATAAAAGTTCATACATTTTAAAGTTTAAGTGTATCACTTAATAGTTTCATTGTGACTAGAAAATAAAGTATAAAGGCCTCATGCAATCCTGTCTGTCTAAGTCAAAAGGTGGTGTTACATACACCCAACCTTCGAGAAACATATTCTCGAGGTGGTCAAAAAAGTGAGGGATAGTCTCGTCGTAGTGTCTCGGAATCTTCCCAAGTAGCAGATCCTGGACTATACTTGTCCCACTGGACCTTAACTTGGTCTACCAGACGGTTCCTAAGCTGTCGGACTCTATGGTCCAATATGCGTAATGGTTCTATCGTGAGGGTTCCCACGTCCGATACCTGCTATTCCTTCCAATTTAGTTTATGTGATTCATCGGCAACATAATGACGTAAAACAGATACATGAAAAACATTGTGAGTTTTATGCTTCCTTTACTCTCTACCTAATTTGAATCACCTGTTCTTCCATATCTTGAATCAATTCTGGCCCAACTGTTACTCGGTATTCTAGTCTGTCCCAACTCAATGGCATTCTGCATGGCCTTCCATACAAAGCTTCGTAGGGTGGCATTTCGATGGATCTATGAAAACTGTTATTGTAGGCAAACTCTACCAAAGGTAGGTACTTCTCCCACTGGGTTTGATTATCCATGACATACATCCTAAGCATGTCTTCCATAACTTGATTTACTCTCTCAGTTTTCCCATCTGTTTCAAGATGATAAGCTGTGATTAAGTTCAACTAAGTCCCCAATGTTGACTGCAAACTTGTCCAAAACCTAGAAGTGAATCTAGAGTCCCTATTTGAAATGATCTTCTTAGGTATCCCGTGCAAATGGATAACCTCATTTACAAACACACGTGCCACATCAGTGACATCGTAAGTGTCTCTAACTGCAATAAAATGAGAACTCTTGGTTAACTTATCCACTATCACAAGAATGGCATTGTGTCTATGATATGTGAGCGACAACCCCACAACAAAATCCATAGAGATGACTTCCCACTTGGACATAGGAACATCATGTGGTTGTAGGAGGCATGTTGGGTGATGGTGGTTAGCTTTCACTTGTTGAAATTCTAGGCACTTGGCAAAAAAATGGACTACATCGCGCTTCATGCCTACCCAGAAGAAGAGCTTCCTCATATCTGCGTACATCTTCTTCACACCCGAATGCATAGAATAAAGTGCTCTATGGGATTCCTTCAGTATGATGCTTCGAATATGCCCATTCTCAAGGTTGTACATCCTTCCTCGATATCTTAACAGTTCGTCTGTTTCCAGACTATATCCTTCATACTTTGGATCTAATTGCCTCCTGCTCTGGAGGTTTGAAGTAACCTTTAAATACCAACTGTCTCCTTGGATTTGTGTCAACACATGTTCCCTCAGATTGACCTTTAAGGGTACCAAGGAGAAGATACGTGGTCTCCTACTCAAGGCATCTACGACCACATTTTCCTTTCCCTTGATGTATGAAATACCAAAATCGTACTCACTCATAAAATCACTCCATCGCCTTTACCTAGAATTCATATCTCTTTGAGTGACGAGATGTTTTAAAATTTGATGGTCCATTTTGAGCTCAAAGTTTTTCCCCACAAGATAGTGCCTCCAAATTTTCAGAGCTAACATTACAGTTGCCAACTCTAAATCATGAGTCACATATAGCTCTTCATGTTTCTTCAACTTCCTTGACACATAAGCTATCACTCCTCCATCCTACATTAGCACAACCCCCAAACCTTGCTTCGAGGCATCCGTGCATACTATGAAGTCCTTTTCCATATCTAGCACTCGTAGAATTGGCGCACTGGTTAGTAACCTCTTAAGCTCAATGAATGCATTATCACATTCTTCTGTCCATTCATACTTGACCCCCTTGTGTTGCAAAGTGGT
Source organism: Picea engelmannii (assembly GCA_009831015.1). Taxonomy (NCBI): domain Eukaryota; kingdom Viridiplantae; phylum Streptophyta; class Pinopsida; order Pinales; family Pinaceae; genus Picea; species Picea engelmannii. Next base: position 93,440 of record ML797013.1, read on the forward strand.
GATGGGTTTCACTATTTTTGAGAATCCTTCCACAAATCTATGGTAATAACACGCTAGCCCCATGAATATTCTCACCTCATGGGCATTTTTCGACACTGGCCACTCCATAATGGCCTTTACCTTTTCTGAGTCCACATAGATTCCTTCGCCGGAAATGATATGACCTAAATAGTGAATCTCTTTCTAGACGAAGGAACACTTTGACAACCTCCCATACAATTTGTTCTCTCTAAGGCAAGACAACACTACTCGCAAGTGTTCCTCATGTTCTCTTTCATTATTGGAATATATGAGGATGTCATATAGAAAGACTTGTACAAATCGATCTAAGTACTTCCGGAATACGCCGTTCATGAGGCTCATGAATATTGTCGGTGCATTGGTCAATCCAAAAGGTACTACAATGAACTCGTAATGTCCAAACCGAGTTCGAAAGGTAGTTTTTGGGATATCGCCTTCCTTAATCCTTAATTGATGATACCCTGATCACAAATCGATCTTTGAGAATACTGCTTCTCCTTTCATCTGATTGAAGAGGTCATCTATTCGCGGCATTGGGTACCTATTTTTCACTGTAGCACGGTTCAAGTCCCTGTAGTCTATACACAGTTGTAAGGATCCATCCTTCTTTACAAAAATTACTGGTGCGCCCCAAGGTGAGACACTGGGCCTTATTAGCCCTAAGTCTAGTAACTTTTTCAACTGCATTTGCAATTCATAAAGTTCCAACGTTGTCATCCGATACGAAGTCTTGGAGATTGGTTCTACACCAGGTTTTAGCTCAATAGTAAAATCAAGCTCCCTCTCAGGAGGTGATCCTGGTAACTCGTTTGGAAAAACATCCTTAAATTCTGACAATACCGGGTACTAATCCAATGAGGGTCCCTTCCTTCCATTCACTGCTTCCACTACATAAATTTGACACCCTTTCCTCAAGCATCGCTTAACCTTCATAATTGATATAAAGAATAACGACACTTTTCTCTGTACACCCTGGATCTCTACTGGTCTTCCTTCATAGTCGACACAAAGCACCCTCTTTGCGAAACAATCTACCAAGGCTCGGTGAGGTACTAACAAATCTATTCCAATGATTAGGTCATATGCCTCGAGAGTAGTGACATATACCTTCAACCTAGTAGTACACAGTGCCAGGTCTACTATACAATTATCAACACTAGGTCCTACCGCTTGTTTTTCTCCCAAAGCCATCTCGACTTGTTTAAAGTCATCGTGCTCGTAGGCTGCCAGCCCACTCTTTTCTAATTCAGATGGTGAAATGAAACTATCTGTAGCACCAGAATCAAATAAAATCTTAACATTGATATGATTTAGTGTACCTGATGACTCCACCACCGTGGATTGATGTTTGGCCTGGCGATTATTAACCGCTACGTAAATTTGGTGGCTGCTACTTGCTCTCCCCATCAGTGCCTTTCCTTCTCTATGCATAAACCCTGATTGTAACTCTGGGCAGTCATGCTGGTAATGGGGCCCTCCGTACCCCGAACAAGTAACACGATATTGAACCTATGCACTATTATGTGCCTATCTCTGAAATAAGTTCTTTCCCCTGGAACCCCTGCCCCTACTAGTTGTTCCCTGAGATGGCCGTGGACCTGTTTGCATTGTTGGTGATGAACGCGATGCTGCACTCATTGCCATTGAAATCCCTACAGCTATTGTCGTTGGCATGACTCTGTTACCATATGGCGGTGGCCTTGAGCCCCCTCCCTTGTGAAATGTCCTTGGGGCCTTCCCTACGAATCCAGGATGATGCAGAAATGTCGGTCTTGTACCCTCGGTTAAGTTCATGTGTTCCTTCACATAACGCACATTTTCCACCGCTTCCGCTACTGAAGACAGTTTCCACATCCGCACCATAGCTCTTATCTTAGGGTTCAATCCATAAACAAAGCGCTTTGCCTGTCATTGGTAATTATCCATATACGAAACATATTTGACCAATTCCATAAATCTGATCTCATATTCTTCTACAATTTTGTTTCCCTGTACTAAGGCATGAAACGCCCCTACCTATTGTTCCTCATAATAGGCTGGCAGATATTTCCTTCGGAACCTCTCCTCGAAAAGTTCCCAAGATACTATGTCTGGGGTAAGGTGCAGTTGTCTTTCCAAGTTGCCCCACCAGTTCAAGGCACTGTCTCTTAACTGAAAAATTATGATCTTCACCTTTGAGTTGGACGCATAGTCCCTTAAGGCAAAACACCTTGTCATGCCTTCCAACCATGCTTCAGCGCATTCACTTGCGTGACCCCTGGAAAACTCTGGAAGTTTGATCTTCTGCAATTCTCGCATGATGTCTTCGGGTGGAGGTCCTCCCCCTGAATCCCTTGACACTTCTGGATTACCCATTCCAGACGGTGGGGGTTCCACTTCGGTCCCTGCTATTTGTTGCCCTTTTAAACTCTCATTAATGGCCTCCAACGAGCGCAGTATGAGAGCTAGTTCGGGCGATGGTGGTGGTGGTGCTGGTGGTGTTGGCGGTGCTTACGATGACACTCCCCTGCCTCAATTCCCTCAAGTCCTGACCATCTTGTATGCTTTAACCTACATCAACCAAAGTTGTTAGGGTGAGTTCAAGGACGTTTCAAATTGGTTCTACTCAAACTAGAAATAGGGTTAAGCATAAGTTTTCTTTACTTGTCTATAAATAGACATTACTCTCTTTAGGGGATTGGCTAGGTTAGGTTTAGGATTAAGCATCTAAGCTTGATTTCTTCGCCCTAAAAAAAAATATTGGTTCCCTTGCCCTGTAGCTACGCTATCCTTGTTCCATACTTACCAATTCCTCTTGCTTACTCTCCTAGTGCGTATGTCTCCTCCTTCCCGCTTGTCCTAGTCTAAGTCCTTTTAAATTTTCACTTACAACTAAATATCCTCCGATGCTTGACTCGTGAGCTTTTCCTTGGTGCCTAGTGTTGGCGTTGTCGAATGCTACATTGAGATTTAGTGTTGAATTTGAATGGTGGAATAAAGTGGAGGGACTTGGCGCTTGGCTCGATGAGTTGTGTGTACGGTCTCGTGATCCTAACGCTTGGACACTCAGAGTTTATACTTCGGGATACAAAGATCAACAATGATAAATAAGCCTTTACCTTGATTTCCAGTGCATTCACTAATTATGATTCTACTCAGTTAGCCGACTCCGGATAAATAGGTAAGGTAATAAGTCAGTTAGTCTTAATCTTCATATTGTATCTTCCTAATAATGATACCACTCTAATCATACAGTGTTACCATTAATCTATTAAGTATAAGAATTTATTTGTAAAGACTTATGAGGGCGTGTTGGTGTTAGTGCTCTTCTTAAGGCGCTTTGCTTGGTGGGGGTCTTGGGTTCAAAACCCATGGACTCTCTAACATTTAATTTAATTTTTTTTTTTATAACTTTATTTATTAATATTATATTTTTTTATTTATTTTATTATGTTTTTTTGTTTTAATTTAATTATATTAGTTTTAAATCTTTAAAACTAATAAAATCCTTAAATCTTTAAATAATCTTTAAGATTTAATAATGTTTAAGATTCAATAATCTTTAAATCTTTATAACATTAGTTTTAAAGATTTAAAACATATATAAACCTTTAAAAATTTAATAGCATATATTTTAAACCTTTATTTTTTTATCCTGATTTTTTAAAACATAATATATATAATATATTAATTATATATTAAATATGTTTATCCTTTTCACCTAATTTTATATAATAATAAAAAAATAAAATAATTAAAATAAAATAATTAAAATAGAATAAAAATAAAATATAAAAATTGAAACAAAAAAAAAATTACTTAATTTTAATACCAATAAGAAAATTTAAATTCAATTATCGTGGGCCTCGCATGAGGCCCAAATGCCCTCTTATCACTCCAAAATCCTACACCTAGCTCTTCAAACCCTAAATGAATCCTTCTCTTCCGCCTCTTTCCTCTGCCACTTGGCAATTCTACTCTGTCCCTTTGCTCTTGGCACCGATGTTGGTCTGATCGTGGCTTGTGAGTTTTTTTTTTGTTTGTAAAAGGTTTTAGGGTAACAGGTCTTGTATTAGCCTGTGGTTCCCCCTTTTTTTTTGTTTTCTTGGTACTGTGCCTCCTCCCGTGGCTTCAAGCTTTATTTGCAGGTCGCGTGGCCTGGTGACTGTGCTCTTGGGTGCTCTGTGCTTCGCTTTGGTGACTTATGTGTTTTTTTTGTGATAGTTATGGTGTAGAGAAATGCTTCATTTGGGAACAAGTGCAAGTATTCTCCTCACTGCTTTACACTTGGCTTCTTTGGTATTTTCTAGCCATGGAGATTTACAGATAAATATGATGCACTCGGATCTGTTTATGAAAGGCATTTCAGTGAGAAGAGAAGTGCAGGAGGAATGTCAAATATCAGCGCAGAAAGCAGCCATTTATCAGTATGGAAGTCTCCAATTCCATATCTCTTGATTGGAGTGGGTGCCATGCTCCTTCTCATAGGATGTGTTGTGATTATTCTCGCCTGCTCCTACTTCAACAAGTCCAGCTGCGATTCAGAACAAGAAGAAAGTAATGGAACAAACCCTCATAATGTTGAGCATGCTTATGGTGGGAAGAATGAAACGACAGACGATATGTCACACCTTTCAGATGATAACAACGACCTAAAAGTGATCGTAATTATGGCGGGGATGAGACATGTGGAAAGGAAATGGCTTGGCATTGGGCTTGTGTGGGAAGATCATCCAGCAAATGAGGGAGGAGACCAAGGCGCATATTAGGATTTTGTCTCAAGAGAAGACGCCGCCATGCATTCCATCTACAGATGAGATACTTAAATCCAACCATCTTCATAACTGAAAATGATGCTCGGTCTTCCTTGGCTGGTATTACCTGGTGGTCTTTGAATTTGTTTCATTCTAGATCTATGTTGCCTTCGAATCTGGAATTCTTTTTTTTTGCACCGCACTACCCCAAGCATGAAATTTCAGTGGTTGTCCGAGGTAGGTAAGGCTAATCACGTTTTCGAATTTTCTTTCTTATCTCCTGCACATAAATAATTAAAATACAGATTTAGTATCGTTTTTTTTTACCGGATTGGTCTTGACTTAAAGGCTGCAATTTTTTTTTATTTTTTAAACCTTTTAGTTTGTTGTATGCCCCATCGTGGGCTCTCCCTTGGCATTTGGCATGTGTACGCTTCCTGGTGTCTGGAGTTATGAGTGTTGTGACTTGGCTTCGGGCTTCTAGTTGTGTTGTCATTTGATTTGAATTTGGTGTCGTCGATGCTTGATAAGTGTGCTATGAATGTGTGTTGCATAGAATTTTATCTTGGGCACATGGTTGGGGCCAAAGTTTTCTCAACAAGCTTGGTTCAAAGAGACCTCTATCGAATTGCAGAAAACTACAAAGTAACCCATCAGCACAGTCTGAATCTGCTCCAGGCTTGGTGTATTTCCATATTTCTTCTCCAGAAGTAAAGATTTTTGGCAGTTCCAGCATCATCGGTGTCAAACAAGACTATTATTATTATTATTTTTTATATATATTTTATCTACTCTTCCTACACCTTACTCTTTTTTTATATATATATGTATATATATATATATATTGTTTGTTTAATTGAGCCAAGTGCCAAAATTTATTTAACATTTTAAATACGTATAATATTAAACCAATTTCGTTTTCCAGACATATTGTTTATATATTGTATATAGATTTGTGTATATACTAAAATCAAAATGTATACTTGGCTTTTAGGTTAGGTGGAGGTGGCACTGGAACTTGGAGTTGGAACTTGGCCCTCAGGCCCAGATTTATCTAATTTTATCTAATTTATGGGTGGGTACAATTCCATTTCTAACTTGGGTAGGCGGGTAGGTAGGCCCTTAAGGCTCCAGTGGTTCAAACTGAAGTTCTGATACCATGTGTAGGGACCGTAGATACACAATTTGATATAATTCCTTTATTTAATTACACAAATAATTCAATCACCAGTATATAAGCAAATATTCAGCAGAGATTAACATTTAACTACAACATAAAAAAAAACTTAGCAATTTCATAAACAGATTACCTTCTTCTGATGCTAATTTCTCCATTGACCTGGTTGTCTAGCTTGTTGCTTTGCTGCTGCCTGATGCGCTGACCAACTCTGCCCAAACCGTGTTTCCTCCCTGCCAGCTAGGAGCCGCCTATCTGTATTCCTAGCTCTAGGATACCGTAAGGCTATCCTGGCCCCTGTGCCCCAAACCCCCAACAAATCGGTGCCCCCCATAATGATCCTCCAAGACTGCAGAACTCCAACAAAGAACCAGAAAATCCAAGGCCCCAAAACCAAAACTCTCTCTCCCTCCCAAAAACAATAATCCTCCTCCTTGTAAGACTCCTCCTGTCATATGCCCCCTCCACTGACTCTCTTCCCGCTCATTAATATCTTATCCCTTCATTATTATCTTATCTCTTTATTTAATGTCTTATCCCTTATTAATATCTTATCCTTATATTTAATGTCTTATCCCCTCCCGCACACGTAAGTCATTTAATTAAACAAATTAAAATTATCAACCCTCTTAAATTTATTACCCTGGTCATTGAATGTGATAGGTAATTAATTAATTAATTAATTATTTAATCAAAAGTTATAACAATTAATTAATTAATAAATATTTAATTAATATTCTTATGCCAATATTTGTTTAATTAAAACCATGTTAGGACAATTAATTACCTAATTAATTTTTCTTAATAATCCCTAATCATATATTCAACTAGGGTTGTTACATATTTCAGGGCGATTGGACGAGGCAATGAAATGGGGTTTTATCCTCCTTCTGGTTGGAGCCAATAAATTAGGGAGTTGGAGTTTCCTTCAGGTCACAACCTATAAATAAGGGTTGGAGCCTCCTTCCAGTTGTAGCTGGAGAAATAGGAAGTTGGTTCTTCCAATGAATGTAATCTTTGATAAATAAGAAAAGCATTCCGTAGTTTTTTTCCGCATTGGGTTTCCACGTAAAATTCTAGTGTATTGTGTATATGTGATGTATATGCATTGAATTATGGTGTTTTGAATGCTCATGTTATTTATTGGAGGTTTTATATTGTGATTAAAATCACTTTTTATGTTCATACTTATTCACACCCCCCTCTTAGTATTCCAAAAACTTTAAGTTATTTTTAACTCGAACTAAGGGTTATGAAAAATGACTTGTAAGGTTCTCGAGAATACGATACCCTAGAAGCTACAGTATTTAAAAATTAGAATCATACCCGTAGATAATACAAGATTTCTCTAAAGCTATAGAGTCATATATTTCTCCTATAAGACCACAACTATTATGTGGGTTTGGAAGAGTAAAATTGTAATATTGTGTGAATATGAGTATAATAGAAAAAACAAATTAATAAGTAAATGGGAATACCTGGAATGAGGAAAAGATCCATCTAATTTTGGCGATCGATATAATGGTAGAATTTATATATGGTAATTAGAAGCATTGGGTGCTTGTCCTTTCATGGAAACTCCATGACCATTATATAAGAATATCGAACAATCCTATGTGATAAGAATTTAATCCAATATATACAAGAAAAATGATAAGTATATCTACACAAGTACACGTTTGATGATGGAAATTTAAAACAAAACTTGGTGGAAAGAATCATTACATGGGATTACACCATTTCCATATCCAAGACCATTTTTCCTACAATTTTCTCAACTTTCATTCAACCAAACCAATTGTTAGTATTCATGTACATTATCATTTCATTGCAACATTTGAATCAATCTATCGACTGATTTTAGAATCACATTACTCTAAAAATTCAATCACTTCCAACTATTATTCACATTAAATGAATGAAACTATCATTCCTTTCATCTGCATTATCGAGCATACCAAGCTTTTCATAATGCCATCAAACATAATCAACAAACCTATGTGCCAATACTTGTAGCCATATCTACACAATGCATCCTTTCATTGGCTATACAATACCACATATCCATGTTATGTATTCCACCATGGTGATTTGGAAGGTATATCAATAACCTTAACAAATCATCCAACTCTTCCCTGTTACATTTATGATTATTTTAATAACTTCCTCTTCAAGCCATACACAACACCAAGAATATAATTATTTAGTTCTCTTTAGTGTCGAAAAAGAGGTTGAATTCCAAACATTGACTATACATGGGAAGACCATTAACAATTTTTGTAGTGCTATGGCCCTTCGATATCCAATCACATCATGGTCTCACACATTGTCATGCCCAATGTAATTAATTACTATCAATAGAATATATCTCGTCAATTGACTTGGTTATGATCTCATAACCAATCATAACATAATATGCAATTAAATTTTGCATATATGCATTCAACAATTACACATCATGTGTATACTCAAGGCCCCCTGCCTTTACATCATTTTCAAATATTGAACTTTAACTGAGGGAATTATTACCTCAATTCCATTCATCATTTTATGAAGAAAATGCAAGCAAATGCACACCTACATGGGTGTTATCAAATCACTTGATGTTACATGATCAATTGATATTTCGTAGAATCTCATTGGCTCCCCTCACCAATTCTCTTGGTTGACACTCAGACCACCATACTTTTTCTTCATATGGATGGATTTCTTATGCAACAACATTTTCAACATAATTCTCAACCATACCATAACATTTTTTCCTAGATACACAATCCATCATTATTCTTATTCAAATATCATGACATTAATATTTTACACATAACGATAAACTACCTTCAGTCTATAATCATAGCACAAGCATTTTCAAACATGGCCACATGCACCAATGCACATCAATATGCATTAAGAATTTAATCTTTCATGCTCATTTTATACTCATGCATTCTATCTTTATTGTATGCATCATGCACCCTAACACATACTCATTTCAACTTTATTAAAAAAAACATTGTCATTATATATGGATGTCCTTGAATTCCTATAGATTCAGGAATCCTCATGCACTATCATTCTGCTCATCTATGCACTACTCCTCTCTGATATAAACCTATTATAACCAAGTTCCACTTGGCCATCTTCACTTCTAGCCAATAAGGCTTATTGGCCACCACCTCTACTTGGGTGATCATGTTCCAATACTTACATTGTTGGAACCTTTTAGCACATTGAAATGGTGTACTTCATATCATTCCATCACCTTGATACTAGAGTATTTTAAACACATATTAACTATCAAGAACATGACATCCTTTTCCATTATCTCTAGATATCTATTGTCTTTCTCATTTTTATTTGAACACTTTTCCTTATTCCATTGAGTAATTTTTTTGAATCCCTATCCTATCCACTTAGTACCTATCTACTCCCAATGGTATCTTATATTACTTATGAGTACTTGTTGAGTGAAAAATGTGTCGCATAAATTCTCAATGATTTAATGTCAACCAGGAGCTTGTAAGCTTAGAGGCACAACACAATATGTGCGAGGATTGAAGTTGTTTATTATAAACTACTAAAGCAAAGAACATAAAAATAACATGAATGTACAAATGACAAATTTTACCTACTATATACAACACATAGGTGTACTGGCATCAGTGCATGGGGGCCCTTCCATCCTTCAGCAAGTACACCATAATCTTAACACGAAATANAGATCAAACTGGAAGCATGTCTTGTATTCAAAAGAATATGATTACATCAATTCAAAACATGAGCATTTCCTGAACTTCACACCTATATCTCCATCTATCTCTATCTTTCCTCCATCTCCATATCTATCATCTCATATCATATCTCCATGTCATTTTGAAAGGAGAAGGCTCTCCTATTTATACAAGAACATAAGAAGCTACCCCATTAATGGAGATCCACTATTCTCTCCCTAGATCCATACAAATCTCATATAGTTACAACCAAATGGCAAATGATGAGACACATATCCTCTTTGACCTTTATCCAAATATCCTTCCATATCTTGAAGGGAATTCGAATTTGAGTATTGAAGGCCACATAAGAGTGTCCTGGAAGCTTCCAAATCACCTACACATGTCAACAAACTCATTCTAATGGTTAGGTATAAGTATAAGCATATTATTTTCTAAAGTTTAACCACAAATTCACTTAAAAATGTTAAGAATTGATAAACTTTGGAAAAACATAGTTTTAACCCAATAATGAGGTAAATGTAATGATGTGGAGGTGATATGAAGCTGAAATGGAAGTAATTGTGAAGGTTTTAGTGAATTAATGGGGTGAAAATAAGGACCATTTTGAGACTCAACAGTACTCTCAATGAGTAACCTTTATTATTTACCCCCTTGAATTGTTTGTACATACACCATGTTTCCACTGTGCAACTTTGATAACATAAGTGGCTTTCTTCCTCTGAAAACGTTTTAGAGAAAAAGGGGCTAATTACTGACTAGGAATTATTTTTCATGAATTTGTATTCCTTCTCTTAGATATGACTCACTCATAATCCCTATGTTCCTTTCTTTTCATTGGTGGTAATCTCGTCATCCATAATTACATTTCTACATTCATGGCTATGAAGTCTTTCCTTTCCCTTCCATGTCCATTAGTGACATTATTCACCTATAGGATTCATGCTTCATGTGAGAATATTTGTTGATTCTCCCATTGTAATTTCTTTATACTCTTCAACAATGCAATACTACTATTTATCTACTCTTCCTTATTCCTTTATCCACTTTTCATTACCTTGTTTGTAGCTCTTTAATGCCTCAGGAAAGTTTACAATATTTGACTTTCTTCCTCATTCAATGGACTCTAGGATTAATATAGAATAGATCCACACAATCCTCATTTATTGGATCTTATCGTCTTTCTATAAATCTCTTCACACAACACTCTCTATTGGAGTGCTCCTATTCTTATTAAAAATGTTTTGTTAATAAGTTGATCCCCTTTTACTTTCCCAATCTATTGCACTTCAAATGTGACTCGATACATATGGACATTTTTTATAATGAGTTTCAATACCCTTTCTTTCCCGTCCATTACCTCTTTCACTCACCTCTATCATCTAGGAAATATTTTCCAAATTTTTACATCATTTGGAACAATCTTCACATTGAGTAGTTACATGGTTCATGGAATCCAATTCCACTTTTTCTTGAAAATTTATGGAGCAACACGATGCTCCCCTAGAGAAATTAGATATTCTGCCATTTTTTCCTCTATGTTTCCTTTCTAATTACCATACTCATTCTTTAATCTGATTTAAGAGTTAAAAGATATGGATTCCATAAATTCCCATTATGCTCAATGGTGTCCCTCAAGTCCACCAATGAGCTTCCTTATGCTTCCTCGATAGTTATTTGGCTCAAAACTAATTTTCTGTGGATATTTGGATTCTCCTATACAAGATATTTCCAATGACTACTTTCTTTCTCAATTATGAGAACTGAGCATAAATTTATAGTCAAATGATTTTTGTCAATTTACCCCTATTGTGCACCTTTCTCCTATGAAAAATATAAGTTGTTGATCCAATAATGATAAATTCTCAAGCCTGCATATAAATATCCACCATCATTTTCCAATTCAAACCAATCAGAATTGTTAATTTTCCAATACTACATCAATGATCTATGATCAACTAATTCCATTTTTAAATCAAATTTTCTCATTGATTTCCCTGAACCCCCATCATTGTCCATCAACCATCGCTTGTTTCTCTTGGAAAACCAACATTTCCAACAAACCCCAATAACTGACAATCAACCATCGGTGAAACTCCTTGTTAACCAAATTTGTTACCAATTTCACCAAACCCTGGCCATTGAACATCATTGTAATATACCCTTCCATGTGATATTGACCATGGGGGACTAAGTATCCTAGTTTTTCCCCCTAGATTATAGTATCATTGGGAAAATGGGGACTAAGAGGGTAAAAGAGTGTCAACAAATAATTAAAATTAATTTAAATGGGTGGCAAGGATTAAGGACAAAAAGGTAAAGTGGATTTATGAATTAATTGGAGAAAAGAACCTTATAAATCCTAAATAATAATTTAAATTAGAATTAGAATATGGGATAAAGGGGAATGAGGGTGACTCAATCATTCTTTCTTGATCATTTTTCACTTGCATATTTGAGCTCTACAAATTAAGAGTTTTGAACATTTTGAGTGAACAATCCCTAGAGATCAGCAAGGAGGTGAAATATTCCTCTGTTCTCGATCCAAGCTTGGCCAAGGTGGTAAAATATTCTGCCCTCACCATTATATTTATATTAGATACATTTCAACTATTATTTGAGAGGAGGGGAACATTGTTAGAGGATTTTTGCAGGAGGGGCGCACTATACAAACTTGAGGAGTTTGATTTTCCTTCTATTAGTGAGGGTTTACAGAGAACATATATTGGGAACCTATGCTACATCTAGAGAGACATTTCTTGGCACGTTTGGTGGTATTTTCCCCTCATATTTTTTTATTGTTAGAGTTGGGAGAATTTCTTAAGGAGGGCCCACCTGGGGTTAGATAATATTGACATGCGAGGATATATTTGTAGCTACATCTAGGGAGATTCATCATATGAGGCAACCATCTACTTTTCTATCGGAAATCATAATTTTCTTTGGGGTTTTTGGGGCCAAATATGTAGAGGTTATTTTCCTTGGAGTGCTTTAGCAAGTGAGGGCACACTTTTGCTAGAGAAGATAACATTCATAACAAGGGAAAGAGTTGGGTCTTGGATATATTTTGTATTCAAATTATGGAGGCTTCTTGGGATCTATATATCTATTTAATATTGTATATTGGAGGAATATTCAGCCACATCTTCTTATACTCTTATGTATTTCTAGATATATTGTTCTACTTTATGGAGGTGAACTATATAATAAAATAAACCATATCTGATTTTTTTAGATTTTCTTTGTGTATTACTGTTAGAATTTGGTTGTTACATGCCATTTATTTCATATAAAATATTTTCTTGCAATAAAACAACAAAATAAACCCTTACACAAGACTAAGGAGTCGATACATGCAAACTATTTGATAAAACTTCTCAATAAAAAATAAAAAAAACTTCAAAGGTTTCCAAGCAAATTTACTTGGGAATATTACAGTGGTATTAGAGATTGAATCCTCCCAACGTGTGAGGATTGATAATGAAGGAATACAATAGAAGGAGGAATGATAGAAACGTAGGAGAACCATAAATAGATCCAGAAATGGAGGAAAGACAAGTAGTAGGAGATGGTAATGACAAAGGGGCTAATTTGGAAAAATTAGTTCAGGAAATTTAGTTCTCCATTGACATGAAATAATTTGACATGCAACATCACTTTCAATAGACACAAGAGAACTTGTCAAGGGGACATATTGATCTCAAAATGACATTGTCATATATACACAACACTGTAGAAGTAGGTGAGGGGAGCATTTCATATCTTCTCATGAAAATGTCACATGGTAGAGAGCAACAAAATAATGGGGGTAATAATGGGTCTAGTCGATGTCATGGAGGAGAGAGATATCATGATGAGACTAGTAAAAAATCCTACATTGAGGGGAAAATCCTATTTGGAAGTGCAAACAATAGGGTGCTAGGGAATAGCAGGATCACGCCCAGGCCTTACATGCCTAGTTTCCTAGATAACTTGTAGTAGGATGGACACATCCCAGGATGTATGAAGGTAGAAGACAACTTTGAGGAGTATGAGAGGGAGTATGAAACCTTGAGAGCATGATTTAGTAGACAAATTTCATTAGAAGAATATTGTGGAATCAAATATAGAGGCATGCCTAGAGAATTTCATAAGGGTATAAATGATCTAAGGAGAAATGAAGGAAAAATGGAGATTCCCCACTTTGATGGAGAAGACAAATATTCATCAAAGGAATGGGTACAAACATTGGATGCTTATTTGCAACTAAACCACATGATGGAGTTGGTTTCCATTAAATTTTCTATCTTTTAGTTGGAGGGAAACTCCCATGAGTGGTGGTACCATGGGATGACAACTTTGGGGCATGCACATGTTACCTCATATGAATATTTCACACAAATGATCATGGATAGATTTGATCAGGGTGATCCATAACTTCATTTTCATGAGATTTCACCACTTAGATAGACCATATAAGTTGAGGCATTCATAGAGGAGTTTTAGAGGTTAGCAATGATCGTTCCATATGCGTCAGGATCTAGATTGATGATGCTATTTTATGAGGGGAAGACAGAGCCATTACATGTTTGGGTTAAGTGTTTTAATCCTACGACCCTACATGATGCGATTTGGAGGACTAGAGACTTGGAGGGGGAAGCCTCAAAAAACAAGTTTACTCCGAGTGCCACCTGTTATTCCAAGAGGAGGAGATAAAATAATTGTATACAAAGGTGAAGGTAAGATTGATTAACCTACAAAAATAGAGTTGATAGGAAACAACTATGTTATACTTTTAAGAAACCATGGGAGCTAGGGCATAGATGCATGGGGAAAGGAAAAATTCAGTACATAGAAGTCCTTTCAGTTAGTGAGGAGGAAGATGATGTTGGACATATTCAAAACATGGATGTGACTCTAGAATAAGAGGAACACACACATGAGGAAGTCTAAGATGAAGAGACAATGAACACGAAGGAAAAAATAAATAATTTTTTTATTGAATCCATCAATTGGGTACAAAAATTCAACACTTTTAGGATGAGAGGAGTCCTCCAGGGACAAAGAGTCACAATACTTATCGATGGTGGTGCCTCCCACAATTTTATTGATGCTTCTTTGGTCAATAGGAGACACCTTTGTAGTGTTGACTTTGATGTATTATTAGTGGAGGTATCAGGAGGATGTACCATGCCATGTAACAGATACATTCCATAGATGAGTCTTACCATGGGAAAATATACTTTAGCACATGATTTATTTGTGATGGACCTTCCAAAAACCAATTTTATACTTTGAGTTTAGTGGATTATCACCTTAGGACCTATCACTATGAACTACAATACTATGGATATGCCCTTCAATTCTGAATAAGGAAGGAGGGTAACCTTGAATGGAATGATATAGAATACATCCAAGATGGTTTCAATAGAGAACATGGGGGATTTTTCAGGCATGGAGACATGGCTTATGCAACAGAGTGTCTAATTGTCACCCAAACCACTAATGAAGTGAGACAAAAATATTAACAAGATATGCAAACGATACTTGACAATCATGATAAGTGTTTTTGACAAATTCCCCTAGAGAAACTACCAGATAGAGGCTTTGAGCACATTATATTACTAGAGCAAGGATCCAAACCAATCATTACCACACCTTATAAGAATCCAAATAAATTCAAGGATGAAATTGAGAATACCATCAAATAACTATTGGACATGGGGCATATTAGGCCTAGATCAATCCCATTTGAATATTTACTTGTGTTGGTCAAGAAGAAGGATGGTACAATGTGTTTTTGTATTGATTACAGGGCCTTGAACAAAAAGACAATAAAAACCAGGTATCCCATTGTTGGGCCCGAGATATGATCAATTTTATGAGAGTTATTAGACACTTTTGCCGAATGTACATATGTGTTTTTCATGTTTTGGAGAATCTTTTTGAGGAAATTTGTGCCAAAACGGTATGATCTACACTAGGTATGTATGATTCATGCTTAATGTTGATATTGAGTATAATTCATCACATTTTTATGTTTCCAAGGATCTAATTCACATTTTTTGGTGTTACTGGGAAAAAACGCATCACATTTATGCTTCCGGCACTCAGTATGACACTCCTTCCAGTACTCGATCTAGTACCCGGTCTGACTCGTCCAACACTGCATCTTGCACAAAAACGGTGGGTGATTTGGCGGTTATGTTATTGGTAGCTGGTGGTGGGCGAATCAAGGACATGGGTTTTTCTCCTACTTGGCCCCTCTAGCTACTGAACTCTTGACAACTCAGTTTAAGTTGTTAAGTAGGGAGATTATTGGATCGCTCTATTTCGGCAGTTAGAGCACCATTAATGTAATTTGTTGATTTTAGAGGTGGTTTGACCTTCCCTTGGTCGACCACTTGGTCTATAAATATTATAAATACCACTATGGTGGTCAAATAGAAGTGAAGCAATAGAAGGACCAATGTATTGGAGACAAACACAATTTTACTTTGTTTTTCCATTTTTCATTGCCAGATTATATAGAAACTACATTTTTGAGTTTTAATGGTGAAATCGATTTGCTGAGTTCGTGGTGTGCCTGTAGGAAGTGACCACGAGTTGCTGGGGTGCCCACTAGCAGTCTGGTAACTCTTCTTTAAGTTGTTCATGTATTTTATAGTTTAGATGCCTCTTTTTTATTTCTTGTACATGCATTGTTATTTTTCCTTTGTTAATTAATTTGTTGTTGTAATTTAATCATTTTAACTCTCTTTTGCAGGTTAGTATGAAGGCTTGTATTAGTATGCGTTGATCTTGTAGTTAGGAATGAACTTGCAAATTCATAGACTAACCCCGTATGCAATTAGATATTAGATTGTGTGTTATTTATGCTTTTAGAATTAAATTTAAAACAAAGTTTGAAATAGAGGAGAACATAGTTTTAATTTATGTTTTCTTTAACAAGGATTCGGTGGATGGATAGGATTAGTTTCAGTTTTTAATTATAGATTGCTTATTCCATTTTTATATAGATCTTGCTTAACTAGTTGTTAGTTAATGTATTTGTTAGTTTACTTTTTATACGTCATGCTTTAATTCATGTTTTTAAGCACTTTCTTTCTTGCACTTTGAATTGTTAAAATAGATATAACATAGTTTCATTTTAAGTACTTTCTTTCCTAGAATTAGAATCCAATTATATTTATTAACTAATGATTGAATTTACTTGTGAAATTTTCTTACATAGCATAGAAGTACAATTATAATCTCGTTATATTGTTGATGGTTAATAATTCCATGAATATGCAGGGTAATTAACATTGTTTCCATAATGGCTAAATTCTCATTGAATTGTTTAATCCATACCTTTCACTTTTCTATTGAGATTAGTCTAGAGCTTATACTGCTTGAATTATCCTTTGTTGTCAAGTGCCATCGATATATTATATGACATCAGAGACATTCACACAACCACCAACACTATATTTGAGTTTTCATAGGTTAAAATATAGTTTCTTGCTTTCGTAGATCAGAAGATATAGTTTCTTTCTTTTGTAGATGAGAAGATAGTTTTATTTTTGTTGTAGGATAGATAGTCTTTTGATTTGGTAGATTAAAGAGGAGTTTTCGTATCATATATTAAAGGTTAGTTGTTAGTCCTTCTTGCTTTCAATTAAATAGATTTCCTTTTATGAATTAGAAATAGTTTGAAGTTTGAATTAAGAATATAGTTCACTTGCATCTTAGGTTAGATAGTTGTTCAATGAGAAGTTTTAATTATTTTACTTGCAGTAGAAGTTATCTTAGGGTAGTTATTCGTTCACTTTCTTTGGTAGATTACTTGCTTTGATAGTATAGTTGCTTGTTTATTTACTTGCTTTCATAGGGTAGTTGCTCATTGAATTTAGGTAGGCAAGTTAAAGTAGTTTTCTTTCGTTATTTTCTTATCATTATGCTTAATAGTTTCTTTTGCTTATTGCTTATTGTTGAACTAGTTTTCTTCAAATAGGGTTTTCACTTGTCTTCTTAGAACTATCCATTGATCCTTGGTCCAAAAGTACTTAGGTTACATAGTTGAAAGTAGCTTTAGGGTTTCCTCATTAGATAGTGTTACTTGAATAGATTAACCCTTAGATAGCCACTTCCTTAGTTAGACTATACTACTACTAGACCTTCTACCTTTGGCATATATTTTGCTACAACTCTAAGTTTAATTACCTCGAGTTGAAAGTTTAATTCAGGGTTTTTTAGTGTGTTTTTAGTGCATATAGAACACACATCATCCATTCCAAGGATAGATGAGTTGTTGACTAAGCTTCATGGTGTAATGTACTTCACAAAAATTGATATGTGCTCTGGATACCATCAAATTAGGATGATTGAACAAGATATGCATAAGACAACCTTTAGGTGCCACTATGGTAAGCATGAATTTCTAGTCATGACCTTTGGATTAACCAATGCACCAGCCACCTTCGAATCATGCATGAACCATATATTTAATAAAAAATTGAAGAAGTTTACATTGGTTTTATTTGATTATTTTTCAATATATATATATATAAATTTGGAGGATCACCTCAGGCATGTGGATGAGATATTAAGAATCATGGAAGAAGAAACATTGTATGCTAGATATTCCAAGTGAAAATTTGGGATGAAAAAAGTCCTATACTTGGGGAACATCATTGGGTAAAAAGGGTTACATGTTCATCAAGAGAAGATCCAAACTATCTTAGATTTTCCAAAAACCAAGACACTTATAGAGCTTAAGGGATTATTTGGGATTTGCAACTACTATAGAAGATTCTTTAAGGTTTTTTCACAACTATGCAGACCACTGATGGATTTGACCAAGAAGGGTGCATTCAAGTTGAGTGATGAAGAAAAACTAGGTTTATATAAAACAAATATGGTCATGAGCACTTGTATGGTTCTAGCCTTACCATATTTCTCCCATCCATTGATGTTAGAGTGTGACACATAAGGGGAAGGAATTGAGAGTGCATTGATGCAGATCAAGCATCCTATTTATTCTGAAAGAAGAAAACTAAGAGAGATTGAGTTATTGTACACCATATACGATAAGGAGTTGCTAGCTATCATGCAAGTGCTAGACAAGTTCAAAAAATACTTGGTGGGGGAGAAATGTTTAAGTAGAATTGATCATAACAACTTCAAATACATTCTAGAGAAAAAATATCTTAATGAGAGGCAAAAAAAAATGGTTAAGTAAGATCCAAGCCTATGAATTCGATGTAGAATTTGTTAAATGGAAAAATGATGTAGTAGAATATCCTTTATATAGAATACCCTTAGCTTATTCCATGTCAAAGATATCAGTTGAATGGAAATCACATCTTCTGGTAGAGTATTCAAAAAACAAATTTGCATGTGAATTGATGGATGGCCAAGTGTAGGATGATAGACATATACTTGTGGATGACATCATATATTATAAAAGGAGGATTTTTTTGGTTCCTAAATCCAAATTCAAGGAGAGGGTGTTGCAATCATTTCATGACTCACCACTAGCAGGGAATCAAGGGTTCCTCAAGGATTACATATAGATTAGGGAGAGGTTCACTTGGAGGGGCCTCAAGGAGGATGTTATGCACCACATTAGGGAATGTGACGCATGTCAACAAAACAAGGATGAACACACCCACCCAATAGGATTATTGCAACCTCTTCCCATTCAAAACAAAAATGGGAAAGTATATCTATGGATTTTATCACAGGATATCCCATGGTACAAGGTAAGGATGGAATGTTTTGGTGGTAGATCGCTTCACAAAATTTTATCATTTTTTTCCATATCGATGGAGTATAGTGTATCCCAAATAGTAGACTTATTTTCATGGATATTTTCATATTACATGGGCTACATAGGAGTATTATGAGTGATATGGGAAATAGATTCATGTGTACATTTTGGTAGGATTTATTTAGACTTGTTGGTACTGAGTTGACCCCCGTCACTAGTTATCATCCACAGACATATGGTCAAACTGAGATAGTCAAAAAATGGGTGGAAGGATACCTTAGGAATTATGTGATAGTATAACAAAGGGCGTGGGTTAAGTAGTTACACTTGGGTGAGTATTGTTACAACACCACTCACCACATGTCCATTGGTATGTCTCCTTTCAAAGAATTATATGGCTATGATTCACTCACTTTCATGGAGATTGATTTTGGGGATAGTAGATCCCCTATGGCTAAGGAGTGGATACAATAAATTCAAGGCATACTCAAAGAGCTCAAGGATCATTTGAAAAGGGCCCAAAACCTGTTGGAAGATTGGTTGTTGTCATTGATGTCAACCCTAGTCATGGGTTTTGGACCACAAGATTGATAAAGGTATTTGGACATGAAAGAAAATGCACATGCATATAAAACACCCATGAATGGATAGTATACATCATGCTATTTCCAGTGGTATGTGGCACATCACGTGGATCCTCATGGTTGAGGAGAAATGAATTTTTGAATATGACAAAGTGAATTGAAGAAGGAAGTACATGTAGGCCCTAAAAATAATTAAATTAAAGAATTACAAAATAAGAAAGTGTTAGGTCAGCCCTAATGTTAAAAGGAAGTGACATAAATCGCATAAATAAAAATCATTATATATTCATTTGATACAAGTCGAATTTCATAGGTAATAAGAAGATAAGAAGGTTGGATTTCAAGGGAGGATGAAGTCTTTTGGTGATGTGTTCTAAGGTATGTTATTTTCAGGTCATCTTACCATTTTTGCTATAACTTGTTTTCTAGAATGATTCATATGGTGAAATCGATATGGTATTGAGAATACATATCAAGGTACCCATGGTAAAAATTGCATCTCTTGATTCTCTATAATTCTGGAGATACACTCTATGGAAGATAGGGTTTGTGACCAGTCGTGAATCTTGTCAATAAACATGTGTTTCGGGTAAAACAGACATAATTTTTTCATACAGAATCCAAATGAAGTGGGACCACTTCCATTAGAAATAGTACAGACTTTAGCTTCTTTTGTATGAGTTTCAGAATCATATGTTAAATATTGAGCGCGGGGCATGCTGTACAAGTTGGGTCTTCTGAACAGACCAGAATTGAATAAAGTCTACCATTCTTTCTATAATCTCTTTTTGGGGAGGATTCAAAGAGTGAAAATTGGATGAGTCTCAGAGAATACATTGAGTAATATTATCTATAGGATCAGAGTACTCCAAGAATTGAAGAATTGGATAAATTGAAGATGTCTCAGGAAGCATTATCATGTTCTATGTGATGATTGGTTGATGGTGATGATTTAATGTAAAGTTTTATTATCTCTCATATATTGTTGGGTGGAAGGAAGGGACAAGGATGGAGAGTTCAACTCTCTCTTGATATTGGAGGATTGTATCTTCCTCTTGGAGGTTTATCCTTCCCTCTACATTTGGAAGTTGTAGCTACCTTTGGAATTCATTACTTCCCTTGAACAATAAACTATGGATTATTTCTCATATATTGTGCATGGTGTATTATGGTGTATTGGTGTAACTCTTATACTATTGTTCATTGCTCATTGGATATAGTATAATGGTTTAAGCATAATTTGAAAAAGGTTTCAAATTGTACTTGATACTGATTCAGCCCCCTCTAAGTATCAACAATTGGTATCAGAGCAGGTTACCTTCAGTATAGTTTAACCAATTGAAGGAATATCCTATGCAGAAATGGAAGAAAACATTCCAAATGGGATTCCACCATTTGATGGAAGCAATTTTGAATACTAGAAAAATAGAGTGTAAATTTACTTGAAAGCTCTTGGGGTAGATGTTTGGCTCTCAGTTGCTTCAGGATATAATTATTTGAAGAAACCAAAGACTCCAACTCAAAAGGAAGAAAAAAGGAACAAAAATATAGCAATAGATACCATCCTGGATGGATTGATAGATTCAGTGAAATCCAAGGTGGGATCATGTGCATCAGCAAAAGATATTTGGGACAAGATACAAGACCTTTATGCAAGGGAATACGGAGAATAATTTGAAGAAGATTACAACATCTCATATTTAAAAGAAGAAAATAGAGGTCAGTTCTTTTGCTTCAATTGTGAAGGAATAGGACATGTTGAATTTGAATGTCCTCATCCAAGGATTGAAAGATATGACAATGAAGAAGAAGAAAACCATGAAGTAGAAATGATTCAACAAGAAGATGAGAATCTTAAAAAATTGAAGCATGTTGAGATTGGAAATAGCAAGCTCAAAGACATGCATAGAAAACTAAGAAGTGAATTGGTTTAATGTGAAACGATAGTTGTAATCTTGAAGAAACAATTAGAAGACTTTGAGAAAATGAGAGAAGAAACCATTTGCTTGAAAACTCTACTCGAAGAAGAAAGAATAATAGGAGAAGTAAGGAATGTCCAAATGAAGAGGAAAGAAGAAGATTGTGAGAAACTTGAACAAGAAGTTGTCTCATTGAGGAAGAGCTTAAGAAACTCTCAAGTGCCAAAAGACTTAACACATATTGGATGCATGGGTGAAACTTCATACAAAGAATATGCAAATACCAACAAGAAGGTTGAAGAAAGAGCTACACAGACAGTTGATGAGAAGTGGACCAAGATACCAGAAAGAAGGAATGATTACAAAAGATATGAATATCCAAGAATACCTCCTACCTTCAGGAATCAAAGAAGCTTCAATCAATATCAAGGAAACTACAGAATAATAGATCATGAACCCAGATGGACTACAACATAAAGAAGCCCACTTACTCCAAGGTATCAAAATTTCTTTCTTGGTCATTGTTATACTTGCAAAATTTTTGGACATAAGGCAATTAATTGTAGAATCAATGAAAGGAACAAATACGCAAGAAACATGAATGGTGTAAACAAAAGA
>ML797013.1:126253-142521 GCA_009831015.1 Picea engelmannii
GTTGTTGACAGGGAAGTCCTCTTGATCTTTTTCTCTTTGCTTTTAGTTGAACATTTATTTTCAAAAACGCAGTATCGTCATGAAAATCTTAAATGGAAAGTAAAGAGATAAATAAATATGAATTAACCCTGACCCTAGGTACCATGAGTAAGACTGATTTCTCATCAATAGGATTTTCCATTTCTTCCTTTCAATTTCCCAAGGGATTTGTTGCATGAGGTTTTCAGATGCACCTTCTGTGCATATTTGTTTTTTTTGTTGTTTTTGTTGTTTGGATTTCTTTGCTTTCCGATTTTTTCTTCGCTGGTGTGTTTTGATTTCTCCCTTATGCTTACTAGTTTTTGCTTTTGGAAATACACATACCTGAGTTTTTGAGCTGTTCAGATGAAGAAAGATAGAAAATTCTTTCACTGAAATGACTACTAAAAAACTGTATAAACATCAATTACATACTTTTGAAATTTATATTCGTGTTGAAAAGACTGTTGTTTGAAAGAAGTTAATTGATTTCAATCTCTGAGATAATCCTGTTGCGATCATCCATTATCTTTTTACGTTGTTCCTGTTCCTTAAAGGAACGACTCAGAAGATGTCTCCCTGCCTTAGAAGGTTGGTTTTGTAAATAAATCATCTCTGGATATTAATGAAGGACAGTTCTAAAAAATTATGCTGAGGTCTGAAACAATATGTTAAAATATCATAATTTTCAGCGTCACCCCGCTCGACTATATATCTTTGAAAAACAAAATAAATCATTAAAAGAGCTGTGGGAAGTTCTTGTAAACCTGTCGGGATGCTGAACAGGTCTGCTGGCAGTGGGTAAATGCATGCATGGTGCCAAGACAACTTCGTAGGGGTACTGAACAGGCCCGCTGGCAGCGAAGCTATGCCGGGTATATGAAAATTTGCAAAAATGAAACCTATTTAATGTCCTTTATTCTGATCCAGAACTTCTTGGCAGGATATAGATGTCAGAGTGGGTTAAATGGAAACCCTGTCGAGGTTATGGATGCCTTCTAGTAGCAGTGGCTATGCCAACAGTATTGGAGATTTTATCTTTAATATCGTGACCTGCTCGTCTTGAGACTGTTATCAGTTTTCATCTGTTAAAACACAGCTAAAATAGTTGGTTAATGATAATGTTTGTACGATTTTCTGGTTGTTATTTTCAAGTTGGAATTATCTTTATCTGAATTTGTTCATTTTGATAGAGATAACTGCTTCTGCCAGTGTGTCGCCATTATTGGCAGGGAATTCACATTTTTTCATGGTCTTACAAGCTGCCTACACCAATGTTTTGCAAACATCAATTTTTCGTCGCAATTCTCAAATAAACGACATTTTCATTTTTGCGACACTCGCACATTTGCCTTCGTTTTGTTTTCACGACTGTAAGCGTGAAAACTTCATCTTTCGAAGTCACATTAAAATCACTATCTAAACTGTCATTATCTTTTGTCGATATGCCTATTGCGCTTACCTTTTATCTATCATTTGGCAAAATCTTTTGATTGGTACTCATGCTTCGATTGGTTGTGTAATTTGTTTTCATTGAGATTGTAATGCATTGGTATTTGTATTTGCATTTTATTTTACCTACTTGACCTTTGGTTTCATAAGATACGTGGGTGTTATGGTTAAATATTTCATTTATATCTTTTAATATGATACCTATGTTTTTGTTTTCACCACTATTGGCTTGATGATTATATGAATACCCATTGGCACATTGGTTAAACTATGGATTATATGAGATGATACGTTGGCGGATGGTTAAATATGGTATTGGTTTTAAATTGTATGATCGATGGTTTGAAACTATGGCATAACGTTTGCGCGCGTTGGTTTATACATTGATTTCATTGGTTGGGCAAATGACTTGATTGTTGAATTACTATAATGGGTTGGTTGGGCAAATGACTTGAGTGTTGTACCTTGGAAATAATTGTTATGCATGGCAGAGATAAACTCCACCACCTTTGCATGATGGCATTAATGCCTATCCCTTATTCCCATTCACCTCTGTTAGCTCGGGTAGCTCTGCTCCTGTGTGTGTTATGATCCAAACCCTCGGCTTACCATGTGCTCGACTCCATGGCACCAGTCGTGCGAATCAAACCAATTGGAAACCAAGCCTTGTTAATGTTTGACAATGCCCGCAAAGACTTGGAGGATAACGGATGGCTCACCTTTGTGCAACGATTTGAGGGTTTTAATCTAGCTGTAGCACGGAAGTTTGCCATGACTTTCGATGGCTATAGAGCCAAGGTGGGTGACATACAGTTGGAAATCGATGAGAAATTTATTAGCTTTGCTACAGGGTTACCTGCCACAGGACAGCGTTGGTTCAAAAATTGTAAGGTCGAGGAGGTGCCATGGACATTGTTGTTCCTCTCGCACAAAGTCACCTCTTGTGACAGAGGTATGCCCATCTCTGCACTTAAACCACGATGGCACAATACTTTGATGGTAGTCAAATAGTTCATGACCTGTGAAGGTCGATACAGACTCGTTTTTCTCTACCACCTGCGTTTTTTAATGAATTTTATGGGATACTCATTGAATATGCCCTTTTACTTTCAACGCAGCCTATATAAAATGTCAAAAATGTTTAAAAGGCAAGAGGCTGACAGTAGCATGTTCCACTATGGGCTTATTAAACTTATCATCGTTTATCATTTGAGTTTGCATGGTGATAGTTGGAGAGATTTCATAGCTCGGAATGGTTTTGAGGATACAGACCCTGTCCAGGTTGACAATCCTGTCGTAATTGAAACCAAGGTCGAGCCACACGTGCCCTTCCATATCCCACTGCCTCCTCCTAAACCCTCGGCCAACCCTAAGGTTGACTTACCCGACGCTATAACTAAGAAGTTTGAGGCTATTAAAAGGCCTGCGAGCGAAAATCCCAAGGCAAACCCTACTGCTAATGCCAAGGGTAAAAATAATACTCGGCTCATTTCAAGAATGGCTAGGAACAAACCTAAACCCTCTGCTGATTCAAATCCTATAATCCTTAGTGAGGATTCGTATTCTGACGTTGAACGTTTCTTAGCCAGCGAGTACCCTTACTCGCAGGATTTATGCCCCGCAACACCTTACGATTTCGTGACAAATCTTCCTCCCTCCCTAAGAAACGATCCCGACTACCCTGGTATTAAATTTCCTAATGAAACCCTCAGCCATATGACCAAACCCTCGCCTGCTCTTTCAAAGCCCACACATTCTTCCTGTGACCAATGTGATTTATGGTTGGAATGATACTACATTGATGTTCCCATGCTCCAATCGAAAATTCAATCGCTGGAAGATCAAATTGCAGTATTGACTAGTCAAAGAAACCAGCTCCAAGCAACTGATAAGAGGCAGAAGACGACAGGCTCCATCCTTTTCAAGAATGTTGAATCGGCCACAGCCGTTATTAACTCCAAATTGGCATGATCAATCCGTATCGTCGCTATACAGGTATGAAAATTTGATATCGTTTTTGTTTTGTTAGTGACTATGAGTAATATAGTGATTGAAATTTTGTTTTCGGATAGCTCTGTTTATATTTCGAAATGGATCTGTAATGATGCGTTCATCCTGTATATTGTGTTGCTTTTCTAAAAATAAATGGAATTTCGTTTTGGATATATGATTTGATTATTCCCAGTTTAGACACCGATAGATTTTCATTTGGATTCGAATGGTTTTCGTTGGATTTGATTTAATCGTGTGTCTGATTGAGTTAACAAAATTGATGTTTTGATTTCAATCGAATTGGTTTCGTATCTAATCTGAACAGGAATTTTTTCATGCTCAAATTAGAATATGATCATGTTTGGATTTGATTTCGTTATGGTTTGTATGTTGTGATTGGAAAACGATTTCAATGAGTTTGGTTGTTACATGTGTTGTATTATACAACCCTGATCGTTTCCAATTTGGGAATAACGACTTTGTTTTCACGGAAACAATACTCTCATTTAAGACTGTGCAAGTAATTCGCGCCCGAATCGTGGAATGATTTTGAGTCATAACAACTATGTGAAAACCTTAGCTATTCGATTCGCTCTTGTTCTGAGTTGGCAATATTGTTCTATGAGTTGAATTCGGAATATAATTGATACTTTGTTTGATTTTAAATTTGTAAAACGAATTGGTCAAACCCGGTTATAATTCGTTTGATTGGAATGATTTTTTATCAAAGTCAATCGACCTTGTATACTCAATTTGTATAGCAGACGATTGACCAATTCTTACGAAATCTGTTACATCCTGTTATGATTTCATTCAAGTTGATTCGTGAGTCAGTTATGATTTAATTCGTCCTCGGCCTGGATCGTTTGTTATACAGTTATGTTGATTTGGAAATGATCTTTTTGGAATCGATCATGTCTCCTGTCTAAGAGGCAACGTAACAATTGCCTACGATTTGTTTGATTATATCGGTTTAAATTGAATATCAAACGATTTTACAAATGTTGATTTCGATTTGTTATGAAACGATTGCATTGTTGTTCCATATGATTTGGTCACCCGACTTTGTGGTAACAAACAAAACAGAGTATGCCTATCTCTGTAGTCATTTAATTGATTTGAATCTTGTTTGATTTCGAATGGTGTAACAAACTCAAATTAAATGATTTGTTTTCAAATAGCTATTGGATGTTAATTAAATTGAAATCTTTAAAATATTTTTAATCGATTTTAATGTTGGTTATGTATCTTATTTAGACTAGCTACAAAATTGCATGATTCTGTAGCTAGTCTGTAGAATTAATTTTTTATCATTTTATTAATAAAAGAGCCTTCTAACTTGTATTTTTTTTACCCTTTTCAGGTAAATTCGAATTACATGGGACTTGATGGACAGGCTAGGGGATATTAGTGTGTTTAGTTTTATTGTAGTTTCCTAGTTTAGTCAACTTTGG
This sequence comes from Picea engelmannii, assembly GCA_009831015.1. NCBI lineage: Eukaryota > Viridiplantae > Streptophyta > Pinopsida > Pinales > Pinaceae > Picea > Picea engelmannii. Next base: position 131,170 of record ML797013.1, read on the forward strand.
GATATCTTCCCAGATTTTATGTAAACAGTTTGATAACTTCCACAGGGAGGTTTTACCCTGTGGAAAACTTATAAATACTTATTATTTTTTGTAATAAGGATCATCCTCACTTGTGGGAGAACCAGGCTATGGATTCCTAATGCAAACTGAGATAGAATTTGATGTTCTGCTACAACTTTCGCTTTCATAATATCAATCTTTTGTTTTATGTTTATGTTTATCAATTTGCATTTGATTAGTGACTACTTTAGATATCACAGTCTTTTGCAAAGTGATATGATTTAATTAATATGATCCATGTCTGATTTAATTAATATGATCCATGTCTAATGAATGACTGATTTCTCTTCTTCATCAATTGAATTATTTCGTATAAGTCTTTACATACAGGTTTACCTAATTGTTAAGATTTATAAATTATATGATTGTTATAATTTTTATGTCTTGTTTGTCATGTAAACAAACTTAAAGAGCACTGCAGCCATCGTTTACGAGAAGCTCCTGGATTATTTGGTGCGGGTTTCCTCCCTCCGATCAGCTAAGGCAATCATCATACACGGGACAAACCTGGAGCGTTTCCAGGTCAGTTTGTTATTTATTTGTTTAAGTATATTTATTAGCAGTTTAGTTAGATATATGTGTAGTTAGAATTAGTATATTAGTTGTTTAGTTTAGTTAGTTTTGTTTTATTTCTTGTTCATAAAATCATAAAATCAACAAAAAATATATCTTTCTGCCTTAGGACAAAATGCAAACGATTGTTTCAGGTTTTATTTAAATCTGTAAATTGTAGATATTGTATATTTTGTGAATAAGTTATATTTCTGTTAGTAGTTAGATAGTTAATTAGTTAGAGTTAGTATAGTATTAGTTAGTAGATTGCATATATAGAATAGTTAGATTAGTTAGTTTGTTTTAATAGTTAGTTTTTAGTTAGATTAGTTTATTAGTTTGTTTTAGTTAGATTAGTTTAGTTTGTTTTAATAGTTAGTTTTAGTTAGATTAGTTATTGTAGATTAGTTTTAATTTTTGTTTTCTTAGGACCTTAGATCGTCTAATGGAGCCGCTAATCCTGTCAGGGTGGTTCATCCCAAACGGCTTGGGTTATTAGACAACCCCGAACCGGTTCCACTCTCTCAGTTGACGGACGGTCGATTTCACCCGTCAACAGAAGGTGAACTGATATTTATACCTGAGGAGATATTTGAGATGAGGGAAAAGAGGCTAATAAAAAAGAGTATCAAGGAGTATTTTATCTAATGGAAAATTCTTCCAGTAGAGAACTCCACTTGAGAGGGTTGTTGCAGAAAAATTCCCTCTTAGATCTTAGACCCCTATGACCAAAACATAAAAGTGCTAACTTTGATCACTGACATTCCTTTAAACATAGATGAACTATTCAATAGAGAAGAGGAAGAGAGTATGAGCACCTTTTTTGTCAGTCCAAGTTGAGCCATGATCCCCAAGCCTTTCAAAAAGTCTTGCAATTCAATAAACAATGAAGACAAAGCATACTTCCTATTCTACCATGATTAAAGGCAGATTTATCCAAAGTGACAAGTCCATTAAAATGTACACAAACTTGAAGGAAACAGGCCAAGAACATGTATTAATGAGAACTCAAAAGAGATACTTACAAACCATAGATGAAGTTGAAGAGCCTCTCCAGGTCCTCCTTGCGCATCCCATGCACAAAGCTCCCAAGACCATATACACTAGTATATATGACCAAATTTACGATGGTTTTTCATTGCTATTGCCACACTTATCTGTCGCAATTTCCACGAAAGTCAAGAATTTTTTTCATCGCTTTAATTTTGTCACTATATCCATGAACCAGGTTTTTGTGGAAACAATGACAAAATTAGTTCGTCACGTGTCATTTCCATCAAGATAGGTTAATCTTATGCATCATCCCAATTATGACGAAACTTTGTGGCAATTATGATGAACAAACGTGGCAATGTAAAAATGTTTGCGGAACATTGTGATGAAAATGCGTTGCAATAGCAACGAAAATTTATGTCAAGAAAAAAAATTACAACGCAGATGTTGTATGTGCGACACAAATCCGTGGAAAATTGTGACGCATCCTTTAAGTTTTAAATAAATAAATTACATGAGATATGTAATATGGTATACCATATTACATTGTAATATGGTAATGCCATATTACAATGTAATATGGGATTACCATATTTCATTATAATATGGTAATGCATTTGTCCTAAGTGGGATAGAAGTTGTTTTTAAAAACAACTTAGGATAGTGATTTCTGCTGAGTGGTATGGTGACCTTGGTATTCAACAAGATAGGAAGTGATTCATTGATGACAAGTGTAGAAGGTGTGCAGGTCCACTAGTGTATGGATATTATCTGCTAACTGGCAGACTTGAACTTCCTCTTCCAGAATATATGGCTCATATAGCTTGAGATGATTGACATAAATGATATTATGGATGTCTAACAAGGAAGGGAAATAGTAATGACAACCATTGTCATTAATATATTGAAGAACAATATAGGTACAATAGAAAATAGGCTTGAGTTTTTTATGATGATACCCCTTAAAACATTGTTTTTACATATAGAACCAAAGCTAGTCACCAATTTGAAACTAGACAAAGCCTTCATGGTGATCCTAGAGGGATTTATAATGAGCTAGGGAGGATTGAAGGGAATTAGTAACCAAAGAATGAATGCTAGATAATTTATGAACTTATGAGATTATATACATTTTACCTCGCCTTATAGGAACTTCTATCCATAAGATGCGAATAATAGCAAGATGCAAAAAATGAGCAACGCAAGAAATTATGAGAAAAATTGCGACGACTACTTGCGAGGAAAGTACTCTTTTGTCGCAAAATTCAAGATAAAAAGTTCAATTTTTCAATTTTGATCTAAATACACCTCGTATTCGTCGCTCTCGCGACAAAATAAAATTTTCTTCTGTGTTTTCATCACAAGAGAGACGCTCACTATTGACTTTTGTTTTCGTCACAAGAGCGACACTCACTATAATCATTCCCGTCTTCGACAAAGTGACCTAAATATAACAAATACATGTCTCTCCATTTGATAGGTAATCCTAATTAAACAAATAAACATCTCTCCATAAATTAACAATGGTAGTCCTAGTCAATAAATTTTAGAGACTTCCTTTTGAGAATAAACTATAGTGTGAAGAGATTAAGTCCAAATTATTCCCTATTATCATTATATCAGTGGGAATAGGGACCAAAACATAGGTGGCCAGAGCATGGATAGATTCAAAATTTTAGTACTTGTACCTGACTCGTCTGGATGTCTGAATCTCCTCTCAGCATTCAGTCAACCCCTCTCACCTTGTATTCCTACGATTTCAAATCCATAACATTTTAGTTTAGAAAAAATAATTATGAATGCATTTCTAGTTCAGAATAATAGTGGAGGATAATAATGATAGTAAATATATATATATATATATATATATATATATATATATATATATATATATATAGATATAGATATAGATATAGATATATGAAATTGTTGATAGTAAGAATAAAAACATGGCCAAATAAAAAGTCATGAAACTTGACAACACAATTCACATTTGGAATATCCTCCTTTTTGATGGGACCAACGCTCAACGCATTTCCTGTGAGCATACCGTGGAGCCAAACAAACACATGTTTTGTATGAAATGTTTTATGATAAAATATGACAAAATAGTAGACACCCATAAACTTGTCATTCTTCAATTATGAAAAAATATAAACCACTTTTATCTATCCCCTAAACCCTGTACCTTCAAGGTGCCAGAACAGGCATAAGGAATCTCCATATTTACTTTATTAATGAAAGGCAGAGATATTTTAAAAATGAGATGAAATTTGGTGAATAAAAATATTTATAAAAAAGTTTTTGCAAATACATAAATTCATTCTTTTGGTAAATCAACTAATTTTTTATTGATATGTAGCTTATATGACAATACATTGATCAATTTTTTTTAATCCATAATGTTTTCAATATTCCTTCTAGGTCGCACTTAACTTCCTCTTCATAAAGAGATAGGGAGGATTGAAGGGAATTAGTAACCAAAGAATGAATGCTAGATAATTTATGAACATATGAGATTCTATAAATTTTACCTCACCTTATAGGAACTTCTATCCATAATATGCGAATAATAGCAAGATGCAAAGAATGGGCAATGCAAGAAATTATATAGGGGTAATACAAGGGTCTTTTCAATGTACACGAGATACATTGTTGTTGTGAGGGAATCCTCCATCAACTAGGCCTATATATCCCATGATGTACATGTGAAGACCCCCATGCCTTGAGAATTAGTGTAAGGTAAAATTACAAGGTGTGCCATGTGGATTCGTGTAATGTTAGGCAAGTAGAAGACAAATGAGAAAGAAAGTTTGGTAGACAAAAATTACACGTTAAACACACAATTTTGACATGGGGGAACAAGTGAATTTAATCACTTCATAAGAATGATAGAAACTAAACTATGAAATGTAAATGATGAAATAAAAAGAAATAATCATAACTATTATGTGAATGATGCAATGGCTAAATTAGGATATTAGAGATGAGCAATTTCTAATTACTATATTAATGGAACAATAACTAGAACATGTAAGTAAACCATGAGTGAGTCTAACAATAATAATATCTCAACTATAAAATCATCGATAAGATTCAGAGTGACAAGGAGATACTTGCACTTTCTTATACATGAGGTAGTATGGTGTAGGAACATGTTTAGTTAGATACCTACATCACATAGGTTGGCATCTTATCACAAGTGAGGTAGGATTAGCAACATGATCTCTTATGGAAAGGATGGAGGATAGATGAAAAGGTAAAGATGGGAGGTTGTGGTGTTATGGTAGTTCTAACAAAGGCATGAGAAGGTATCATTTGGAATGTGTGGAAGAGATAAAGTGAAACCATATGAAATGGTTGGATGTGAGTTACAACTAAGAGAGAAAGATATTTACATAGTATGTCTTGGTCACATCATTACATGGAAAGGGTATTGCAATAAATATGAGTTCATAGGTTTTGTTATCTTTAAAGAGTTGATAGGTATTTCAATGGACATCTTATAAATCATTTCATTGTTGTTCATATGATATGTTCAAGATTAAATTAGAGTAATCAAGGGGAGATACATAGCATTCAACAATCTCTTGAAAAATCCCTATGACAAGGGTGACTCCACAATGTTTATTAATGAGAAGATGAGTTTCGTCCTATTGTACAAAGCCCCAATGATAAGGAGAGGGGTGAGGAGTGATGGAAAATGCGATTATTTTGGTTACAATTGTCAAGGATTATAGTGGAAAGTTGGTCTTTGATCTAACAATTATGAGTAAAAATGAGACTTAGAGAGGGGAATAAATTTCATTCGTCATTACGAGTAATGAGGGATTTTTTCAATAGAGTTTGGAATAGGGACTATGTTTTGTTGGGGAGAAGTGTCCAGATATTGGTGTACCCTAGGATCATCAAGGGATTTCTCATCTATGTACAAGGATTTGGATGTGAATTATTATTATATGAATAAGCATTTTGTAGTAGTGTCCTTTGGAGCCTTATAATACTTGCACTAACATGTGGGATGAGAGGAGGGGTATAGATTATTGGGATTAGCTTCATGCATTGTTTAATAGGAACTAGGATTTGGAATAGGGATAGCAATAAGGTTAGGATTATGAAAATGAATGAAGTGAGGGATATTTTCTAATTTATTTTCCACAATGAGGATATGGATAAAGACTTTGTATATGGGGGTTCTCTAAAATAGTTATATGTATTTATAAAAAAACTACAAGTAAACCAAAATTATATTTAAAATACCTCTTTAGGGTTCTAGATTTATAGTTGAAATTTGAGCTAGGTAAAGAGTGTACACTCGATGTATTGTACAACCACCTACACATTAAATTGGACAAATAAATTAGACAATAAAAAAACCACATGGATCTTGTCATATATGCAATATCTACACATTAAATGTGACAAATAACTTGACAATAACAAATAAATTAGATAATAAAAACACCACACAGAACATGGCATATATATCAATATCTACATATTCATGAGGATTGTGAACTTTTACTAGTATAAAGCCTACTTTTAAAAACACGTCAAAACCGTTACCTTTTCATTGTTCTTTCGCCAGATCCATTAGCCCATACAACTTGATAAGAGTTTTCCATGAGATGCATTTCCATCACCAAGACCTACATGAATCATAAAAGACAATTTTTTTATATGAGTAAATAATTAATAAGGAAATAAGCATGCATTCAGTTATGTAAAATACTCTAGAAAAAAATTAAGTTGTCGCATACCTTACTGAGCTTCTCTTTGTTTCGAGAATAGGTTATTCTCTATTGAACAGGGCCAATCACATGAAGGTGGAAGCTCATATGGCCCCTGCCCCCCCTCACATCGCTCTCAATTCCACATAACTAACAAATTATTTTCTTTATAGAGAAAACATATAGACATTAATGCATAACTAGGATAGTCATCAAAACATATAAACATCGATAAAGAGCCAAATACAAGTCATGAACTTATACATCTATTTTTTCTTTGATTTATGTTTTTTTCCATTCATAAAATTGATAATTGGGATATCATAATCATCCAAGGACATTGTATTTTGTCTGCCCTTTCCTTCTATTGTTTGTGTGCACTCATGTACCATACTTCTGGTATGTCGCTGAGAAGGGATAGCTGACATCTGTTCAGGGTCATGAACTAGAACAATGAAAATGATCATATCGATATCTTGAAATATAATTGAAATAACTAATTCATTGTTTTGATTAACATTACACTATTTCTCTTTATCTGTCTTTGTAGATGGGACAATTAGTGCGCTAATTTCCTGTCCACTTGGTTGCTCTTTCATTTCACCCTCCTAAGCTACATTCTCTTCAATTTTGAGAAGATAATATATAAGTATAAGTCAGAAAATAAATATCTACAATCACAGTAAATATTTCTAATTCTGAAGCATACATACCGGAATGGGTACTCTGTTGTACACTATCACTGGACATGTGGACCCTTGTACGGCACAGTGTTTGTTGAATACCGCTTGATTCACTACTACGGTAGCACTATTGCTTGAAAAAAAACATAAATACTTAGTTAAGGGTGATATAATAAAATATGAATAGACTTTACAAGCATGCTACCGCAGTTTCCTTATTCATTTGATTTACCTGTGTGGCTGGGGAGATAGGAGTCCAGCCCAAGATATTTCTATATTCAATCACACTTTTAAAACCATGCTTGTAACCAAGATCGAGGTCCTCCTTGGTGGCAATAGTTTCAAACATATTTAACTGCAGTGCATAACACCATTAAAAATACCAATAACAAAAACATATATTTGTTCGCTACTGTTAAATAAATATTAACCACAGTTAATCATTTAAATCTTACTATTCAGGCTTTTAGTTTTCCGTAGCCACCCTAGCCTAGTTTATGTTGGCCATGTTTTTCCACTCTAGCCTTTGTTTCTTTGGAGGTGTCTGGTAGCCTACATATGGAATTTTTGAAAAATATTAGATATCATAATTGTTACTTAAAACAAGAAAGAAAAACATAAATGGTCATATTTCACTGATAATATGACATGTGTTGTACCTTGCTTGACCAACTCATGGTTTTCGTCCTTTTGTTTTAAACAATTTCTCCTTTGCATTCTCTATTAGTGCCTTCCATTGTTTCTCGGGAACCATGTGAGGGCACTCGTGCTTAAGGTCTATTTGCAATTTATCCCTATACTAGGCCCTGGTGTATTTTAAATTCTCATCGGCTAACTTTTTAACCACTTTCTTGTTGAAAGTGTTGTCAAACAAGTTTACCATGTGATCTATTAAATCATCTTTATTTTTGCTATCTTAGCTATTCCACTGTGTGCGAATGGTGGGGCCAACTAGATCCAATGCTTTGTCATGTAAGTTTCTATAGAAAACATTTTTTCCTGCATAAACATGTTATCCATTAATTTATAATAATCTCAACAAATGTCCATTTCAATTTCATGAAAAAAATGAATCAATTAATGGGACAATTACCTGCAATCTTCTCAATCTTGATCGAAACACATACATCATCCACCAGAAAGGGGACATGTAGTGATCTGGTGCTTTTATTTCATTATTCTCCATGCAAAATAGTATCATGTACACCTACACTATGTTCCTCTCTGGAGTCATCATGTGGAGTCTCAAGCTCCGTCTCATCATGCTCCGACATGTCACGTCAGTCAAAATCACCCTGCTCATCAATGGATTCAAGGGGAACCTCAGGAAACTCAAAAAGCCTCACTTTCACTTTACTATGTCTGCCTTTTGTTTTCATAGGACCATCACTGCTACCTATAACAACTACAGGATCGACAGGTTCCCCACGCATGGGGTTTAAAAACTCCTACAAACAGAAAATTTTTCTTTATCAGATCATATACAAAATATAAAACTAAAAAACAAATATGAAATTGTCATAGCTAATAAAAATATGTGAAGATGCCACTTACCCCAAAATTAGTTATTGTATTTTGTATCTCTACAATTCTTTCCCCATCCTCCTATGTCAGGGGTATTTTGATAATCAAACCTAGATATTCTATGTTATCCTTCTTCAAGGCCTTTGTTACAGTTGTCATTGGGTATGTCAAATAAAATATTTTGTCCTCATCAATATCCTCTGTGGGAGCCTTCCCATGTTGAACATGCCACAATACATTGATGAATAATATTAATGAGATGAACTTTAAACATTGAGAAATTTAGTTGTTGTAGTCATAAGTTGTTACTATATTTAACATTTACCTGTTGAGGCACTGTGGGTGCCTTTCCACGGTGTTAATCCATAATATTGGCTCATTACCCCTTAATTGGGTTATATTATATTAGTAATGTTATTTTATTTATGTCAGTTTTAGGCCATTAGTTGTAATTATACCTCCTAGTCTCCTATATATACCAAGGAGACATTTTCATTTTGAATCATCGTGTACTTGAACATTTAAGTGGGGTAAAAGGAGGTTTCCCCCTCGAAGAGTCTTATTATCTGAAATTATCTCTTTTTCAAGGCATTGAGTACTTTTCCTAAGGTTTTTCTATGCTATATTGATGTTTGGTTCTTAACATATGGTATCAGAGCTCAAGGTCTTGGGGTTTCGCTGCTACATCTGAGACACCATGGAATGGTTTCTATAACTTTGTTTCTACAACGTTTCAGAAGGAACGGCTTGGAGGATATTTAGTAGACAAATCAAGGTACATTGGATTCAAAATTCATCTCATGAGGCCTTATACTTTCGGAGATACAACCTATACAAGATAGGGTTCTGGAATCATCCTAAAATGAGTCATTGCAGAATTTTCTCTATAAAACACTTTCTGTAACATTTCAGACCCTAAAATTCGGAGGCCATTTACATACATTAGTAAGGTATCTGTGGTAAGAAGTTCAGCTTCTGGGTCATCTAAAATTTGTAGATACACCTTGTGTAAGATAGGGTATCTGACTAGTCCTATTGATTAGTCTCAAGAAGGTGTTCCAGGTAAAACAATCATAACTTCTTGCTAGAGTATCCAAATTGAGTGTGAATGGATTCATTGGATCGTGGACAGTCTTTAGTATTTTGGGTGTGAGTTTCAGAATTTGATATCAATTATTTTGTGAGGGGCATGCTATAGAAGCGAGATCTCCTAGAAAGGCCAAAAATCGGCAAGTTGTGAGAAAGTTACCATAAATTCCACTTGGCACATACAATTTTGATCATACTTGTGGAATTTCAGAGAAGAAATATCAGAGAACTACCTAAAATAAAGTTTCATACCCAGAACGGTCGAAACTGGAGAGACAGAACAGAATAAATGTTGTCTAGTAGGACCGCCTCAAATTCAAGATTCAAAAGTGATACTTGGCCAACATGCCACCAAAAAAGGGACCTTCTACACCAAATAAGCCTCCATAAAATCCTAATTGGACTCTTGATGAAGGTGAAGAAATGCGTAGGGACATAAATGACCTACAAAATAAGATGGATTCAATGGAAGCTAAGTTGGATACTAAGATGGATTCAATGGAAGCTAAGGTGATGGATTCAATAGAAGCTAAGTTGGATACTAAGATGGATGGCTTAAAAGGGGAGATCATGCAAGTATTGAAAAATTTCATAACAGAAAAGACACCCGAAAGTGAAAATGCATCCCATGAAATTCATGATGAGAACACAAGGAAGGTGAATCAAGAATGGAGAAACTCCAACTTTGGTTTGAAGACCAACCACATTCCTAAGATTGATATGAGGAAGTTTGATGGAAAGGACCCAATCACATGGATACTTCAGATAGAGCAATTCTTTGATCTCCATAATGTGCCACATACACAAAAGGTACGAATTGCTTATTTATATTTAGAACCTAATCAATTTGTTTGCTATCGATGGCTTTGTTCTCACAAATAACTCATCACTTGGACATTTTTCACAAAATAAATGATAGCACACTATGAGGATACAAGGAGCAGTGCCTTCTTTATCCAATTGATAAATCTCAAGCAAAATGGTTCAGTTACCGAGCACATTGAGAACTTCCAAAGATTGAATATAAAGGTAACCAATATTCTAGATGAGCACTTGATTGATGTATTCATAGGAACTTTAAAGGATAACATTCAACATGAGGTTCACCTTTGGGAACCCAAATCATTGGAGAATGCATTTAAGGTGGAAAGAAATGTTGAAAGTAAAAATATGGCTATGGCTACTAGCAGGACCTATCCTAACATCTATAGAGAGAACAATTCTCCTTCTCCTAAAACACCTCAACCTACAAGGTTGACACCTCAACAATTGGAGGAAAGAAAAGAAAAAGGTTTATGCTTTAATTGTGACAGCAAGTACAATAAGGGACATAAGTGTGGTGAGAAGAAATTATTCTACATAGATTGTGAAGAGGAAGAAGAAGAAGAACAAGAACCATCTCAAGATGAAAACGTAGAAAAAATTTCATCTGAAGAGTTGACTCCACGATATCCTGTAATTCATTGGCTTGAATTAGCACTCCTCAAACCCTCAAGATCGAAGGATACATCAAAAATAAAAAGGTAATAGTCCTAATTGATTATGGAAGTACTCATAATTTCATTCACTATAAATTATCCAAAGATCTCAATTGCTTTGTATATCCGGCGCTAGAGTTTCAAGTAATGATTGCAGATGGAGGAACTATCAATTGCTCAGGAAAATGAAATAAGATCAATCTTACTATGGGGGAATATGTAATGAATAGTCCAATGATTGCT
>ML797013.1:176809-194931 GCA_009831015.1 Picea engelmannii
TGATCGAGTGTCTTTCAGCAAATCAACCAAAAACGACGACAATCAAAGCAATGAAAGAGGTGTTTTCACACTTACAGTTGTGAAAACTGAAACAAAATTGAATTGTAATTGTCTCAAAAATGAGACGAATGTCTAGAAGCACAATGCGACAATGATTTGTTGTAATACCATAAGGGGTGTAGGCATCTTTTTGAGAGCAATCCAAAAAAAAAAATGGGTTGGCTGCCAACAAGTCCACAGTGGTCAGTCTTTAGGATGCAGCCGCACCCGCAGGCACGCCCGCTCACACAAGATCTTCTCTCCTTTTCGGCCCGAAGAACACTAACTGGTTCTTTTATTTCCCTATCGGGAAATCTGGCCATAGATCTCTTCATGCGATTCCCCTTTCTTATCTATCGAGTAATTGGAACTCGCGACTTCGCAAGTTCAGAGGTCGATCACTGGGCGCTCAAATCCCTGAGACTCGATGCAAGTCAACGCTGACCTCTTCCCACTCTTATCGGGACTTCTCTTATCGCAATTTCGCCACTCACGATATCAAGCAACTCGCCTTACCAACTTCCGAAACCCGATACGCCGAATCTCTGATGCACGTGCAAGTTGTCCCCTCAACTCCCATCACTTCTATCGGGATTTCGGGTTTTGCTAAATCGCGGATTCTAAAAGCAAATGTTTCAGGACTTTCCTTTTCCTGAATGTCGATACGGTGTGCCACCTGTCCTCCACTAATCCTGTTGTGGCCCAAACTATCCTTCCTCGTCGGGATATCGCGTTTCACGATTCCAAACTACAAGAGTATATTGTCTCTGAAATATCTGATGCCCTGAACTCCAACTTCCTAGAATCTTCTGACATGTGTCCCAATTGATGGACTGTTCTGGGCTCGTCGGGATATCGCGGATCGTGATATCACAATTCTCGTTGCAACAACTTGGAGCTTTGACTCGCGAAAACCCAATCCACGATATGTGTGTGAATCCAACGACCCTTGTGGTCCTGATCAACGGCTCCGCCCTCCTGAGCTTTGAACCTTTTGGGGATACATCACTGTATATTCCCTGCACCTTCCCAAGATCTGACGGTTCACGGGATGTCACGAAACCTCCTCGGAGGATTCCGACCGTCCGTTCTTCCTCGATGAATTCTGTGAACTGGATCAAGTACTTCCTCCACGAAGACTTGTTCACCTGCGCGCAACCCTGCAGCGCCTACTTGAACACTCCAACCACAACTTCTCTATGCAAATCCTTCGACGAATTCGATGACTCTATCCTTCCTGAGCTTCTGCACGACTTCAAATCTTTATAAAGAAAACCCTCTCGCACGCACTCCTTGCAATAGACCTCCAACCACGGCTAAGTGTTGAATTTCTTCGACTCTACGCACACCTGCAACAACATTCCTTCGCTTTCTCTCTCAGGTTTGCAACCACTTTCCTCAGCCTGCACACTCCTTTCACGGCTCCTGTGTCCAACTGCACTTCTAGGATGAACGAGAACAAAATATCTCTCTACTTGAACCTTCTGTCAACGCACTCCTTGCGAACAATTTGAATGCACTCCTTGCAGGAATCCTCTGGCTCAAATAGAGAAACAATTGAAACTCATTCCTTCTCCCTCTCAGACTTCAATTGATACGTGAAATCACATACACAACATATAAAGAAAATGTATAATAGGGAATAAACATCAATTGAGAAAACCATCAATATACAGAGAACAGACACATAACCATGAATTTGAATCAATCTCTTCTTCTATTAATTCAAATATCAGTACATGGATGTCTTTCACACAACTCTCTTCTTGCTCTTCCTCTTCCTGCTTCTATGCTCAGGCTCCTCTATTCCTGAATTATGTTACAATGTACAAAAGAGGGTGTCTATATCCGTTTTCCCTCCTTCTTTTAAACTGTCTAATCTATGAATTCAATTCCTACCTACTTGCATTAACTAGATTAAATGACGTCTATCTTCTAAAGGAAGAGAGATATCCGCTCAAAGTCCATTACAATATACAAGTGCGCCTCATCTTAAATGACTCATTTAAGATCGCACAACAACTTCCAAGGTAGTTTCAAAAATTTGTGTTGTCTTATCTAGCTGTCTTTCGCTTCCGCGTCGGCTTGCTTGATGAGTTGGCGATTCTCCTGCATCATACTCCCTCGCTTGAAAATTTTCATGGGCTCCTGTCCATGAGCTCCTACATGGTATACCCATGCTTCTGTATTTCTTCTTCAATCTACCAGTTAGGATATTCAACTGGATGGCCCTTCCACTTGACCAGATACTCATAGTATTCTTTCCTCCTGGTCTTCTTACCCACTCTCTTGTCCAGTGTGCACTCCATCTACGGTCTCTCGGCAACCAGCATCTGTTTCATCCACTGGATCACTGGCTCCTCTATTCTAGTCTCTGCTTCTCCAGTCCTGTATGGATATAGATCTGCGATATTGAATATCGGATATATTCCGATTCCATATGGTAACTCGATCTCATAAGCATTCTCCCCGAATTTTCTCAAGACCTTACATGGTCCGATTTTCTTCATTTTCAATTTATTGTATGTTCCCCTCGGGAACCTTTCTTTCCTCAAATGTGCCATAACTAATTCACCAACTTCGAACTGAAGTTGTCTCCGATGTTGATCTACTCTGCGCTTGTACTCCTGGTTTGAGTCCAGCAATCGGTTCCTCACCTGGCTATGAAGTTCCTTCATCGCCTCAGTGAATTCTTCTGCACTAGCACTCCTAGTCGCAGTCCATTCTGAATCCCTTAGTTCAGAAACTCCCCTCATCTGTGTGCCATATACAATCTGAAATGGACTCTTCCCTGTGCTCCGATTCACTGAGTCGTTGTATGCAAACTCTGCCTATGGCAATATTTTGTCCCAACTGTTGTGGTGTTTTGTCACCAAGCTTCTCAGCAAGTCTCCCAGACTTTTGTTCACCACTTCTGTTTTTCCATCCTTCTGAGGATGATAAGCTGAACTAAATGCCAAATTAGTTCCCATCTTCTTCCATAAGGTCCTCCAAAAATTCCCTATGAATTTTGTGTCTCTGTCTGAAACTATACTTTTCGGCAACCCATGAAGTCGAATGGCCTCCTTGAAAAACAGATTTGTGATGTGAGTCGCATCGCTGGTCTTCTGGCATGGGATGAAGTGTGTCATATTGGAAAACCTATCCACTATGACAAATATTGAATCAACACCTCTTTGTGTCCTTGGAAATCCCAATACGAAATCCATGCTTATCGCCTCCCACGACCTCTCTAGTATGGGAAATGGCTGATAAAGACCTGCATTCTATTTCCTTCCCTTCAAATGTTGGCAAATTATACATCTATCTACAAATCTCTTGACCTCTGACCGCATCCCTGGCCAAAATTATGACTCGCTCAGTTTTGCAAATGTCTTCTCATGACCAAAATGTCCTGCCAATCCACCACCGTGTTTCTCCTTTAACAGATTCTCTCTCATGGAGCATTTCAGAATACAAAGTTGATTGCCTCTGAAAAATAATCCTTCCTGGATCATGTAGTCCATCCATTTGTTTCTGTCTATGAGAACTGGATTCTCAGCTGCTTCATACGCTTCTGCAAAATCTACATCACCTGCGTACATGTCCCTAAGATTTTCAAAACCCAATGTTTTGACTCGAAATTCCTGCAACAACAAACACTTCATGCTCAAAGCATCAACCACTTTGTTAGCAGTACCCGAAATATGCTTAATCATAAATGTGAAATTTTGCATATACTCTACCCATTTTACATGTCTCTGATTCAACTTCTGTTGTTGAGTCACAAACTGTAATGCATGGTTATTACTGTACAATACAAATTCCTTCGGGATCAAGTAATGCCTCCACTTCTTCAGTGCTTGTATGATAGCATAAAACTCCTTATCATACGTGGAGTATTTCAGTTTCACCTCATTCATCTTCTCGCTAAAATATGCAATCGGTCTTTCTTCTTGACTCAAGACCTCTCCTATGGCAAACCCGCTTGCATAACATTTCACTTGAAATGTCCTTTGGAAATCCGGCAACACCAAAACTAGTTGTTCTGTGATCTTCCGCTTCAACAGATTGAAGCTCTTCTCAGCCTCTACTATCCAGTGAAAAGACTTATGCCACTTCTTCACTGTATCCATCATCGTAGTGCTAATTCCACTGGAATTCTTGATGAATTTCCAGTAGAAACTAGCCAAACCATGAAAACTTCTCACCTCGAATACATTCCTCGGTGATGGCCAATTCTTGATCACTTCTACCTTGTCCAGATCCATCCTCAACTCATTTTCTGAAATAACAAAACCCAAGTAAATGAGCTCTGTCTTCATGAATGAGGACTTATTTATATTAATCAATAGCTTCTCTTGTTGTAGCTTCTTCATCACTATAGCCAAATGCTTCAAGTTCTCTGCCACTGATTTACTGTAAATCAATATGTCATCCAAATACCCAATCATGAAATTCCCGATGAATTCCCTCAGGACTTCGTTCATCAACCTCATGAAGGTACTTGGCACATTTTTTAAGCCAAATGACATAACAAGCCATTCATACAAACCTTCGTTTGTCTTGAATGCTGTCTTCCATTCATCACCTTCTCTCATGCGAATCTGGTGATATCCACTTTTCAAATCAATCTTTGAAAAGTACTTTTCTCCAGTCAAGCAATCCATTTAATCATCCATTCTTGGCAATGGAAACCTGTACCTAATGGTTATCTTGTTGATTTCTCTTGAGTCGGTACACATTCTCCAACCTCCATCCTTCTTTGGACTGAGTACTATTGGAACAACACACGGACTCAAGCTTTCTCGGACTAACCCTTTGTCCAATAACTCCTGGACTTGCTTCTTGACCTCTTCATTTTCTTGCGGCGTCAATCTGTACGCATCTTTATTCGGCAAACTAGCTCCTGGTATAAGGTCTATATGATTACTCACACTCCTCATTGGTGGCAACGAACGAGGTAGTTCGCCCACTATGATGTCAACAAACTCTTCCAGCAGTTCCTGAACCTCTTCTGGTAAATCATTCACTCTTGTGCTAGTCAGAACAATCCTCATTTTCCTGACCACAAAGAATTGTGGATCTTCTTTCTTCTTAACCTCTGTAAGAAGTTCCTTCCCACTCATGAGAAGTACTATTTTTCTTACCTTCGGCTTCACCTCCTTGTCCTTTATCGAAAGCAACATGTGTGTCCTCCCATTCTTCTCCAGGGTGTATGTGTTCATTCTCCCAACATGAATCACATTCATGTCATATTGCCATGGTCTACCCAGCAATAAATGACAAACATCCATGGGAATAACATCACATAAGATCTTATCGTTATATCCACTTATCTTGAATTCAACCAAGCATTGTTTAGTAATAGTTACCTAGTTTCCTTTCTGTAACCACGAAACTCTGTATGGGCTTGGGTGATCATTCGTCTCCAGCTCCAGTTTCTCTACCATCTCGGTAGATACAAGATTATCCGTGCTACCGCTGTCTACAATGACCTTTCATACCCTGTCTTTGGTCTTGCAAGCTATTCTAAAAGGTCTGGTCCTTTGAACTGAGTTGTCCACCTCTTTCTCAGGTGTCAAAAGGAATTTTCGCATTATAAGCAATCTTCCACCTTCTGCATCTTCGGCCTCAACATACCACCTCTGTGCTTAAGTGATGTGAGCTTCTCCAATGTTCTTCTTTTTCTCTGGACACTCATAAGACTTGTGCCCATTCTTTCCACATGTGAAGCATGTGATTACTCCACCTCGACCTCTTCCTCTATCTCTGGTACGAGGAAACATATTGTTATCAACATATCCTCCGCTCTGCCTTGTATCCCGCCCTCTCTGTTCAACATGCTGGCCTCGTTGTGAGGTTCCACCTCTCTCAACATTACCCTAAGGTTTCTTCCATTCCTCCTTGGGCTTCTGGTATCTGTCCTGGGCAATTTCTTTGCCTCTAGACTGGCTTTTTCCTTAGCCTCTCTGAACTTGCTTATGGCTCAGTTTCTCCTCATCTTTTAGAGCCATCTGATAAGCATCCTCCACCGTTCAGATGGTTACCATGCTCATCGAATCCTGGATATCATACCTCAGGCCATTCATATACCTGGAAGCCTTCTCATCATCGCTCTCCCGATGACCTTCCCTGATGTTCAGTCGATAGAATTCCTTAGTGTATTCTTTCACTGCCATCAGCTTCTTTCTCAGGTTTTGCATCCTCCTGAATAGAGTAATTTGATAGTCTCTGGGGATGAATTTTGCCTTCATATTCGCGATCATCCTATCCCAGCTCTTGATTTTATGCTTACCTTTGCAATGTCTGTTTGCTTGTAGCTCATCCCACCATAATTTTGCATGTCCCTTCAATCTTGTGACAGCATGCCTGACTTTCTTATCCTCTTCGACCTCTTCATAGTCGAAGTAAGTATCCAGAGCTCTAATCCAATCTAGAAGCTCTTCTGGATCCAAGTTTCCTTCATAAACTGGAATGTCCATCTTTGCTTTTGCACCCATCCTGGCAATAGCTCTGATCAATCGCTCATTTGATGCATCTTCGGCTGCAACTTCCTCCTCTCATTTAGCCTCTATTTCACTATCGGAATCACTAAGATCCCCAACACCTACTGTGCGTCTCTGTGTTGTCTCCATGTCTTCAAGTCTTGCTCGGAGATCATGCATTTGTCTTTCCATCTCTGGATAGGTTACCTGTCTGCCTCTTCTTGACATATCCTTATCCTGTGGATCAGGTGATTGCATGTCCCTTCTCCTTGGCGGCATGGCGAACTCCCTTCTTCTCTGCTACAGAAAGCAAAGAGTCCTTCTGGGCTCTGATACCAAACTGACGCAGCCGCACCCGCTCACACAGGATCTTCTCTCCTTCTCGGACCGAAGAACACTAACTAGTTCTTTTATTTCCCTATCGGGAAATCTGCCCACAGATATCTTCGCGCGATTCCCCTTTCTTATCTATCGGGAAATTGGAACTCGTGACTTCACAAGTTCAGACGTCAATCACTGGGCACTCGAATCCCCGAGACCCGATGCAAGTCAACGCTAACCTCTTCCCACTCTTATTGGGACTTCTCCTATCGTGATTTCGCCACTCACGATATTAAGCAACTCGCCTTACCAACTTCTGAAACCCGATACGCCGAATCTCTTATGCACGTGCGAGTTGTCCCCTCAACTCCCGTCACTTCTATCAGGATTTCGGGTTTCGCTAAATCACGGATCCTAAAACCAAATGTTTCTAGACTTTCCTTTTCCCGAATGTCGATACAGTGTGCCACCTGTCCTCCACTAATCCTACTATGGCCCACACTATCCTTCCCCGTCGGGATATCGCGTTTCATGATTCCAAACTACAAGAGTATCTTGTCTCTAAAATCTTCGATGCCCTGAACTCCAACTTCCTCAAATATTCTGACATGCGTCCCAATTGATGGATGGTTCTGGGCTCATCCGGATATCGTAGATTGTGATATCACAATTCTTGTTGCAACAACTTGGAGCTTCGACTCGCGAAACCCCAATCCACGATATGTGTGTGAATCCAACGACCCTCGTGGTCCTGATCAATGGCTCCGCCCTCCCGAGCTTGGAACCTTTTGGGGATACTTCATCGTATCTTCCCTGCACCTTCCCAAGATCTGACGGTTCATGAGATGTCATGAAACCTCCTCGAAGGATTTTGACCGTCCATTCCTCCTCAATGAATTCTACGAACTGGATCAAGTACTTCCTCCACAAAGACTTGTTCACCTGCGCGCAACCCTGCAGCACCTGCTTGAACACTCCAACCACAAATTCTCTGGGCAAATCCTTCGACGAATTCGATGACTCTATCCTTCCTGAGCTTCTGCACGACTTCAAATATTTATAAAGAAAACCCTCTCGGACGCACTCCTTGCGGCAGACCTCCAACCACGGCTAAGTGTTGAAGTTCTTAGACTCTACGCACACCTACATCACCAGTCCCTCTCTTTCTTTCTCAGGTTCGCAACCCTGAACTTTCCTCAGCCTACACACTCCTTGCACGACTCCTATGTCCAGCTGCACTTCTGGGACGAACGAGAATGAAATCTCTCTCTACCTGAACCTTCTTTCAACGCACTCCTTGTGGACAATTCGACTGCACTCCTTGCAGGAATCCTCTGGCTCAAATAGAGAAACAATTGAAACTCAGACTTCAATTGATACGTGAAATCACATACACATCATATAAAGAAAATGTATAACAGGTAATAAACATCAATTGAGAAAACCATCAATATACAGAGAACATACACATAACCATGAATTTGAATCAATCTCTTCTTCTATTAATTCAAATATCAGTACATGGATTTCTTTCACACAACTCTCTTCTTTCTCTTCCTCTTCCTTCTTCTATGCTCAAGCTCCTCTATTGCTGAATTATGTTACAATGTACAAACGAGGGTGTCTATATCCATTTTCCCTCCTTCTTCTAAACTGTCTAATCTATGAATTCAATTCCTACCTACTTGCATTAACTAGATTAAATGTCATCTATCTACTAAAGGACGAGAGCTATCCTCTCAAAGTCCATTAAAATATACAAGTGCGCCTCATCTTAATGACTCATTTAGGATCGCGCAACAACTTCCAAGGCAGTTTCAAAAATTTGTGCTGGCTTATCTAGCTGTCTTCTGCTTCCACGCCGGCTCGCTTGATGAGTTGGCGATGCTCCTGCATCACTTTAGTTCACGTTTTATTCGAACAAGGTAGTGTCTCCAAACCTTCAAGGCATATACTATGGCTAACAACTCCAAATTATGTGTCGCATAGTTCTCCTCATGCCTTCACAGTTTCCTTGAGATGTAAGCGATCACTTGTTTTTTTTGCATCAAGACTCTGCCTATGCCTTCCTTGGATGTGTCAGTGCATACCAAGAATTCTACATCCATGTCAGGGACCTTTAGTATCGGTGTTGTTGTCAAAAACTCCTTGAGCCTCCGAAATGCTTCTGTACATTTCTCGGTCCAAACAAACTTCTTGTTTTTCTTCTGCAATTCTGTGATCGGATTTTCTATCTTCAAAAATCCATCGACGAACTGTCGATAGTATCCTACTAAACCCATGAAGCTACGCACTTCCAGGACATTCGTCGACGTAGGCCATTCCATAATAGCCTCGACCTTGGTTGGATCCACATCGATGCCTTCACCAAATATGACATGCCCTAAGTAGTGAATATTCAATTGATAAAAAGAGTGTTTGGACAACTTCCGATATAATTTGTGCTCTCGCAAACACTGAAGTACCAAGCATAAGTGCTCATCACTCTCCTCCATCATCCGAGAGTAAATCAAAATATTGTCAATGAATACTTGGATGAACTTGTCCAAGTACTCGTGGAACACTCCGCTCATCAAACTCATAAATACCCCTAGGGCGTTTGTCAGTCAAAATGGTAAAACAATAAACTCGTAATGTCCAAACCTTGTCTTAAAGGCATTCTTAAGGGCATCATCCTCCTTGATCCGTAACTGGTGATACCCTGATCGCAAATTGATCTTTGAGAACATCGTCGCACCCTTCATATGATTGAACAGATCATCAATCCTCGACAATGGATATTGATTCTTGATTGTGGCCTTGTTCAATTGACGATAGTCAATGTAGAGACTCCATGACCCATCCTTCTTTCATGTGAAAATAACAGGCGCACCCCAAGGTGACACACTTGGATGTATCAGTCCCAGGTCCAACAATTCCTTTAGTTGCATTCTCAACTCTTGTAACTCCGGGGTCGACATCCGATAAGGTGTTTTGACTATCGGTTCAGTTCCTTATTTTAGTTCTATAGCAAACTCCAATTCCCTCTCTGAAGGCATCCCAAGTACCCTCTCTGGAAATAAATATGCAAACTCTCTGAGCACCGGAAGGTGCTCTAAACCTTCCGCTATTCCCTTCTTGTTTAGTGCAATGATCGCATAAATCTTAAATCCCTTGTGCATGCTCTTCTGAAACTGTAATGAAGAGATGATCATCAGGGAAACTCCATGGTTATGTCCGACAATCACACGTCTATGTCCCTCATCATCAACCAAGATTAACTGTTTCGTCTTGCAGTTGAGTATCGCCTCATGCGATTCCAACCAGTCCATACCGATCATGGCATCATAAGATCCTAAGATTGTGACATACATGTTGGCCCTGGTGAAAAAATCTCCCAAGTTAAGGATACAACCCGTAACCTTTCCTCCAACCTTTTCTTTGGCTCTTGAGGCCATCTCTACAAAGTTAAACTCATCTTGTTCAATGGCCTTTACCTTAATCCTTTTTAACACTCCACCAGAAATGAAACTCTCAGTAACACCAGGATCTATCAAAATACTAAGGTTCTGGTCAGGGACGGTACCTATCATCTCGAGCACAGTCGCCTAATGCTCTGCCCGGCAGTTATTCAACGCTTCATGAATCCAATGGGCCTTTCCCATATCTCCCATGGTAGTGGGTCCGGATGATCTGGATGCTCTAGTCCTCTCCACAGGGAAGTCGTGTTGGTACTGTGGCTCCCCATATGTCCAACACCCCTTCTTTGACCCAGTAGTCCTAGTACCCAAAGTAGAATATGACGGCCCACCAGCATGGAATCCTGGTATGTTCTGCTGAACAGGCCTAAACTGTTGTTGTTACGCTCGAAGCTACTGTTGATTCTATGGTCCCCAATAAGGTGTTCATTGTTGATGCATCGGTCATCAAGGTGTAGTGAAAGTGGGTCCCCTCTCAAAGCCACAATACCTTGGTGTATGTCTGGTTGGTGTCTAATGCTGTTGTGCACCAGATGACACCTACCCTGTTGGTCTCACTATTTTCCTAGTATAACCCTCACTGATAAGATCCTCCTCTACTATGACGGCCTTCTGGATGGCATCATGCAAGGTTTGAGGCATCAAAATCCTAACATTTTCACATATGTTGTCCTTAAGGCCGAACATGAACCTGATGACCTTAAGTTTCTCAGTTTTAATATGCAAAGCATACCAGAGAAACTCCATAAAATGGGCCTCGTACTCAGGCACCATATGACCTCCCTGTCATAGGGAATTGAACTCATTGAGCTGACACTCAATGAATTCCTCTGATAGGTATCTCTCTCAGAACTGTTCCTCGAACCATTCCCATGACACATCTTCGACGACCATGTTCAGTTGCGATAGGATCATCTTCCACCATAAAAGAGCACTTCTTTTTAGTTGGAAGAGCGCCATGCGGACCTTCATGTTGGAGGTATAATAGCGAAGTGCAAAGCACATCACCATATTCTCCAACCATGCCTCGGTGGTTGCATCATCCGGGGCACCAAAGAAATCGAGAAATTTGACCTTCTAGACCTCCCAGTGAAATATACCAGTACTAATTGGAACGTGCGGTGGACCCTCAGGGGGTGCTGGTGCTCTAGCCTCATCTCTATCCAAACAGTTGATCAATGCCTTAGACATGCACTGAAAAGATATCATCATTCTGACCACAACACCAATTGCTATTTGCTCCTACCCGACAACTTGTTTGTCTCCCTGGGGCTTAGACCCCTCAGGTGTGGATGCTACTGGAGGCATCGTGTCTCCTCCCCTAGCACCCCATCGTCTACCTCTGCAGCGTCCTCTAACCATGATTACCTACACACATACAAGTCAACTCAATTAGAAACATTCTAATCAAATCATATCAACGAAATTTGTAGCAATCCCTTGTCGCGGGTTGAATCGGCTCTGATACCATATGTAGCAACCCCAATATTAAGGCGATGGGCGAAGCCAATTTTTTTTTTTTTAAGAATTAAGGGGAAAGAAGGAAACGGCGATAAAGTTTGACCACACCATAGATGACAAACAGAATCATGCAACCCAAACAACAAGCATCTGCGACACCATGCACGGACACAAGGGAAATCGAGAAAACAAGCGCAGGATAACCAAGAGTAACGATGAAACGCCCGATGCAACAAGACACGCCTACAAGATAAAGGCAACTTACCCTTCCTGACATAATGATGTTGACGAACAATAATAGATCCTCAAGGGGGACAAACCAATGCATGCACCCAAGTAAACATATGACCCTCAGTCACGCTCATAAGGTAGGCACCGACTCTGAGAAAGATATCATTTCCGCTAACCCATAAGGCACACCATGATCCCCTCATCAGGGACCATGTCGCCTCTAGATGAGAGGCGCATCAACCACCTGGCGCAAAACAAAAAGGGATAAAGACTTAAGAAAAATATGACGTGCTAGGAACCAAATACCGACTCATAGACTACTCCTACCCCACACGAAAGGTCGATGAGACACAAAGGAACGAAGACAGAGGTGACGCCAACCCACATGACATCGTCCCCTTCCCCACCAATCACCCAGGCTAACCGATCCATGGTTACATTCTAATTTAATATTAAAGAGTATGTCAAGTGAGCAGCCTAAACATAGTTGGTTCATCAACGTACCATCAAATTAATATTAAGTGCAATCATAGTTGGAAAGACACATAAGATATTAACAAATATTACTATATAGCATTTAGTCAGCATAACTAGTCATACCACTAAATGATCAAAGGATAGGCATTCAACCAAAAGGAATAATACAATCTTTTGATTAAACCTATATATCATTTAATCACTATAAATGACCATCCCACTAAATGATCGTACCTGAAATGACGGAGTAGATGCTAGGATTTAAAGCTCAATAGAATAACACACTGATTTAATTGAAGGATATGTAACATTCAATCACTACCATGATTACGGTATTGCCTTGAAATTATAACACTTAATCCAATATATAACATATAAAATACAAACAAATATGATCATGCATTTAATCAGAATACAATCAATACATAATCATTTAATCAGATGTATTACATAGACGGGTTGCATTAGAGTAGGTTGTTGTGCATTTTAAAGATGTAAACTTTGCATGTCATCAAATGCAATTAGTGACTACCATTCATGAATATTGCAGACACCATAAATACCCTTCTTCCCACTTAACCAGGAATCCACAAACACAGGCACAATAAAATATTTATATTTCACTCCAAGAGTGTTTGGCTGGCAACGAATTCGATGCGTTAAAAGCATAGGAAAAAAAAAAACAATCATCTAAAAAGGAAAGTCTTGAGGGAAACTCGTGGTCATTAACATTAAAATGGAGTCGACCTTAATGGCATTTCGAGGTAATGAAACCTATGCAACAGTGAAGAATTAAAGTCTGTGTACAGTGAAATTCAGTTTAATAATTAATCAGTAGGTAAAAAGGCTGGGGCGACCTGCCAATGCAGTCGACTTAAAGGAAACTCTTGGTCATTTAATAGGAAGAAAAAGAGAGCAGTCCACCTGCAAATTCATGTAAACAATGGTGATACAGTCCCATTTAATTGGTGAAAATAAATCATGGTAAACTACAACAAACAATGAATGTTTCTAAGAAAATAAATCAAGGGCATTAACAGCCACTCAAAAATGGTTGGGAGTAAATCCTGGGCGGTCAAGTCTAGTAAAATAAACCTGTGTAATAAAATGGTGATGACATAACCGTGGTAACCATGCAGAAGTAAAAATCCGTGCCAGTAAAAATCTTGGTCATTCGGTGCATTAAAATCATTGGTAAACACAAATCACCTGAATAAACAAATATAGAATAAACAAAATCGTTGTGTGATACATCCCAGAAAATACAGAAGTATAGTGATTATTGTAAAAGGCAGGGATCCATTAAGCCAACCGGAGTAGATGCGTAGTTCAAATTAATAACATAGAGGGTGAAAAAAAACGTGATGTGTATACTGCTCAATGATACACAGACGAAGAATAACCTTTGCTAGAAGTCGAGCAACGATTTGAAATTCGCAATAACATAACCATTAATGATTTAGAATTCACTTTAATACAACCATTAATCAATTCACCTGAATGTATTTTGATTTAAAAATAACGTTGTCAACAGTCACACCCCAAATGGAAGACTCGACAAAATACACTCAACACATAGGAAAAGGATAAATTCAATCAAACACCACTCAATCGCAGGCTAGGTTAAGGGATTCGATTTTTCTTTGCCAGGGGTACCCAACCACATAGACATAGATAAAAATAACCACTTTTGAATCAAACGCCAACAAAAATCCCAGCCCAGAAAAAAAAAACGCAGCCAGGGATCTATAATTTTTTTTTCATGAATTTATAGCATGGAGGAAAAATATATCAAAGTCCAAGCCAAATTTGCGGACAGAAAAGACAAAAAAAACGTTTTTCATTTCCAGGATACAAATTATAAATGCAGAGATTAAAAATTGATCCATCAAGATTTTTAAAAAATGGGGTAAAACAAGGTAACGACGAGATATGAACTTGCCAAGTTTAAAGAAAAACTTAACCAACAAAAAAATTGCAGGGTTGAATAAATGCTTTAGGGCGCAAGGCGAACCTTCATCCAAGGAAAAACATCAAGGATAGACGGCTGACAGGTGCGTTCATCACTCAGGTGCGTTCATCACTCGTCATCCTCGCACAGAAAAGAAGGGAGTTGAGATCCATAGGTCTATTAATGCCGAGGCGATGACTGTAGATCAGGATCCTAGCCGACTATTCAAGCAAGCACTGGTGAGCTAGGGAGGAAGGAAAATAAGCAGCAATCCTCACAATCAATCTACCACAGGACAAGAAAAACATGCGAGAAACGGAGGCCATGGAATTCAATCAATCATCGATCTAGGCTATGAAAAATTTTCATCATCAATCTAGACAATCAGTGTACTTACCCAAATAAACTTGCAGATCCAATCATAAATCCTACAACAATCTACCATACAAAAATGAAGAAAGTGTACCATTGCCTGATCACCCTCTCTAAGTTGATGTCCCATGTGCTCCATGCAACTCCCGCTTTCCAATCGATGAGACTTCACCGGTACCTCATAGCCAATGATAGGGGTACTCTTCTTCCCCCTTATCCCCCTGAGCCACAAAGGGGCCACACGCGGTAACCCGAGAGTCAACTAGCTCCCATCTCACCTCGCAAGGTCGAGCTATGACTCCTCACCGAGCTGGGTATCCAAACTCCCTCAAGCTAAGTTAGTCAAGTAGAGATTTTTTCAACATAACATTACACAAATAGAAAAATATCCTTCATCCTTCTCCTCCCTTCATTATATAGAGTTTCGAAGTCCCTTACTTTCTTAAATATCATTTAATTAAGTTTTTAAAAGATAAATCCTAAAAATTCCTCCCCGTACAAGTGTCACCCATCCCCTTCATTCCTCCACAAATTAATTTCTTTAATTAATTAATTTCCCTTATTTCCCTCACCCACCTAGAGTCACTCCTAGAATCACTCCTAGGTGTCCCCAAATTCTCTTACAGGTTTTAATGACTTTCCCCATTATCAATTTGCTAGTTCAGTTTTAAATTAGAAAGTTCTTAATGGTAGATACCTTACTAAGTTTGACTTTCTTCTTTTTCCCTTGGGTTTCCCTTTTCTTCTTATGTTTCCCTCTTTTCCTAGTTTCCTAAATATTTTAGATTTCCCTCTTTTCCCTTTTCATTTAGGACTCAAATTGGTAGGTGTAGAAATTAACCCCCTTTTTACTTTTTCCCTTTTTAGTTAATAATTTTAAATTATCATCAATAATAAAACAATTATTTCCCTTTTTTTTAAATTTTACCCAAACAAATTTTTATGAATCATTTAAATTGCTTACCCCCTTATTGTTACAAGATTTAACGAAGAGTATAATTATTATTTATGTTGTTTTTATTTTTATTTTTTATTTTTTAAATAGATAGATAAAATTTTACCACTAGCATAATTTAGACTTAGACCTTAAATTTTCGTGTTGGGCAACATTTTATTAGGGAATTTGTTTTTAAAAATTATTAACACATTATTCATCCTAAGGCCATCTAGGTTCATTCATTTATTGTTAACAACATGATGTGCCCTTCAGGATGCATTAGGTGATCCAAGTGTGCCACTCACCTTAATCTATTTCCCTTGCATGATGTGCCCTTCAGGACACACTACGTGCTCCAAGGGTGCCACTCTCCTATTTCTAGTTTTCTTGCATGACATGACCTTCAGGACGCACCACGTGCTCCAAGGGTGCCACTTTCCTCTTGACTGACTTGGTAGACATCAAAAACCCCTAGATTCAATACTACGCTAGGTGAACTTGTGGGAGACCAAGGGTCTCTAAGGAATAAGACCCCCGCCTTATTGCGCACCCCTCAGAATCATCATGAGCGACTGTTGCAGTCTTCCCTCATGGAATCGTGGGTCCTCTCGAACTAGGTAAACGTTAACCTATAGTTCGATCCACAATGATAGTGCTAGTAGGTTGTGGCAGGGCTGATCTCCACACCTCTCCCTCAACATCTCTGGTAGTTGTGCGTGACCACTTTACTCCACATGTGAGTTTGGTCAGCAAGCTATCGTCAGTATGCAACATCAACGAATCATGTCAGAATATATCCATATCATATCATCTAATCAGATGCATTAATATCACAGTAAAACAATCAAACCCCAATGGTACACTCCCTGACTCGATCCAGAGTCCAATGGGATCCATCGATGCCTCTGCATCCTCGAGGTCCAAAATCCTCCACACTCAGTAAAACCGAGTCAATAGCACTTGTCTATGTCAATGCAGTAAAACAACAAGTCATCAACCCATAACGCCTCATAATCAAAATCAAATGTTTTAATAGCATAATAATCTGGATCACTTGCGAGCAAGTGTCCTCAAAGAATAAGTTCGCTCAGTGTGCCAGAGAGGGATGTTACAATATTCTATAATATATATTCCCTAACGTATAGCCCCTGAGACTGATAATCCCTAACTCATATCCCCCGAGACATAAAATTTTAACTCATAGCCCCCGAGATATAGTCATGGATACATCCTTGTCACCTGACTGAGAGTGAGGGGCATTAGGAAGGATAATATAGAGATACCCCAATTGGGAATAAATAATATTTCACAATTGTTCCTTTTGGATGTCTTCATCCTCATTCCTAGGCATATTCATGGATACATCCTTGGTGATGAGGGGAATAAGGGATTCCAAGAACTACTCTATAGCCCCCAATCACTATCAACTTGAACCTTGAATTAAATGGTCTCCCCTAACCCAATCACCTCCTCACACATTATGACCCAAAAAATCAATTTAACCCCTAAGGCACTATGGCCACTAACCATTAAGCCACTAATATTCTATGACCACTAATAATTATGGTCCTAGACATTGTGTACTCACTGATCCCTATGAACCTTGGCATGCCTAACCCTTGAAATGATCAACATGTTTCATTAAGAAACCATTAAGACATGAACCCCCTAAGAAACTATAATCCCAAACACACTAGTCCCCTATAAATGCATTAACCCCTAGAAGACATTATTATCTCAAACAAACTAACCCTCTCATACACTAAACCCTTAATACATTATTACTTTGAACACACTAACCCCCTAATATAATTTGATCATTGATCCATTTGATCCTTTATAAAATCACCTCTTAATAATTATGACTTTGAACACAATGAATCCCTATTATATGATATCCCCCAATCAATATCAACTTGAGCATGGTATACCCTTTGATCCCTATGACTCTGGAAACAATCAACCCTAGTGAACATAGTGTGACCTCAAACACAGTAAAAAATGAATAAATTATGGATCTAAACATAGTAACATCATAATATATTGACCCTACTAATACACTATGTCTCTTAAGCCCTATAATGCTTGATCTCTTAATTTGCTCTTTTTATTTATTTCAATTTTATTATAATGCATTTAGAAAAGTATGAGGTTAATTAATATATGATATATGGTCAACAATATATTAGACATTAAATTATCATTTCATGCTATAAAATATCGATCACTATAACCCCCCTTGTGTTATCCACATTTTTGGTTATCGAGATGATATTATGATTATGTCATGATAATGGAAGATCAAACTCTTCATTAAGAACTTTTTCCTGAAGAAGGTTACACTTGTCATTTTCTCAAAAATCATATTTTGAAAATAGTTCGCAGGCTGCATATATACTCTCCTGCGA
>ML797013.1:203156-233165 GCA_009831015.1 Picea engelmannii
TAAGGATTTTAGGGAGGAAATATCTCTCAAGGATTTTAAGGAGGAAATATTTCAACCATCCATGATATCCTCCACCTTCCCTAAAAAATAGGAAACCAAATGTGAGGTGGATTCTCACACTTAATTACTTTCTTTTTCATGAAAATAATTAATGTGCACTTGGTATTTTGGCCTTCATGTAATATATCCCTCCTCCACACTTATTAGGGATTGTGACATAGGTTATTCCATGTTGTCAAGGTGTATGTGACACTTATATGATACTTACGACACTTAGGGAGAGTTACATAGTTGTGCAAATTTCATATGTAGCAGAATTCCCCCTAAAGTGTGAGGTCAAAAGAGAGAATGATGGTTGAAACACTTTACAAATCATTAATGCAAGCATGTGGAGTTGGAGAACCTGGTAGAAGCTGCAAACAAACATCAAACAGTATTAAAAAATGTTCCATTTATGAGGCAAGCATACATATGCTCGGAATACGAGATGACTCAAAGCACAGTCGCCAACCAATACACTGTGGATCTATGAAAAATATTGACTAAGGATATGGCCACCAAAGATACAATGTGGATCCCTACCTCCATGACATGAACTGATCGTATCCATGAAAAATACACAATGGAGGTACGAGATGATAAAACCTAGCCACAGACCAATACAATGTGGATCTATGTGATAGTCTATATTGGCATGCTCAAATGATCTCCTTCGTAGCCTGGGAAAAGCAGTTAACAGAGTGAATTATCCACCCAGTGTTTTCATCCCAATCCCGACGTTGTACGAAACTAGCCATGTGAATAGATGTCTTGATGTCGAACATGGTAGAAACCACTAGATTATCGGTCATTGAGGTAAACCGCTAACAAGTGCGAGGTAAATCACCAATGATGTCAATGAATCCCAAGGTACCCTAGTACATTCCAACGAATACAAATAAATGAGTTGAGGTCGAACATTCGTGGAATCATCCGATCAGAGGTCAATGATGTAAACCCACTGTCAGAAGTGTGGAGGCTTGCCATTGAGGTATGCAGGTCCCAAGGTACTAACTGGTTTCTAAGTCTAATTCCTGGATGATGTGTTGAAGTCGACAATAAAAGACTCGTTGAAGGAGGGCCTTGATGTATCCTCCATCAAGGACACAAAATTGACATAGATATGCAAGATGGTGAATCAAATGAGTATGGATTGACATGGGTAATGAAACTGGAAATACTGCAGATCGATGGTTTGAAGTGAAACCTCCCTTGAACATGATGAGGCATGACAACTGACTTGGCAAAATTGACTCGACGAGTACCAAAATGTAATGTGACGACAATAAGAGAACTCTTCGACTAGACAAAAAAGTATGGCGAAACATGGAATTGGTATGACTCAAAGACAAGCGGATTAACCAACTGTAAGACAAGATGCAAATAGGTGCCATGTTCAATGGTGACAAAAGATGCCATAAAGGATTCTCAAAAAACTTGAACCACTTCCTTCAATTTGTCCCCCACCCAGAAGGAAGTGGGAAAGGAGCATGTTTTGTAGCATCTAGGTTCATAATTGCTTGTGGGAAAGAAATTTAAAGCAGGGGAGACTGTATTGTCCCCTTCCATTTGATATTTTTTATAATATAAGATATGTGCTTGTTTTCACCATAGACAATATAGAAATATTTTCACCCAACCATAGTCACAAAGGCCACCCCCGAGCACCTTTAACCTTGAAAAATAGAATGATTTTAGAAGCCAACCAAGGCAATGTATATCTCTCCAAGGATAGCATAACAAATAACAATATCCTAAGACCAAGTAGAAATTCCAAACCAGAACCCAAGACTAAGTCACTATTACAGCAGTTGCAGTTCTCCACCAGTCATGCACACCTCTAGTCGTTATGCAGTTGTGAGTGAGTGAGACCAAAATGAGCTCTAGTGCCCTCTATTTATACTGCTCGAACTCACCTGATTGGGATGAATTATATTCCTATAGGATAATAACTCAATATTAATTAATCTCTTGATCTAACTTGTCTTCTAGGGTTATTATCCAACATTTTAGGGTTTCTCTTGCTTCCCAAAATATTCTAGTCTCATCAAGGTTACATGTAGAGGCTAATACCTCATGCAACTACCATAATATCAATAGTCCCTCCTAGCTAGGGAGGTATTAAATGAAATGGTATTGAGAAAAAACATGTGATTCAACTCGTAGCATT
Source organism: Picea engelmannii (assembly GCA_009831015.1). Taxonomy (NCBI): domain Eukaryota; kingdom Viridiplantae; phylum Streptophyta; class Pinopsida; order Pinales; family Pinaceae; genus Picea; species Picea engelmannii. Next base: position 205,366 of record ML797013.1, read on the forward strand.
ATCATAGCGAAAGAGGATATCTCATGATAAAATCATGAGCACTGTCATCACTATCGAACTAGATATTATCCATGGTAGTCATAAAAATTCCATGCAATAGAACACAATTGTGTCTATACATAGTAGTATACAAATACTATCTAGTGGTACACAACCACTCTTAGTATCACACTACTACTAACCAGTGACACAAAGTCACTACCAGTGAATCATATCCACCACAATATCATACAACTACTATCCAGATACATACAGTCTACAAAAATCATATCATCTGATATAAAAAATATCATGATACAAACTCATTCATCTGGTCCATTCTTCCACTCACATCTGTGAGATTTGGAAGAGCATATGCCCTCATAAATTTAAACATCAACCATGGGATATCTAGACTCTTATTCTCAAGAATAGAAGAATAATTGTTCTTGATTTCTAAACCTAGACCATTCAACTAACTAGGCCATTATTCTGACAGTAATCATAGTGCAACCTCGAGATAATGAGTCTTCTCTAGGGAATGATTGTCCTTAATTATTGAACCTCGACCATTCACCTAATTGGGTCATTCTTCCAACACTAATAAAAATGCAACCCGAAGATAATGATTTTACCCTAGGGAATGATTGTCCGGACCATTTCCTATGGAAATGATTGTCCTACCCCAACCTCCTATAACGGACCATTCTTCAAAATCGCTTACAATTGTGAATTTTGAAATAATCATTGTCTAGAGAGGCAAACCATTCTACTTGACCACTACTCATAGTGACTACCAAGAAGAATGAATTTCCTATACCATTCCCCCACACCGGCCACAAGGGGAATCATTTTCTATGGTACTTCAATAATCTATCAAATCATTTTCATTATGAAAATGATTTTTTGATATGGACCATTCTACGAACTAGAAAATGATTGTCCGTCATAAATATTGGACCATTTTCTGCACTGGAAAATGACTTCCCAACCTGGACCATTTTCCAAAATAAAAATGATTTTCCATATATCAATAACATATGAGTGCTCCCTCCCAACCTGGGGAGTTATATCTTCCCTTTCAACTAAGGGAGTTATCTCCACAATCCCATATTATCCCTTAAGTACACAAACTTTATTATGGACAAAGGCTTTGTCAAAATATGTTCTACATGCTCATCTATGGAGATATATTGGAGTTTCACTTCTCCTTCCTGGAATTTATCATGAATAAAGTAGTATTTTATCTCAATATGTTTCGAGCAATAATGAAACACTAGGTGTTTTGATATCTTCATACAAATTTGATTGTCACAGTATATTACATTCGAGTCTAGTACCTGATCAAATAGTCTATAAAACAACTTCCTCAACCATACTGCTTCGGTACATGCTTCACATGTTGTGATATATTATTCTTCTGCAATGTTGAGTGCGAAATTTTTTTCTTTATAGTTGTCCCATGATATCATAGTAGATCCCAAGATGAAACACATCCCTGAAGTACTCCTTATGTCTTCTTCACTCCCTCCCTAATATGAATCTATGAATCCATGAAGTTGTATATCATTGGTTGAGGTGTATATTAAACCATATTTTAAAATCCCATGAATATATATTATAACATGTTTTACATCTATCCAGTGCTCATGTCTAGGCTCCACTTGGAATTGGCTTAAAGTGTTTATAGCAAAGAAAATATATGGTCAAGTATTCACTAGATACATCAATGAACCAATCAATTGTCGATACAGGGAAAAATCTACTTGATCAAAATATGAGTCCCTTACTTTTCTTGTGTCTGTGGTCATAGGAGTGGCCATGGATTTACAATCCATCATTCCAAATTTCTAAAGGAATTTTACTGCATACTTTCCATGTCCAAGGAATACCTCAATGCATGAGACCAAGATCTTCCATATCAAACTCAGAAGCTAAGTCCTTACACTAGGTGATGAGGGAATCAACACTTGTTAATAATAAATCGTCGACATACAATAGTATAATCACATGTGAATTTCTCACAACCTTGTAGTAAAGATTTGGATCTGCATGACTCTTAGAGAAACCAAGTATTATTAAGTAATTGTCAATTATGTAATACCAAGCTCTTGGAGATTGCTTGAGTCCATATATGGATTTCTTTAATCTCCAAACATGAGTGTCTCTAGGATGAACCTTGTAACATCCCAATCTTGCGCGCACATGATTTGACTTATTCTTTGAGGACACTTGCATGCAAGTGATCTAGTTTTAGTATATGGTTGTTTGTTCACTTATGGATTATTATGATGATGTTTATGATTATGATGTTATGTTATTTGATATCTATGTACTGACAGATGCTATTGACGATTTTCCCCTGAGTGTGCAGGAAACTTGGCATGTTGAGGATGTCGATGGCATCAATGGACCTCCTTGGACTCCATATCGAGTCAGGGAGTCGATTGTATTGGTTTGGGTATATTTATTCATGCATATGTGACATATGATCAGGTATATTATTATGTTTTTATGGATCCTTAACAGTGTTTTGTTGATGGATGCAGGATGATGATTGCTTACTAATCATAATCACATAAGGAGTAAAGGGTCCATGCACAACAACCAAATATTGAGGGAGAGGTGTGGCATCAGCCCTACCACAACCCACTAGCACTCTCGTCCTGGCTGGAATTATAGGTTAACAATTATCTAGTTCGAGAGATACATGATGTCGTGAGGGAAGATTGAGACAGTCGCTCATGATGATTCTAAAGATCACACAATAAGGAAGGTTTCTTATTCCTTATAGGCCCTTAGTCTCTCACAAGGTCGCCTGAATGGAGTATTGACTCTAAGGGTTGGACAACTACCAAAACCAGTCAAAGGCGAGTGGAACCCTTGGAGAACATAGTGCATATTGAACGGATCGTCGAGTAATTAAAATTTGATTCAAAAGGGAGTGGCACCCTTGGAGCATGGAGTGTGTCTTGAAGGGCACATCATGGTATAATAAAATGATTAAATCAATCTAGGTGGCCTAGAAAACTTGAGAAAATGTTAAACCTTAAAATCTTGAGCACATGTCTAATTAATTAATTGATTAATTAATTAACTAAAGAATAAATTTATTTAAGAATAATCCCTAAGGGTTTAGGCATTTGCAAATAAATATTGAAGTAAATCCTAAGTCTAAGTGAGAGAGAAGACTAAAAACTAAAAAATTTAAATTAAATTATGAGGGGATGAAATAAATCAAATCAAGAATCAATGAAAATAAAAATAAATCCTAAGAAATGATTAATACACTTGTGAAATTAGACCCCGAGGTGTAGAACAAAAGGTGATGGAGTGTGTTGTTAAGGCACTCTGTGATGTTAAAGTCATAGGTTTGAAACCTGCGGGGACAAAAAATCCATTCATGTTAAGGGTTGGTGTGGCTCAGGCTAGGTGCGATCCCCGGGTGATTTTGACGGCTTAGATGCCCCTGAGTCGTGTTTTCTCAGCCATAGGTTATTCCCATAAGTCACAGACAAACTAACAAACAAACAAAAAAAACACTTGTGAATGTAAATACTAAATTAGAATTTTAGTTGAGAAAGGAATAAAGCGTAAATGTGTAAGCATAGAAAGGTATCTAGTCTAGTATAACTAAAGAACTTTCCTAAATTAAACACAACTTAGTTTTAGAAAGGCATCAGTCATTAAAAAGGAAATAGAGGGAAAGGGACAGCTAAGAGTGATTTTAGGATGGGTGAGGAAAATTGACATTTAATTAAATTAAATGGTGGATTTATTGGTGCAACTAAGGGAACAAGTGACAAGTGTATGGGGTAAATAATTCCTAGTTAAATTTTTAAAAAAATGAATAAATGTGAAAATGGAAAGTGGTCACTAAGAAAAATTCTATAAAAGAAATGGATGAGAGGAGGAAAGGGGGGATGGATGGTAGGAGTAAGGTTATGCTACATAAATTATGATTGGTTTTACTTCTAAGAGTTGGGATACCCAAATTGAGAAAGAGAGTGGTATCTTTACCTTGCGAGGCAAGCTGGGAGCTAGAGTATTCTAGTTGTGGTTGTGTGTGGCCCCTTTGCGGCTCGGGGGGGACAAGGAAAAGAATAGTAACCCTAGCATTGACTGGTAGGTATCGATGAAGTCTTCATGGTTAGCAAGCAGATGAAGGAAGGGAACACTCATCGTCAAAGACTGGCATCAATCTTATCTCCATCGGTCATCGTATTTCATTTGAGTTGCAATTTACTAAGTGTTTATTGTATTTTTATTAAATATGAAATGCACTATGTGTTTATTGTATAAATATATTTGGGGTATTCTTAGTGTTTTTATTGTGTACAATCTCTGTGTTTTCTGTTGCACATTTTCCCAATGATTTTGTTACCTTTACCCAGTGATTGTATCAAATGCTCATTGATTATTTTGGACCCTTGTTACACATTGAATGGTCTCCAATTTACTCATTGTTTTGACTGTAATTCCTTTTGTGATTGCACACCTTACTAAACGTATTTTTGATGTATCCTTATCTGCAATTGTACAATGATTTTTACCCTCACCTCTTCTTTTTTGGTGTAAAACATGCTCATACTGTGGGGAAACTAGAAAGAGTTTTGACCATATTTATCTTTGTTTTTTCTTGTTGTAAAATGTGCTCAGATCGTGGGGAAAACTAGCAAGAGGTGTTTCCCTCCTTACCTATGATTTTTTGGTGTAAAACGTTATCAGAATGTGGAGAAACTAGCAAGAGTTTTTACCATCGTTATCTCTGTGTTTTCTTGGTGTAAAACATGCTCAAACTGTGAGAGAAACTAGAAAGATATTTTACCCTCCTTACCTCTACATTTTTGGTTTAAAACATGCTCAGACTGTGGGGAAACTAGGAAGAGTTTGACCATCTTTATCTCTTCATTTTCTTGGTGTAAAATGTTCCCAGACTATGGGGGAAACTAGAAATATATTTTACCCTCCTTACCTCTGCATGTTTGGTGTAAAACGCTCTCATACTGTGGGGAAACTAGCAAGATTTTTCACCCTCCTTATCTCTATGTTTTTGGTGTAAAATGTGCTCAGACTGTGGGGAAACTAGCAAGAGTTTTTACGATCTTTATATCTACATTTGTTTTGGTGTAAAATTTGATCATACTATGGGGGAAACTAGAAAGAGTTTTTACCATCAATACCTATGCGTTTTTAAGTGTAAGTAGATCTCAACTTGTGGGGAAACTAGCATGTGTTTTTACCATGCATGCTCTGCATTTTTGAAGTACTTATTCAACCAACAACAATACATCTTCAATCTCTATGTTTTCCTTATATTAATCAACGATTTATTCTTCTTTCCCAATAATTGATTGCTTTTTACCTCAGCAATTTCGATCCCTATTTTTTCTCAGCGATTGGTCTTATTACTCAGTGATTTTCCACTTAACACACAACATTTTCACTTGTCCCTTTTTTGGCGGTTGCCACCATTTTACTCATCGTATTTAATGAGTTTTCCTTTCCGAATTGCTAGGATATTGCTTGCGGATTTATTCATTGGTTTCCCTTTTTCTTACTCAACATTTTGCAATTAAGGAACCCTGTGTGTCTATGGGAACCCTCCTTTGTTTAGCTGGAAAACTCAACTTATTTATGCCATTTTTTTTAGCTTTTGTTAATGGGCATAATTGATATCTGATCTGTATAGTTTATTATATGTTTTTGTTTTATTAAATTTTTAATTAAGTGTTTTATTAATAATTGATATCTAATATATAGGCCCAATATTTTAATATGTCTCACCTCTCGTTTAAAAAGGTTGAGGTCCTCATTAATAAAATCAAGGAACCTATGTATACATTTATCTTTCCGCTTGATATAATGTTGAAGTGCGATAAATTAAGAAATTACATTTACTTGCTCGCCCTGATTAATGTTGAGGTGTTACCACTTAATAATTAGCACCATGAATAACGTTGATGTATGGTGAGATGTGTTACTAATTTATTCTTCCATCCACTAAATTGATGAGTGATTGATTGTGTAGAAATACTTTGTTGCACGCAATGAAAATATAATGTAATGAATGATTGTTGTAGATATTAGACTTCTCGCGCTCACTGAAAATATAATGTAATGTATGATTGTTTAGCTATTAGACTTCTTGTGCAAATGAAATTTAATGTAATAAATGATGGTTTTAGATATTATACTTCTTGCACGCCATGAAAATATGGTGTAATGAATAATTGTTTTGATATTAGACTTCTTTCATGAATGAATTTAATGTGACGTATGATTGCATTTATGATATTGGTTAAGTGGCTAGATTTTGTGGCTCTATGGACTAATGCTAACACATAATGTTTATAGTTTTGATTACTCACGTGCATTGCAATAATGGTAATTCATGATTAGTTTAGTAATAAAATTTACTTGCGCACCTTAATTTAAGTGGGCATGTGATTGCTTCGTAATTATTCTCTCGGACCTTTGAATTTAATGTTTAACACTTTTGCATAATGAATTCATTTCTATTTAATATTGCATCTTGAATTTATGTCGATATGTGACTAATTAGTAACTAGTTTTCTCTTGCACCTTTGAATTTAATGTTGAACACTCATGCGTCATGAATACATTTCTATTCAATCTTGCATCTTGAATTTATGTCGATATGTGACTGATTAGTAACTAGTTTTCTCTTGCACCATTAATTAATTTGACATGTGATTGTGCTAGAGTTTGTTTACTCTCGCGTGCAACGAATATTTAATGTTGATGAATGATCGTTAGAAATTGATATTACATGTGCCATGATTTAAATGTTGATGTATGATTGATAAAGATGATGATTAACCTTGTGCCATGATTAATTGATGATTAACATTGAATTATTTATCTAGTTGATGCAGTCTTGATTGTTAGTGGGATGTAAACAACTCCTTGTTCCTCAGAACAGTCGCCAGCCCGAAGACCTTAAATCGTCAAAATCAATTGGATCTTGGGCTTGACCATTTCTTATGTGTCCTAGAGGTCCTAACCTTAAAAGGTAGGTTGGGCATGTAGTATATTTATGTCTTCTTGATGTTATATTAATGTTATCGTTACATTATCTCATGTTATCCTTATGTTATCTGATGACTATCTTTATGTGATGAGTTGAGCAATTAAAAGTGTTGATGATTCTAGTTGATTGTGATGAGTTGATCTTACTTTCCCATTCATGATGATTTTTGATCATGTGTCTTTATTCAAATATGAAGATGTGTGATTTTATCTCATTACTAAATATGTTGATGCATCTGTTGCGACATTATTTGATTATGAAAATGAGACACTTGTAATTCCTTTAATTTGATGTCATTGATTATGCGTTGTTGAATTATGTGTTGATGCTAATTTTTCCTATGCTAAAAGAAAAATATTACCTATTGTGCTTCACTTTTTCTTAGGTGTAACAGAGGGGTCGTTACATATGGTATTAGAGTGAGTTCAACCCTGCGACTTGGGATGATTTTTCCTTCCACTGTATAAACACTTGATTAATAATTTATCACTAATTAAATTGAATTGTGTCCCTACAGGTAATCATGGTTAGATGAAATCGTTGAGGAAGATGACACAGTGCTAGGGGAGGAGGCGTGACACCTCCAGTAGAATCCATGCCAAAGAGGTCTAACCCCCAAGGAGAAAAAAAAGTCATTGGACATGAGAATATTGTTGTGGGGGATGTGGTTGGGTTGATGAGGTCCTTTCAGAGGATGTCAGAGGCCTTGATTAACTGTCTGGATCGAGATGAGGGTAGGGCACATGTACCCTCGAAGGGTCCACAATGCACCCCATCTGGTACTGGTAATGTTTACAGAGAATTCAAGAAGGTTACATTTCCTAAGTACTTTGGTGCCATGAATGGCGTAGCCACCGAGGCATTTTTCGAGAACATGGTGATGTGATTTTCACTTCGTGACTACAACTCCAACATGAAAGTATGCATGGTGGCCTTTCAGCTAAAGGGGAGCACTCTTTTATGATGGAATACACTCCTACCACAACTGAAAATGGTCGTCGAAGACGTGTCATGGTAATTGTTCGAGGAGAGCTTCCAGAATAAGTATTTCTTTGAGGAATTAATTGAGCACCAACTCAATGAGTTAAATGCCTTACGACAATTCGGTCATATAGTCACCGAGTATGAGGCCCGATTCATGGATTTTCTTAGGTGTGCTCCACATCTGAACATCGAAAAGCTCAAGGTCAACAAGTTTTTGTTAAGCCTTAACGTCAAGATCCTTGCAAAAGTGAGGATAATAATTCCTTAGACATTGCATGATGCATTACAAAAGGCCCTCATAATTGAGCAAGAACTGATCAATGGGGATCACAACAGGACTCTTGTGATTGTGAGACTGACAGGAGAGGTGACATCTGGTGTGCAATAGCATCAGATACCATCTAGACATCCATTAGGGTATCAACATACTCTGAGAGGATCCACGTTCACGACACCATGGCGACCGATGCCTCAGCAACAAACTCCCTACAGAGGACCACAACACCAAAACCAATGTCGTCTGTAGCAACAACATTTTTGTCTTGTTCAATAGAACATACCAGGGTTTCAGGCTAGTGGGCCAACAATTTGTGCTTCGGGGACCAAGAGTACTAGACTGAAGAACGGATGTTGGACATGTGGAGAGACACATTACTAGCATTATTTTCAAGTTTAGAGGGCCAGAGAAGTAGGGTCAACTGGACACACTACATTAGGAGATTTGGGCAAGGATCATCAGATCCATGCAATGATGAATAACCGCCAAACCGAGCACTATTCTAGTACACTTGAGATGTCAGGTACCATCGTTGACCAGAGATTTAGTATTTTGATAGATCCAAGTGCTACATAAATATTTATTTATGGTGCAACACTAAATGGAATTAAGGTAAAGGAATTTGAATAGGATGAGTTTAGCTACATGGAAATGGCTTCGGGAGCCTAGAAAAAGATTGGAGGAAAGGTTACAGACTATAGCCTCAACCTGGAAGGTTTTGTAATGAAGGCCAACATTTACATAACGATAATAGGATCTTATGATGTAATGATTGGTATGGACTGGTTGGAATCACATGATGCAATACTCAACTGTAAGACAAAGAAATTTATGTTGACCGATGATGAGGGCTAGAGATGATTGTTTTTCGGAAGAAACCAAGGAGTTTCCCTAAGGTTTGTCTCTTCCCTATAGCTATAGAAGAGTATGCACAAAGGATGAAAGTTATATGCATTCCTTGCGTTGAATGAAAAGGTAACGGAGGAAGGATTAGAAAACCTTCTGGTAGTATGAGAGTTTGTGGACGTGTTCCCAGAAGAGTTACCAGGTTTTTCGCCCGAAAGAGAGTTGGAATTTACCATCCACCTAAAACCTGAAACTGAACCGATAGCAAGAACACCTTATCGGATGTTGACCCCTGAGTTATAGGAGTTGAAAATGAAACTGAAGGAGTTATTGGACCTAGGAATTATACATCCAAGTATACCACCTTGGGGTGCGCCTGTTATTTTCATATAGAATAAGGATGGGTCGTGGAGACTTTGTATTGACTACCATCAATTGAACATGGCAACGATCAAGAACTAGTATACGTTTCCAATAACAGACGTTTTGTTTGACAAAATGAAAGGCAACACGGTGTTTTTGAAGATCAACATGAGATCAAGATATCACCAGTTATCGATCAAGGAGGAAGAAATTCCTAAGACTACATTTAAGATGAGATTTGGGGATTATGAGTTTACCATTTTACCATTTGGACTAACAAACGCCCCAGGGGTATTCATGAACTTGATGAATGGGGTGTTCCATAAATACTTGGACAAGTTTGTTCAAGTATTCATTGATGACATATTGATATATTCTCAGATGACGAAAGAACATTAAGAACATTTATGCTCAGTACTACAGTTTTTACGAGAGAACAAATTATATGGGAAACTGTCAAAATGATCTTTTTCTCAATCGAGGATTCATTATTTGGGGCATGTTATCTTCGACAAAGGAATCACTATCGATCCAACAAAGGTAGAGGCTATTATGGAATGGACTATGCCGATGAACGTACCATAAGTATGTAGCTTCATGGGATTAGCTAGATATTATCAACAGTTCATTGAAGGTTTTTATAAGATAGCAAATCCGATCATGGAATTGCAAAAGAAAAACAAGAAGTTTGTATGGATCGATAAATGTGCAGAATCATTTCAAAGGCTCAAGAATCTATTGACATTGGCACCGATAATAAGGGTCCCTAACATAGATGAGGACTTCTTCATATGCATAGATGAATCCAAGGAAGGCGTATACAGAGTCTTGATGCAAGACAATCGAGTGATCACTTACATCTCTAGGAAACTAAGAAATCATGAGGAGAACTGTGTGACACACAATTTGGATTTATTGGCCATTGTGTATTCCCTCAGAGTGTGGAGACACTACCTGATTGGATGGAATTTCGAACTGAAAATAGACCATTGTGGTTTGCAGTACATTTTTACGCAAAGTGACTTCAACGCGCGACAAAGGCATTGGTCAAAACTTCTTAGTGAGTATGATTTTGAGATTACCTACATAAAAGGAACAATGAATTGAGTGATAGAGGCATTGATTTGGATAACATGTATATGTTCGATGATACCTCTTCAGACGAATCTTCATGAAAATATTATAACTATACAACGCGACTATGGCTGGTATAAAGAGGTTAAGGAAAATATCAGACAAGACACCATGTTGGTACAAAAATTTGAGGGATTTACTATGGACAATGATGGATTAATGAGGTATAATAATCAGATTTACGCACTTCCTAACAACGAGTTGAGAAGTTTGATATTAAATGAATCTCATAGAGCAGAGTACATGGCTCATCCAGGAGTCACGAAGATCAGGGAAGACCTTAAACCCTTATTCTTCTGGAAAGGAATGAAGGTGAAAATAGTTAACTACATGGTGAGATGTCTAGAATGTTAGCAAGTAAAGGTTGAACATAAACATCTGGTAGGATTAATAAAACCACACATTATTCCAAAATTGAAATGGGAGGTCATATCGATGGAATTTGTTATTGGATTGTTGATGACGACAAGGAGGCACAATTCAATTTTTTGGTTGTAGACACTCTGAGAAAGAGTGCATGTATTATCCCTTTGCATATGATGTATCAAGCACCTTACATAGCTATAGTTTTTATCATTGAGATTGTGAGATTGCATGGCATTCCTAAGAGGATCATATCTGATTGAGGATCGGTGTTTACAGGATGATTTTGGACTAGTTTACAAGAGGCATTGGGAACCCAAGTTAACTTTAGTACCACGTATCACCCAGAGACAGATGGGAAGACATAAATAATGAACCAAATATTAGAATATATGTTGTGTATGTACGTGATGGACCAATAGAAATGTTGGGAAGAGTTGTTTCCACTGGTAGAGTTTGCATACAACAACTATCAAAGAACCATAAATATGGTTCCTTTTGAGTTTCTTTATGAGCGACCATGTCAAACGCCTTTGAGATGGGATCGACATGAGGATAGGGTCTTGTTAGGACCATAAGAGATCCAATAAATGTAAGAAAAAATGAAAACGATAAGAAAAAGGATCAAAGAAGCACAATATCGGCATAAGAGTTATGTTTATGTGGATCATGTTGACCGTAGTTATGAAGTTGGTGATCGAGTCTTTTTGCGGGTGAAACCGCACAAGAGTTCAATCAAGTTTGGAAAGGGTGATAAACTCTCTCCTAGGTTTGTGGGACCTTTCAAGGTTATGGAAAAGAAAGGGCTTGTGGCCCATTGACTAGATTTGCCTGATTCTTTGAGGCATATGCATGATGTTTTTCATGTATCTGTTTTGAGACATTATGTTAGTGATCCTACACATGTGATTTACATGAGTTATTTGTAGGTGTCAGACGAAGGTGTTCTCACTTCAGAGTCAATCTGCATTCTGGACCATCGCATTCGATATATACGACGTCGAACAGTCGATCGGGTCAATGTCCAGTGGGAAAATTATAGTCCACACTCGACTACCTAGGAGGACGCATATGATATGGGCCAACAGTTTCTATTTTTGTTTGATAGTTAGACATTTAGATCTTTTCAGATGATTTATTACTAGATATATATACTGTAAAACTTCGGGACGAAGTTTAAAACAATAGGGGATGTATGTAACATCCCGTTGTTCCACGTACATGATTTGTATGGGGTCGACAATTGTATGGGGGGAATAATTCCTAATTAAATTAAAAAAAAAAAAAAAAATTAAATGTGCAAATAGAAAATTGTCACTAAGAAAAATCCTATAAAATAAATGGATGAGAGGAGGCAAGGGGGTATGGCTGGTATGAGTAAGGTTATGATGCAAAAATTCTAATTGGTTTTACTTGTGAGAGTTGGGAAACACAACTCGAGAAAGAGAGTGGTAGCTCTACCTTGCGAGGTAAGTTGGGAGCTACAGTATTATGGTTGTTGTTTTTCATGGCCCCTTTGCAGATCGGGGGGCTAAGGGGGAAGAAGAGTACCCCTAGCATTGATTGGGATGTATCGGTAAAGTATTCATGCTTTGAAATCCGATGAAGTAAGAGAATGCCCATCGCCAAGGATCATCATCAAGGTTACCTTCTCCATTCACGGTATTTCATTTGAGTTGTGATGTAATAAGTTTTATTGTATTTTCATTAAAGATGCAATGCATTAAGTGTTTATTGTATAAATATATTTGGGGTATTCTCAGTTTTTTTAATGTGTACAATATCTATGTTTTTTGTTGCACATTTTCCCAACGATTTTGTTACCTTTACCCAGTGATTGTATCTAACTTTCATCGATTATTTTGAACCCTTGTTACAGATTGAATGGTATCCAATTTTCTCATCATTTTGACTATAACTCCTTCTATGATTTCCCACCTTACTCAATGTATTTTTTATGTATCCTTCTTTTCAATTGTACAATGATTTTTTCCATCCTTACCTCTGCATTTTTGGTGTAAAACGTGCTCAGACTGTGGGGAAACTAGAAATATTTTTGACCATATTTATCTCTGCATTTTCTTGGTGTAAAACATGCTTAGAATGTGGGGGAAACTAGCAAGACTTTTTACCCTCATTACCTCTGCGTTTTTGGTGTAAAACGTGCTCAAACTATGGGGAAATGAGAAAGTGTTTTGACCATATTTATCTCTGTGTTTTCTTGGTGTAAAATGTGCTCAAACTATGGGGGAATATAGCAATATTTTTCACCCTCCTTACCTCTGTGTTTTTGGTGTAAAATGTTCTTAGACTGTGGGAAAACTAGCAAGAGTTTGACCATCTTTATCTTTGTCTTTTCTTGGTGTAAAATGTGCTCAGACTATGGGGTAAACTAGAAATATTTTTTACCCTGCTTACCTATACATGTTTGGTGTAAAACGCGCTCTGACTATGGGGAAACTAGAAAAATATTTCACCCTCCTTACCTCTACGTTTTTGGTGTAAAATTTGCTCAGACTGTGGGGAAAGTAGCAATATTTTTTACCATCTTTATCTTTGCGTTTTGTTTTTGGTGCAAAATGTTCTTAGACTATGGGGGAAACTAGCAAGAGTTTTTACCATAAATACCTCTGTGTTTTTAAGTGTAAATCATGCCCAACTTGTGAGGGAAATTAGTATGCATTTTTACCATGCATGCTCTACAGTTTTGAAGGATTTATTCACCCAACAAAAATGCATCTTCAATCTCTGGGATTTTTCCTTATATTACTCAGTAGTTTATTCTTGTTTCCCAATGATTGATCCCTTTTTACCTTAGAGATTTCAATCCCTATTTTTTCTCAGAGATTGGTCTTATTACTCAGTGATTTTCCACCTAACACACAACATTTCCACTTATCCCTTTTTCTTTGGTTTCCACCCTTTTACTCATTGTATTTAATGATTGTTCCTCCACAACTTGCCAAGAGATTACTAGCAAATTCATTCACTGGTTTCCCTTTTTCTTACTCATCTATTTTTCAATTAAGGCATCTTGTGTGTGTATGGGAAATATCCTTTGTTTAGTTGGCAAACTCAACTTATTTATGCCGTGTTTTTATATTTTGTTAATGGGTGTAATTGATATCTGATATGTATAGTTTATTATATGTTTTTGTTTTATTAAATGTTTTATTAAGTGTTTTATTAATAATTGATATCTAATATATAGGCCAAATATTTTAATATGTCTCACTTGTCATTTAAAAAGGCTTAGGTCCTCATGAATAAAATCAAGGAACCTAAGTATAGATTTATCTTGGCGCTTGATATAATTTTGAAGCGTGATAAATCAAGAAATTACATTTACTTGCATGCCTCGATTAATGTTGAGGTGTGACCACTTAAGAATTAGACCATAGTGTGCCATGAATAACGTTGATGTATGGTGAGATATGTTACTAATTTATTCTTGCATCCACTAAATAGATGAGTGATTGATTGAGTAGATACACGTTTTTTCACACAATGAAAATATAATGTAATGAATGATTGTTTTACATATTATACTTCTTGTGTGCATTGAAAATATAATGTAATGTATGATTGTTTAGATATTAGACATCTTGCACAAATGGAATTTAATGTAATAAATTATGGTTTTAGACATTAGAATTCTTGCGCGCCATGAAAATATGATGTAATGAATGATTTTTTCGATATTAGAATTATGGCGCGAATGAATTTAATGTGACAGATGATTGCATTTATGCTATTGGTTAAGTGGTTAGATTCTGTGGCTCTATGGACTAATGTTGACACATAATGTTTACACTTTTTATTACTCACAGGGATTGCAATAATGGCGATGCATGATTAGTTTAGTAACAAAATGTACTTGTGCGCATTATTTTAAGTGGGCATGTGATTGCTTCATAATTATTCTTTTGCACCTTTGAATTTAATGTTGATCACTATTACATCATGAATAATTTTCTATATAATCTTGTGTCTTGAATTTATGTCGATATGTGACTGATTAGTAACTAGTTTTATCTTGCGCCATTAATCAAGTTGACATGTTATTGTTATAGAGTTTATTTAGTCTCACGCTCAGTGAATATTTAATGTGGATGAATGATCGTTAGAAATTGATATTACGTGTGCCATGATTTAAATGTTGATGTATGATTGATAAAGATGATCATTACCCTTGCACCATGATTAATTTATGATTATGATTGAATGATTGATCTAGTTGATGCGGAATTGATTGTTAGTGGGATGTAGACACCTCCTTGTTCCTCATAACAGTTTCTAGCCTGGATACCTTAAATGGTCAAAATCAATTGGATCCTCGGCTTGAGCTTTTCTTATGTGTCATAGAGGTCCTAACCTTGCAGGGTAAGTTGGGCGGGTAGTATCTTTATGTATTATTGATGTTATATTCATGTTATCGTTACATTATCTCATGTTATCCTTGTGTTATCTGATGACTATCGTTATGTGATGAGTTAAGCGATTAAAAGTATTGATGATTCTAGTTGATTATGTGTTGTTATTCAAATATGATGATTTGTGATTTTATGTCATTACTAAATATGTTGATGCGTAGGTTGTGACATTATTTTATTAAGACGATGGAATGTTTGTAATTCCTTTAATTAGATGTCATTGATTATGTGTTGTTGAATTATGTGTTGACGCTAATTTTCCCTATGCTAAAAAATAAATTACCTATTGTGCTTCTCTTTTTCTTAGGTGTAACAAAGGGGTCGTTACACACCTCAAAACCTTGAGGTTGTTCAATGTATACTTCTTATTCAATTTCTCCATTGAGAAAAGTTGTCTTTACATCCATCTGATGTAAACTTCATCCCATGGAAGGAACAAGAGACATAATGTCTCTAATAGAAGTGTATATGGAAACAAGAGAAAAACTCTCATCATAATATTCTCCCTCCTTATGGGAGAACCCTTTAGCAACAAACCTTTCCTTGTATTTATATATTCTTCCATCTACTGCATTTTTTATCTTATAGACCCATTTTGAAGTTACCACTTATTTTTCCTTGGGTCTATGCACAATTTCCCACGTGTCATTTTTCATGATGGACTGGTATTCTTCTATCATGGATTCTTTCCATTGTTTCTTCTCAACTACTTCTTCAAATGTGGTGGATTCTTCATTTATAAGTTTTTCCGTACATGCTGCATAGCTGGAGAATATTTTTGGCTTCTAGATTTCTCTGAAAGTGCCACTTGTAGCTTTGAGTCTTTCTACTTCTTGTAGAGTTTCTTCTAGCCAATCTAGATGTCTTCTAGTTTTGGGTTCATTGATTGATTCAATAGGTATTCATGGTTGCATTGGATGATCAAGTTGTTCTAGTTCTTCATTCTGACTTTTTGGAAGACATGTGCTTTCTTCTTTAGGATCTTCATATTCCTCTTCTATGGAGCCATCTATATATAGATTTCTTGAAATCCAAGTTCTCATCGAAATTTAAGTCTTTTTTGAATTCAATCTTATGGTGTTCTAGAATATATATTTTGTAGGCTTTCAAGGATTCACTATATCAAACAAATATGCCCTTCCTTCCCGAGGGTTCTAGTTTCTTCTTTTTATCCTTGAGAACATGAATGTAAACATGACAACCAAAGATTCTTAAGTGTTCTACACTAGGTTTCTTTCATGAGAAGGATTCTTATGGAGTGATATCCTTGAATATGCGGTGGGGACTTATGTTCTGAACATATGTTGTTGTCATAGATGCTTCTCCCCATATGTACATGGATAGACTTTGATCATTAATTAGTTCCTTCACGGTTTCTTCAATGGATATATTCTCCCTTTCTACTACACCATTTTTTTGAGGATTTTGAGTAATGGTTAGCTCCCTCCTAATCCTTTCTGATTTACAGAACGAAGTAAATTCCTTGGATGTGTAATCTCCTCCATTATCTGTTCTCAAAGTCTTGACTTTCTTATTTGTGAGGTTTTCTATTTTTTCCTTGAATTCATGAAACTTGTTGAATACTTCATCCTTTGTCCTCAAGAGATACAACCAAGTCTTTGTTGAGTAATCATCTATGAAGGTTACATAATAAATAAAACCTCCTAGATATTTGACTAGCATCAGACCGCAAACATATGAATGTATTAGATATAGGATTTCCTTAAATATATTACCGCTACTTGAGAATGGATTCTTAAAATTCTTACCAAGTCCAGATTCTTTGTAAATTCCTTCATGTATAGATTGTATTTCTAGTATTCCTATAACCATTTTCTTGAGGAAAGGTAATGCTTGATAGTTAAGATGAGCATACCTTCTATTCCAAAGTTCATTAGGATTGACTTCATAATGTACAAGTGCTTCATCATTTCACTCTAGTATTCTATTTAATCTTCCTTCATGAGTTCCAATAACTATAGCATTCTCTTTAATGGAGTCTCTAGACAAAGGTAGTACTTCAACATCTACAAAATCTTTTATGTTTCCTTTGTCTTCTAAGCAAGAGATAGACACAAGATTATTTTCTAAACTAGGTACATATAAGGCATTACTCAAATGAACATTGTTACCTCATTCCAATTTGATGGAGGCTTGACCAATTCCTTTCACTTGATAGGTGTTATTGTTTCCAAGTTCTACTTTGTGAGATGTCTTCTTTTCGTTCATATTGGAGAGTCTGACCTGGTCTCTTGTCATATTCCCGGAAACTCCACTATCAATTATCCACATGTTATCTTCAAGGGATCTTGAGAGAGATGAATAGTGTAGATGATATTGACTGATTGCTGGTCAAACTTTGATTGGTTAAACTTTGACCTTCATTGGTCAAATATTGACTTTGACTGGTCAAACATTGACATTGACCCAAAATTTCAACCTTGAAATTTTTTCCTTCTCAGAGTGCCAATAGGTGCATTGGACTAAGGAGAACTAGGATATCCTTTCCTTGGTAAAAATGTTCCATCATAAAGTGTTGGGAAAAAGGTGTAGGGTTTTGTAGCTGCACCTGCTAGAAACCCTAGTGGCAGTGATTTACTAACTACACCTGGTAGAAACTCTAGCAGGAGTTATTCAATGAGATTTATAACGTATGGATTATCTTCCTTAAAGTGGTTTATACTAGCTGAAGGAGGTGTGGTCCCATAACCTATTAGAATATAAGAGATGTGCTCATTTTCTCCATAGACAATATAGAAATATTGTCACCCAACCATAGGCACAAAGGCCACCCCCGAGCACCTTTAACCTTGATAGACATAATGATTATGGAAGCCAACCAAGGTAACGTACGTCTCTCCAAGGCTATTGTACCAAACAATAATATCCTAATACCAAGTAGAAATTCCAAACCATAACCCAAGACTAAGTCACTGTTGCAACAGTTGTAGTTCTCCACCAGTCATGCGCACCTCTAGTCCTTATACAGTTGTGAGTGAGTGACACCAAAATGAGCTCTAGTTCCCTCTATTTATATGGATCCAACTCACCTAACTGGGATGACTTGTATTCCTGGAAGCTAATAACTCAATATTAATTAATCTCGTTAGTCGACTTGTCTTCTACGGTTATTATCCAATGTTTTAGGGTTTCTCTTGCTTCTTGGAATATTCTAGTCTCATGAAGGTTAAACGTAGCAGTTAATACCTACCGCAACTACCATAATATAAACTACATTGACCATGGGGAACTTAGTATCCTAGTTTCTCCCCCTAGGATATAGTCTCATTGGCAAAAAGGGGACTAAGAGGGTGAAAAGGGGGTCACCAAATAATTAAGGTTAATTTAAATGGGTGACAAGGATTAAGGAGAAAAATCTAAAGTGGCTATATGAATCAATTCGAGAAAATAACCTTAAAAATAATAAATAATAATTTAAGTGAGAATTAGAAGACATGATAAAAGGGAATGAGGGAAACTAACTCATTCTTTCTTATTAATTTGTCACTTGCATATTTGAGCTCTACAACTTGAGAATTTTGAGGGTTTAGAGTGAATAAACCCTAGAGATCAACAAGGAGATGAAATATTGTCTCTTCCTAATCCAACCTTGTCCTAGGTGGTCAAACATTCCACCCTCAGCATTCTATTCAGATCAGATCCATTTCAACTATTATTTGAGAAGAGGGGCATATTGTTGGAGGATTTCTGCAGGAAGGTCACACTATGAAAACTTGGGGAGCTCGTTTTTCTTTCTACTAGTGGGGGTTTGGGGAGAACATATATTGGGCACCTGGTGTAGCCCCCTCTCTCCTCCTGGGGGTTGCATGACCTCCCAATATTGGATCTTCAAATTCTTCAGCTGAATTAGCTCTTTGGGAATTCAATAGACCCTGAACAATTACTACACACAGGTCCCTCTAATGTTACCTGTAGGTATAGGTTACCCGCGACACTTCTCTTTGATGATTGGAAACACCAACCTTACGAGTGATATCCCCTTGCTAGAAATTTTCTCTTATATTACCACGGGCTATAACCTTGGGCCAACTCCTTTGCAACTTCGAGCTTCATAAATATTTCAACCTCCACCCTGGCCTCCTCCCAAAACACTTTTCCCTCAAAATCATGAATCTCTACCACATGTCTCCTTGGATCTGATGGTCTAGCTGTACTTCATGTTTCATGACTTCGCGAATATTTCCCCTACTCTGGACCTATATCTCCTAGATTTTCAAATCCACTTCCATGTCTCTCTTGATGATGGATGGCCCCAATCCACTTCGGGACTACGGGACTATGCAAGTTCACTCTCCTTTTCACTTTCAAGGATTTAAGGCTCGTCCACTTACCCGGATCTGACGGATGTCGATCCTTCGTGCTCAGATACAATGATTGGGATCTTTATCCTCCTCTACATTCTCCTTTGGGGTGTCTGGATGATGACTTCGATGGTCCAGATATCTCCTCCTGCAACTGATATGACAGTTTTTGTCGCTCCTCCTCTTGTGCTTAGAAATTCTCCCGAATTGGGAAAATTTGCAGGTATCCAAAGGTTACGGCCTTGGATCCTTCTCCTGCGAGCCTAGATGCTTGGGTCGCATCTTTCTTTTCCTCCTTAGCTTGTCTGTGGTTTATAGCTCAAAGTGTCTCGAACTTTTGATCCTCTCTGCTAAGGATTTGAGCGCAAAGGCATTATCCCTATTGAGCTTCGAATTAACTCAAATTTTTAAGGGTCTTTTCCCTTGTTTTCTCCTTCAAAGGAAATATTGTTCCCTCCTAGCACCATATTCTCTCATCCTACAGTGACTTTACTAATATTTTAGCAGGGTGTTAGCCTTATGCATTTCTTACACAATTTCACTTGAATCCTCAGCTCTTTCAGGTTCACTGATGCACTCCTTGCATCATCTCAATGCACCCCTTCCAGAGCTTATTTCCCCATAGTGTTCAACAACTCTAGCTCACATGAGCTTCAATTGTTCGGACCTCAAAGGTATCTATCTATTTGTTCCTCGAAGGGATATTTGTTCCCTCTTTGAAATGTCTTCTCAATAACTCCTTGTTGATCTTAGAGAGTGTTCAACAACTCTATGAGTGTCTTCCCTGACACTTATATTCCATGAACTTGAAACAGATCTCACCTATACACACTTGCACCTGCTCAATTCCCTCCTGGCAGAGCCTTCAGAGTATTCGGGTAACTCTGGTTGTGATTTCTCCTGCACAGACTTTCCCTCCCAAGGTGTTCAGTAACCTTGAGGCTCCACTTTGAGTATGTGATTTCTCTGGTGTTCTCTCTTGGAACATTCTTCTCTGACTCAAAAGAGTTCATATGAGCACTCCTTCCACTGACTACAGAGTTTCAAATACTTTTGTCATGAACTCCTTGCACTTAGCCTAAAGAACCCAGAAACAATCTAGTAAACTCACAGATATATAATTCTATCTTTATCCCTACAGATGATACCTAACACATGCATATACAATATATATTCGTAACCACATGTAGATACATTCATAAAACACATGGAAACATACACAAAATCATATGCAAGAAAAACTTCTCTTTCATTAACATGAATGTATGTTTACAAGGGGTACAAGCTCAGACTGCAACAGAGTCTTGGCTCTCAACTCTCAACAATTTTCAACTAAATTGAAAAATCAAGTAATAGGCATATTTTACAAACATTTATACAAGAGGGGCTCATCAAGTCTTTCCCTCCAACTACTGTAGTGATTTATAATCACCAATTATAGTGCCTATCTACTGAGGAAGATTACATTGAATAAACATGTACATCTCAGATCTGAGGCAAAGCTCAAGATCTATTCCATCTCAAGCCTAATAAAGGTGACTCCATCTACTTCTTATACAAAGGCATGACTTGACTCTTTAAGCCTTTCAACATTTAATTTCATTTAGTTACATTTTAAAATTTAAATTTGAGGGAAAAATGACAGGGTTGGTGCCTCTCTTCCCTTGGAAGTTGTTCCTCCTAGTGCATTGATGCATTGTCTTGTTGGCACATTGCTAAGGTGGAGCGATGCTCCTGCATCATACTCCTACACTAACAAAAACATGAGCTCATGCTCATGGCTCCCATGTTGTTGGGGTTGAGATCCTCTAGGGTCCCATATTTGAATTTGGAGTTGTCCATCTAATCCTCTGATGTTTTTTTGTTTCTTCCCTGCTGCTCTTACAGGTCCTCCTCTGATCAACCTCTTCTTGGTAGTTTTTGCCTTTGTCGATTCCAACACTAGCCTCGCAATTTCCTATATCTCCTTGTACAACTGGTCCACGGGCTAGCTCCTTCATTGTAGTTTGTTCAACTTCATTCCTTCTTCACCACTCTCCAACTTAACCTGTCGGATGCGTTGGCTTTACACTATCACCCTTTTATCGAGGGCCTCCAATTCTTCACACAGATCAACAAAATCCATGTTTTTTTCTTCTTCTTCCATTGCAATCTCCATTGTTTCAATCATCTCTTGTTCAGTTTCCTGGATGAAAATATTGATCCCTTCCTCTAAATGCTCTGCTATATCCTCTTGGGAATACTTCCTTATATGACCTTTCTCCTCTATGACAGTCACACCTGGTTGTCTCTCCTATGTTGCTACATATGCAACACATGGGTTGGCCTCAACTGGGCTATGTGGAAATAATATCTCAATTACCCCAATGATCATAATGCATTTGTGATCCTCCTCCATCAACACACCTTGTTGTTATGAACCCTCAGCTGAGTTCATGAGACTTTCAAATAGTCTCCTCTCCTCTCCCTTGCCCACCTGGCAAATTGATATTTCACTTATGTCCTCCTGGAAGTCTATGAGATCTTCCACTGATCTCTTCTCATTTCCCTCTTGGAAATATTAACTTTCATTACTTCCCTACTGGAAGCTCATGAGATACTTTGATCCCTTCTCCTCCTCATCACTGGCAATTTTTCCAAATTCTGGCTCACAGATGTGAACCACTACAACTTTGTCACTGAGGGTTTTAGAATACCTCAACCACTTCCTCAACTCCTGACACTGCCTCCTGGTAACCAATTGTTGTATAGGCCATTTTAATTTATGTTTCATTGGTCATTCATACCTCAAATGTACATGTGGTTCTTGCTGCATATTCAATGTTATCCTATACATTTTTTCTCTTATCTCGTTGAGCTCCTTGTCAATTTTTTTTTTTTTTTTGTTTCTGCTGGTGGTCTCCCCTTAGACCATGCTCATGGCCTTCAGTATCCATCTTCTCTCACCTTAGCCCACCTAGTTTTCTACTTGACTTCTGCACAATCGCAAGCAATCACATGCAAATCATCAACACAATGTCATCCTTCACTTGTTTTCTAAAGGCATAATTAAGCTCTAATACCACTCTTGGTGCAACCCCCCCTCTCCTCTTGGGGGTTGCATAACCTCCCGGTATTGGATCTTCAAATTCTTGAGCTGAATTATCTCTTCGGGCCTTCAAAATACCCTGAAAAATCACTACACATAGGTCCCTGTTATGTTACCTATAGGTCTAGGTTACCCGTGATGTTTCTCTTCAGTGATTGACAACACCAGCCTTGTGAATGCTATCCCTATGTTGTAATATTTCCCTTATGTGACCACAGTTTATAACCTCAAGCCAACTCCTTTGAAACTTCAGGATTGAGAAATATCACAACCTCCACCCTGGCCTCCTCCCGAAACACTTTTCCCCCAAATTCACGGATCTCTACCATGTGTCTCCCTGCATTTGATAGTCCAATTGTACTTTGGGTTTCATGACTTTGCAAATATTTCCCCTACTCCACACTCAACTCCTATAGACATCTATCTCCCATATTTTCAAATCTGTTGCCATGTCTCTCTTGATGATGGATGGTTTTGATCCACTTCGGGACTCTGGGACTACGCAAGTTCATTCTCCTTTACACTTTAAAGGATTTAAGGCTCGTGCACATACCCAGATTCGACGGATGTCAATCCTTTGCACTCAAATCAAATGGTTGGGATCTATCTCCTCCTCTATGGGCTCCTTTGGGGTGTTTGGACGATTACTTTGATTGTCCATTTCTCTCCTCCTACAGTTGATCTGACAGTTGTTGTCGCTCCTCCTCATGTGCTTAGAAATTCTCTCGAATCAGGAAAATTTGCAAGTATCCAAAGGCTGTGGCCTTTGATTCTTCTCCTACAATCATGAATTCTTGGCTCTCGTCTTTCCTTTCCTCATGATCTTGTCTATGGGCCAGACCTCGAAGTGTCTCGACCTTCTGCTCCTCTCTGCTAAGGATTTTTTCTCAAAGGTGTTGTCCCTCTTGATCTTCGAATTAACTAAAATTTTTAAGGGTCTGGACCCTTTTTTTATCCTTCAAAGTAAATATTGTTCCCTCTTGGCACCTTCTTCTCTCATCCTACATAGCCTTTACCAAAATTTTGTATGGTGTTGACCTTATGCATTTCTTGCACAACTTCACTTGAATCTTGAGATCTTTCAAGTTCACTGATGCACTCCTTGCATCTACTCAATGCACCCCTTGTAGAGATTCTTTCCACAGAGCGTTCAGTAACTCCGATTCACATGAGCTTCAACTGCTCGGACCCCAGAGGTCTCTATCCCTTTTTTCCTCAAAGGGATATGTGTTCCCTCTTGGCAACTTCTTCTCAAGAACTGCTTGTTGATCTTACAAAGTGTTCAACAACTATGTGAGTGTCTTCCCTAACACTTCTCTTCCTTGAACTCGAAACAAATATCAACTATGCACACTTGCACCTACTCAATGCCCTCCTGGCAGAGCCCTAGGAGTATTCAGTAAATTTGGTTGTGCTTTCTCCTACGTAGACTTTCAATCCCAAGGTGTTCAGTAACCTTGAGGCTCCACTCTGAGTATGTTATTTCTTCGGTGTTCCCTCCTGTCATGTTCTTATCTAAATCTAAAGAGTTCATATGCACACTCCTTGCGCTGACTGCAGAGTTTCAAATACTTATTTCATGCACTCCTTGCAGTGAGCCTAAAGAACCCAAAAAAAATCTAGAAAACTCACAGATAGAGAATTCTATCTTTATCCCTATAGATGAAACCTAACACATGCATCTACGACATATATTCGTAACCACACAAATATAAATTCATAAAACACATGGAAACACACACAAAATCATATGCAGGAAAAACTGCTTTTTCATTAACATGAATGTCTATTTACAATGGGTACAAGCTCAGACTACAATAGAGTCTCGACTCTAAACTCTCAACAATTTTCAACTGAATTGCAACAACAACTATTGGGCATACTTTACAAATATTTACACAAGAGGGGCTCATCGAGTCTTTCCCTTCAAATACTCTAGTGGTGTCTAATCACGAATTACAATGCCTATCTACTGAGGAATATTACATTGAATAAACATGTACATCTCAGATCTGAGGCAAAGCTCAAGATCTGTTCCATATCAAGCCTAATAAAGCCAACTGCATCTACTGCCTATACAAAGGAATGACTCGAATCTTTCAACCTTTCAATATTTAATTGCATTTAATTAAATTTTAAAATTTAAATTCGAGGGAAAAAAGAGAGGGATGCCACCTCTCTTCCCTTTGAAGTTGTTCCTCCTAGTGTGTTGACATGTTGTCTTTTTGACGCATTGCTGAGTTGGAGCGATGTTCCTGCATAAACACCTATGCTACATCTAGAGTGACCTTTCTTTTCACTTTCATTGGTTTTTCTCCCTCATATTTATTTATTATCAGAGCTAGGCAAATTTCTTAAGGAGGGCACACCTAGGGTTAGAAAATATTGACATGGGAGGATATATTTGCAACAACATCTTGGTAGATTCATCATATGAGGCAACGATCTAATTTTCTATAGGCACTCATTAGTTTCTTGGGGTTTTTTGGAGCAATATCTATAGAGGTTATTTTCGTTGGTGCACTTCAGCTAGTGAGGGCACACTTTTGCTAGAGAAGACAACATTCATAGCAAGGGAAAGAGTTGGGTCTTGGAGATGTTTTGTATT
Source organism: Picea engelmannii (assembly GCA_009831015.1). NCBI lineage: Eukaryota > Viridiplantae > Streptophyta > Pinopsida > Pinales > Pinaceae > Picea > Picea engelmannii. Next base: position 230,817 of record ML797013.1, read on the forward strand.
CAGCTTGTGGAGGCTTCTTGGGCTCTGTATCTCTATTTTCTATTGTATCTTGCAGGCATCTTCAGCCACATCTTCTTATACTCTTATGTATTTATAGATATTCTCTTCTACTTTATGGAGGTCAACTATATAAAAAAAATAAACAAGATATGCGTTTTGTGGCTTTTCTTTGGGTACTGTTGTTAGAATTTTCTTGCTACATGTCATTTCTTTCATATAAACTCTTCTCTTGCAATAAATAAAACAAACTAAACCATTACACAAGCCTAAGTAGTTCATACATACAAACTATTTGATAAAACTTATTAATCAGAAAACACCAAACTTCAAAGGTCTCCAAGTAAATTTACTTGGGTAACTTACAATCGTCCATCTCTTGGCTGTTTTGGAAACCATGTTGATGTGGCATGACACATAGATGATGAAGTGGCATGGCATGTGTACACTGACATGGAGCTCTGTTTGATGTGGAATGACATATGGATGTTGACATGGCATGACACATGCATGTTGATGTGGCAAGACACATAATCATCCTCTTTCCTTTGTTAGTGATCAACAAATTCTCTTAGATGAACTGAGCACCTTACCAATTATTTAAGTCCCCATATCATTGACCATTGATGAATATATATTTCCTTTGGAAAACTGAAACCTTTCTCCAAATTCTAGAAACCATGATTCATTGGCCATTAGTGATCGGTGATTTCCTTTGGATGAACCAAGCTCTTTTCTCACTTCATCAACCTGACCATTGGAAATTGATGATTTCCCTTGGTTGATCAAAACATTTTTTCAATTTTCCCAACACAACCATTGTTGATAAGTTAATTATTTTGTAGAAATCCAATACTTAGAAATTGTTGACCTATTTCAAGATGAATTTGGATAGTTGATCTCCGATTCAGAATGATCTTGACCATTGACTTTCTAAACTTCACCCAAATCTACCGAAATTGAATCTTGATTATCGATTCTTTAACTTCACCAATATATGAAAATGAATATTGGCTATCGATTCTCCTCTTTTGGAAAAACTTATAAGTTTTGTATCAACTCACGATAAATATAGGTCATTGATGGCAAGATCAAACGTGATCTTGGTCATCAATTCATCAAATTATCCCAATTCCTTTCAACACCATTAAAACAACTCTAACACATTTAAAAATCGTTTTTGCTCACAAATTTTGAGATTTCGATATGATTTTTCATCGTTATTTTTGAAATAATTCAAAGATTGAAATCTTTAACAATGAATTTTACGAAATTCATGTTGATTCCTGGACTATACAAGCTCAGTGTTGAACTAGAAGCTCTAGTACTACAATGTGATGTACCCCAGTCCAACTAAGGAATATTATGAGTGGAAAACACATTAAAAATAAGATTTATACTTAGTAATTTCATGTAGATTATAAACTATAGATCACACAAATGTTTAACCATTTCACTGATACCACAATTCTAAATGCATATAAAACATAAAGAAAACCAGGAATGCAACTATTCTAGCAACAAAAAAATACCCAGCATTCATCTAAACCATTTACACAACAAAATAAACAAAGTAATAGCAACGAAATACTTATTACTTTTATATTAATAACTAACCAATTAGTTTCATGTGAAGGATGAACCTCCTACACATAGGCACTATTGTTCATTTTCTCTCAACAGCATGCCACCCCTGATTTGAGGTTATGAGTCCACAATGTTATTAAATTGAATATAATGAATAAAATGTATTTGCAGCTGCAAATTGAAACAAAAAGAGATTTGGAAGCTAAGTATCCACAAGAGAGGTTAGGGATCCACGGGGGCAGGGGAAGTTACCCATATCTATTAAACCAAAACTCATTTCCTATTTTTTCTCTAAATTATTTTTTCCATGAACCTTCCATTAGTGTTGAGTGTTCTAGAGCCCCAATCATTGAATTCATCTAAGAGGAATGGTATGAGAGTCACTTCCCATAGTTATTGAGAGAACATGATCTGAGTACAATCATCTTGGGGATGAGTGAAAGTTGAGAAAGAAAGAGAAAGAGAGGAAATTTGTATGGGTAGGGGACCAAAATTATGCATTCAAACTTTTGGATAGAGAGTTGTTTTTACATGTCATTTTCTGGCCATTAATGGAGTTATGAGTATTGGAGCTTTAAGGAAACTGTTGTGGGAATCTTTGGCTACTATTTGTAGCTTTAATTTCATGGATAAAGAGGTCTTGTTCCTGGGAGTGATGAATTGTTCAAAATTCATCTAAGAAGCATGTGTTTTGGTTGTTGGGACAATTTGTGTTGCAGTTGTTGTTGGACACACCTACCACACTTAGAGGACGGGGTGAATGAG
>ML797014.1:10694-24403 GCA_009831015.1 Picea engelmannii
GCTACCAGTGCCCTAGCTAGTTTATTTCCATTCTGTCTGTAAGCATATTTCAGTCATTTGTTATTAATGAAATGAAGTCTTATTTCCACTGCATCTCTGTGTTTATGTGTATTTTTGTATTTCATTGTGTTCCTACATAAATCTGGATCACAGACTCTCTAAGCATGAAAAGGTTGTCGAGTGATATTGCTTCCTTTACCACTCGTTAAAAGGTTTGAAAGGGCGTCTTTTGAGTGATAACTTATCTCTTTTTCGGCCTAGCGAGACTAACATTACGAAAAAGGACAACATTGGAGTCATCTTTAAGTTGTTTTCAGACTCTCAAAATATGAGAAACCACCGAGTTTACCTTCTCTGGACTCGTTAAACAATCATACATTGAAGGGCCCATACGGGATTGAACCCTTACTTCTTCCAGTTCGTTAAACAAAGGAAGAGGGGATTACTGAAGGTGAGTCATATCCAGTATGTGTTACCCTCCTCAAGATCATTAAATTAAAAAGATGTACTCGTCTATATGAATGGGGGAAAAAATTGAAAGAAGCAAGCCAAGAAGTTTTTTGAGAACACTACCAGTAACTCTTATGGTCTCCCTTGAACATGACACTTTGTCTTTGCATTGATTTTAATCCGCTGAACCTCTGCACTGAGCCAATCCTCTGAGTTTATTTTACTCCTTTGGTTCACCTGACGAAAGTCACAACATCCACTGCATCATCAAGTTTTGGTCCATGTCACGTTTCTTCTATTGTGCCTCGGTGTTCAAGGGAAGTATCTGCCTCGAGATTCAGCCATCACAAATATCCTGTTTCAATACCCGTGTCAGTCCATGTTCATTTGATATACCAATTACATCTCTGTGTCAGTTTCATGTCATTGATGGGGGATACATCAAGGCCCTCCTTCGATGAGTCTATTCCTGTCGACTTCAACAAATTATCCAGGAACTAGACTTAGAAACCAGTTAGTACCTTAGGACCTACATGCCTCAATGAAAGGCCTCCTCGTGTCCGATAGTGGGTTTACATCATTGAACCCTAATCGAATGATTCCACGGATGTTCAACTTCAGCTCATTCATTCACATTCGTCGGTATGTACTATAGTACCTTGGGAATCATTGACATCAATGGTGATCTCCCTCGCGCTTGTTAACGGTTTACATCATTGACCGGTAATCAAGTGGTTTCTGCCATGTTTGACATCAGGACATCTATTCGCATGTTTAGATTTGTACTGCATCAGGATTGGTAAGAAGACCCTGGGTTGAGTGTCATCACTCTTATGTATACTTTTCCCAGGTTGCCAAGGAGTTCTTTTGAACTATGACACATATACTTTTACATAGATCCACTTTGTATTGGTCGTGGCTATGTCTTGTCATCTCGTAGATCCACTGTGTATTCTTCGTGGCTATGATCAGTTCAGGTCATAGGAGTATAGATCCACATTGTATCTACAGTGGCTATACCATTTTTTCAATATAATTATGGATACACAATGTATTTTATGGTGGCCATACCTAAAAATTCTTTATCACTCAAGCATAGGTATGCCTGCCTTGGGTTTTGAAACATGTCATAATATTTGTTTGATGTTTTTGTGCATCTTTTTCCGGTTTCTCTGTGTCCATACCCTTGCTCAAAAAAGTCTACAAAGTACTTCAGTCATCATCGTCTTCTAACTTCATACTTTGGGGGGCAATCTGTTACACCTCAAAATTACTCACTTCGATAGTGTCGCAAGTGTTGTCATTACAAGTGTTATAAGTGTCGCATCTTGTCTGCAAGTGTCGCATATTGACTACAAGTGTTGCAAGTGTCACAAACATCATACTTCCATGTTGCCCATGTCGTGCCTCTACCAACATCACAAAGACACTTAAGACACCTCAAAGGCTAGTTTGGAAGAAGAGAAATTAGTTGATAGGAAGTACAAACCTTTTGTGATTGAAAGAACCACTAAAAAATGAATTTTGGAGAGGAGCTCTCCCCTACCCATTGTCAGGGAGTGTTGGCGCTCCCTGAGCCTCTTTAGGGGAGAGTTTGAGCGCCCTGTGAACCCTTTTGGGGGAGCGCTGCCCTTTTCTGAGAAAATGTTGGGTTTGTTGAGGCAAATCAGGGAAGAATCCCTCAATTCCTGAAGGTGGTTGGATTCAAATAGATGGTCAAGGCATGATCTTAGGGAATATCCTCAACTGAAGGAGAGGAATCCTCAACTTATCCCAAATATCTCTCAAGTGGTTGGACCTCTCCAAGGTTATATAAGGAGGCCTTCTCATGGTGAAAGGTACAATGGAGATTGAGAATTACATCAAACTTATGATCTCATGAGTGAGATGTCATCAAAGAAATCAGTGGATATTATTTGAGCAAAGGGGTTGGACAAGGAGAACTGGAAGAAGCTGTTGCACCTTCATTCAAAGGATTGTAAGTACGTTTACTTGTTCTCATTAATAATCAATGCTTTTCTTTCAAACTTATGCTTGTTCCATATGAGTTTGTCTGCAGTAGATGGATATATATTTGAGATAATCTCAGTAGAGTAGGAAGTCCATTGTATCTTTGTTTGTTTTGCAAGACCTATCAGGGAGCTCAAGATCGAAGCTCAGCCTGGACTTTGCAAGGACAAATGTCGCTAATAAGGTACATATCTTTCTCTTTCTCTTTCATTTATTAGCTTGATTAGATCTAAAAGGAAGTCAATGTCCATGTTAAGCACTTTTATATCTTGGCCTTAGGATTGTAGATACCAAGAGGGAATCCACTTGTCCGCAGGGGGATTCACCTACAACATCATGATATGGAGTTCATCGTTTAGTTGGCGAAAAAACTAAATGATGAAGTTTTTTTTTTTTGGTTTTTGAACTAAATGACAATGAAGAGACATTTGTTGATTGTAAAGTTTTGTAAAGAATGAAAAAGTAACAACGAATAGAAGGGATACATATTATTTTTGAACGAAAAGTTTTGTTTGAATAAAAATACATGTAAAGAATGAAGCGAAAGATTGTAACATATATATTTCTGCATATGAAATATAAAATATTTTTTCTACTAGAAGAAAAAAAAAATTGAATTTTCTTATTTTAGTGACAATTTGAATATTATTGATGTGGTACTTTCTAATGTCTCTTTTTCCTACTAAAGAGACACCTATAACAACAATGTCTGAATTAAAGACCATACAAATGTTTTAAGTTCTTATTTGAGACCAATAAATTTCATGAGATATTTTGTGAATCCATAAAAGTGTGCAAGTCATGAATATTTTACACAATTACAAAAGAGTTAAGAGACACTTAAAAGCACTTTATTCATATTTTGAAAAGTACCTTCATTGTATCTTAACCAAATTATTGGATCAAGTTAACGAAATTCATGGGGATCTTTGTAACTCACTAGAAATGGTAGTCAAAGTTTTTTGACAGTGGGATTGTCTCATAGGATAGGACCTTAGGCTGACACTGGTCCTAAACTCCTCGAATATGGTGAGCATGGTCACATGTCTAGCACCCAGGCCAAACTGGAGCCTCCCTCCCACTAGACCTGTCACTTCTGACTTCTACCTTGGTTGTTGAGACCCCAAACTAGGGTGTAGTTATTACAAAGATGACGACTTATCGCAGAGACCCATATCATTTATTATTAGTTGGGTAGTGGTCTTGTCGATGGTTTGGAGAAGGAGTAGTTGAGTGAGGTGGCAACTATTCGTTAGTGGTTATGTAGCTTCTGGATGGAGGTTGAGGTCAACACACTTATGGCTACGGTTGATGAGTCCATCTGGAAGAGTGTCGAGATATTTACCTTGGTTGGTGAGCTTAGCACTGGTACCACATTACCTAGGACAAAAATTTCCCCCATTGGAAGTAACTCTTTCACTCCTCTGATTTCTACTATTCCTACAGACCCCCTCTCCCCGCCGACTACCAACTTCCTACCTGGTCTAGTCCCTTTCCACAAGCACACTATTACTGAGAACCACCGAAGTAATGGCTCTTTAGTGGGGATGCAGACTGGTCACTTCCAATAGAAGAAGTGGCTTCCCACAGACCAAGGCACTAAAAGAGTGTGGAAACCCAACAAATCCAAGCGCAAACTAGTCATGGGGTATGATGTTGGAATGGAGGAAAGTGTGTGATTGTCACTATGTGCGTTAGTGGGTAGGATTTCCTACCGTTCAATATATAAATTCTCTCTCCCAATGTGGATTTCGAGCGCCTGGTCTTCTCTGCTGGGCTATGTCCCAGAGATCATTTACCTCTCCCATGGCTTGTTCGAATTCCTTTTCAAGTCCCCAAAGTACACACAATAGATTTTAGACACTCTGTGGGCTATTAGTGGATGTAGCCTGATGCTTAAAAGGTGACGAGTCATTTTTGACCCATCCATAGACTATTTCCACTTTCACCATCTGTGGGTTTTACTACCAGGCTTGCCACTACAACTATGGACTGAAAAGGCTTTGGAAGCTAGAGGAAAAGAACTTGGCTGATTCATTAGCCTGGATGAAATTTCTCTAAAGGGATCTGATAGAAGGATAGCCATGATTTTAGTGGAGATTTACATACACTCGGGAGTACTGGAGTCCCTGGAGATCAACTAGAGGGGACACACAGTGACCCAACAATTGGATTATCTCAGTATCCCCTTCAGATGTACCATTTTCGCAGGACATGACATCTATGTCGAGATTGCACTAGCGAGATGGAAGAGGAAGACTTTGAAGCTTCCTACCTAAGAAAAACCTCCCATGAAGACTCCCTCAGCGTAGACTCACTCAAATATGTTGTTGGATACAACGCAGAAGGAGGGGACTGGCTGACTGCTACACCAATCACCTTGACGAGTAACCTAAAGCTACTCTATCTTTCTCTTTACTTCACATTGTCTTCTTGGGAACAAGATACACTAGATACTTTTGCTGCTCTGGGAATGGATCTCTCACAAGGCACTACTACTGAACCATTGTTGGAACAACCTGTTAGCACTCGGTAAATTTCCTAGAGGTTGAAACATAAGAAATCTACAAAGGTAACTTTATCCAACCACTTTTAAAGATGGGATCTAGCCCTTCCAGCTTCAGAGAGGGATCTCTCTATATGATTTAACTATGTTCTCAATTCTAGATATTACGCTAAGTAAAGAAATCTATAGGTTTTGTTGTCAAAGTGTTTTTTAATTGGTTGAGACAGTCTACACCTCCATTGGGCTATGGGGTCTGTGTTATAATAAACATGAGATACAAACCAGAAAATAAAGGAATACTTCCACAGGGAGAGATAATATACTCATTGGATCTTTAATAGCTTAAATGATGGGCAGAAGAAAAGATGAGAAAGATAAATTCAACTAAGAAGCAGTTAAGAATTTCTTAATTGAAAACATCAGAAGATAAACATTAAAATCTTTAAAGTCGGAAACAGGGTATCCAAGATAAATCCTGCAACATACGTTACTCTTAAAGATTAGTTTCAGAAAACAATATGATCACAAAGAAAGAATAAAATTCAACTTAGAGAATAAACGTCACCAATGAATACACGCAAGAATCCTGTAAAAGTGACTCCTTTTTTAATGGCAGATCTCTTCAAAAAAATGTTACAGTCTGATAGCGTCCGGGTGTAAAGATCAACCACCCTATATACTTCGAAAGGTGAAGTATTTATAATTCAAATTACAAACGTTCCTGTCATAACTGATCATGACGTGCTCATTCTATTTTAAGCCTAACTAATTTAACTAATCAAACTGATTGATGACTTGGTACAACTGCATGCGGAATTTCTGGGGTAGGTCGTTGGCGAGGTTCTTTCACAACCTCTTCTGACTGGACATGTGACTAGACCTGGACAACTCATCTACTAATCGAGCAAATCACAGAGTTCCTACCATCTAAGATGACTAGGCACAGTGATTTTGAGCAGTCTCCGATACACTTCATCCATTTCCGTATATTTGGAGAAAGTGGGCTTAGTGAGGAATATGTATAGAATCTCATGTTGGATACTGATGTCCAACTGAAGAGCGTCCAGGAATGCTTTGCCGGTGATGCTCCCTTGTATGCCAGCGAATTTTGAACTATCTTTAGGCACTTCAGACAGTCTCTTTTTGTAATCTGGGAGTGTCATCAGTTTATCATTAATAACCTTCAGACCTGGGAGACCTTTCTTCTGGAGAGTCTCGATCTTGCTGAAGAATTTCTGTACCCCCTAGTCCATGATCTGAACCTTTTATTCTAGTTGAAGAAATAATCCCCTCTTGGTCAAAACTCTTCTGACCTCAAGGATGGTTTTTGTTCTGTCCTCGATCTTCAACTCTTCTAGCTCTTCTCGGGTCTTAGAATTTAAGAATTTGATGATCTCATTTTCCTGAGTTGGTCTATCTCCTAATTCTACTCTGATCTTTTCAATGGCTTGTTTACTCCTCTGGACCAACTCGTTCTGCTCAAACATGATTTGGATCATGGGCCAGATTTCATTTATGGACTTTGTGATGTCTGTCCATACATTTTCTTTGACTTCAACCAAAGTCTTCCCTGCCATTGTTTGCTTTTGGAGCTGCTGTAGTTCCTTCCTGAGCTGCTCGGTTACCTGATTTTCTTTGGATAGACTGGTTTGGAAAGAAGTTTTGAGTTCCTGGAGGTTCTCAACTTCCTTCTTCAGCCTGATGATTTCTGTCTCTTGCATGTTCATTTTATCCATGGATTTGGCGAGATCGGCTATCCCTTCTGGTGGTGTCACTGGTGTTGTAGATGGAATCGTTGTTACTGTTGTTGTGCTTGCTCCTGAAATCAGAATGGAACTCAATGGAATGGCTTCCATAGACTTCAACTGCTCTTTATCCTTTAGCATTTTCTCCATCTCTGCTTCCATTTCTTTGAGCTGGGTGTTCTGCTCCATGAGCAGCTTAAGCATTTCATCCTTCTTGCCTTCTTTCTCTGCTATCTCTTTCGCCTCTGAGTATTTTTTAGGTGGGAGTTTCAGCTATTTCCTCAAGGAGGCGATGTCTTCATTTTTCTTCTTTATCATCTCTTCTGCAGCTTTGACGTTCACAGTATCATAACCGATCTTGAGGACCAACTCCTCCAAAGTCTTAATTCTGTTGTCCTTTGCAAAGGACGATATTTTTTCCATCTTGAGTTGTGTTTGAGCATTCTTTAGCGACACCTGAAATTTGGCTGCTGATGCTGAAGCAGAAGCATGCGCCAATGTATGGAATACCATCTCACCTATATGTTTGTGTAGATCCATCTGATCTGCTGGGTGCACGTCCTTTGCCTGGAATTCGAAGGTGGAACCCGTGCTTGGAGGAAGGCCATGTGCATCCTACCCTTTTCTATGTCGAATGCAGACAACAGTATATGCTGCGTAGTCGACGTTTATTTCCGAAACTGAGCATAAGTACTGCTGGTAAGGGTTTGATTCTTCTTCTTGATTAGCTCGTACTTCTCGAAGATGATCAATTTGGGCCCAGTCTTGCCTGGCTGAGTGTTCAGGGGAGAGTCTGTGGATTTCTTTGGCGCTGCTGGGGTGATGCCCTGATAAAGGCTCGAACCAAAGGGTGGAATGACCGGCTTGATTACTATGGTAGGCGGGGCTTCTTTTTCTACAATCGGACCAGGCACTGAAACTGTCTTGGGCCTCTTAGTGTGCAACTGGAACTCTTCTGATGATACCTCCGTTATAGGCAGAGACGACTCTTGTCGAGGCCTTTTTTCCTTAGGGACCTGTGGCATGGTAGTTAGTGGCATAGTCATCGGGGGAACCCGATGTTCCACTTCGATCAAGGTGTCAGGCATCCACACAGTCTGGTTGGAAAATTGTTCAATCTCGGGCTTGGACTCATGAACGTACGGGATATTTTTGTTTTTCACCTGCATTTCTGAAATGATCCCGCATGGATCATAGTTCCATGGGAAACTCATAAAGAATTTCATTTCTTTCAACATTTTGTCAGCTTCTTCCTCGGCGCCTTGACTGTTGCAGATGAAAGAGCCAATCTGCCCCTTGATTCTCAGTTGCTGCTTTTTCTTGAAGGAAACAAAATGAATGTCATCTGAATTCATGATCTTCCTTATATACTCTAACGCAAAGATTCTTACCGCCACATAATTTGGCAGCTTATAGGGTGCCAATTCGCACCCGAAAACTCTGATCTCGGTGTGGTTTTGATATAGGTACCAGTCCCCTGTCTTTGCGTTGTCCGAAATATGTAGAATTCTCTGGACCTCGTCATTTATTCGTGGCTCGGGCCTGCCACTCAACATGCTTACCACAGGGTGGTAGAAAAGATCAATGAATTCCTTGAAGCTATACTCTGTGGAGTTATGCTTCAACAAAGATGTCCACGTTGTGACTGGCTAAGGCCTTCCATCTGCATCCATTTTCTGCATAGAAAATTTGAATTTATCTGCTTGATAGAAAAAAAACATGTAGGCCAATATGGACGAATATCTAAACATGCCTTATGTGCCAAAATTCACATACAGGTAATATCCCAGTCACCAATTGATTCCCATAATTTATGGGGTGATAATAGTGGCTCCACCTGGGGATGGTACTTGCCCTGTGAAGTGCCAAGAATCCTGGTTCCTGTTCTTCTGCGGATTTCTGCCTAGCAGCCTTTGTTGATTTTATTCTAAAAAATTGGAACAACAGTGGTCAACAACTTAGGGCCTTCTCTTCGGGCTTCAACCAACTGACTAGTGTCCTTCACTCAGAAAATGCCAGTGAAAAAATAAAATGAAAATTAAAATGGTATGTACAATGGAGAGTGCAAACTTTGAGTCTTCTACTGAGGTGGAACATAATGTTTCATCATTCTTCCATTCATAGGTGCTCCTGGAAGATCTGACCCATCAACGTTGTTAAGCAAGAAAGCATTGTTTCCCCTGAAAGCTTGGATCATGTATGGCCCTGTCCACGGATTGTCAAATTTTCCATGCTTTCCCTTGTCCTCATTCCTAGCGTCCCATTTCGGCACCAAATCTCCTAACTCAAAATCATCTTCCTTGGTTTGTTTGTCAAAGATCTTCTTGATGTTTTCTTGGACGACCTGAGTCTTGTTGAAAACTTCTTCCCTAGTCTGCTGCAAATGGATCATCTGATTGATCCTTCTCTATGAGTCATTTGGCTCAGCTTGTACATCTTGAAGAAACTTCATGACAGGGACTCCTAAATAAGTGGGAAAAACTACCTCTGTACCATAGACCAACTGGTATGGTAACATACCAATTGACCTTTTGGTGGTCAGCCTGTCAACCCATAAAGCAAACACCAACTTATTGTGCCATGATTTCTTGTTTTCCTGCAATGTTTTCTTGATGATATTTACCAAAGTTTTGTTTGAATATTCCGCCAGCCCATTCCCCTGAGGGTAGTAGGCTGTGGAATGCCCCAAACCAATGTGATACTGGTTACAGAAATCTATGAGTTTCTTTGACCGAAAGGCAGCTGCATTGTCAGTAATAATCTTTCTAGGACAACCAAAACGAGACAAAATATTATTTTCAAGAAATTTGATAATAACAGAGTCAGTGGCTTGCCTACTTGGTACTGCCTCGATACATTTGGTAAAATAATCGGTGGCAGTAAGAATCCACTTATGTCGGCCTGAAGAAGGTGGGTGTATTTCTCCAATGAAGTCGAGCCCCCATTGCTGGAAAGGGGCCTCAACTGAGATCGGTTTTAGAGGTAGAGGAAGGAGTTTCCTTTTGCCTTCAAACAGTTGACACTGGTGACATGCTCTTACCTTCTTGTGCACATCGGCGAACAGGGTGGGCCAATAAAATCCAGCTTTGAGTATTTTGTTGGCTGTGACCTTCCAGTTCAAATGGCCACCACATTCACCTGCATGAAACTCTTGCAACACTTTATCAGCTTCATCTTTCAGTAAACAATTTAACAGAATGCCTGTAGGATCTTTCCAATACAATTTTCCTTCTAGAATACAGAATTTCAAATCTTTCAACTTTAAAAATCTATCTTTAGTCTTAGTCAAACTAGGGGGAGCTTGTAAATTTTGTAAAACAAATATAAGGTCTGCATACCATGGAGAGTTGAGAAATACCTCTGTCACGTTTGGAGTCGCCATCTCGCCCTGCTCATCTGCTACATCTAGAAAATTAATGTCAAGAGCATGAAAGTTAGATTCAACCATTAGTTTATCAAGGCCTTGACCTTTGATTAGTTTCGTGGGCTTAATCTCTATATCGTATTCTAAAATGGAAACAATCCATTTTCCCCTTCTTCCGTCAGGGTTGTCTTGTGTCAAAATATCTTTTACTACCGCATTCGGAACATATGCTATGGTGTGAGAATGGAGAATGTAGACCCTAAAGTCTTTTATGGTTTTTACCAAAGCAAAAGCTTGCTTCTCCATTATCTTATAATTCAGAGCAGCATCTCTTAATGCTTTGCTAAAAAACGCTATGGGTTGTTCATACCCTTCGTTGTTCTTTTGCAGCAACACCGCTGCTATAGTATGTTCAGAGGCGAAAGAAAAAAGATAGAAATCTTTAGTAAAATCAGGACTGATCAAAACTGGGGCTTCTGTGAGTGCTCGTTTGACTTGTTCGAAAGATTGTCTGGACTCAGAGTCCCATTTTATTTTTACGTCCTTTTTAAGCATGTTTGTAATGTTCCTGAGAAGTTCGGCCAGATTGGGAATGAATCTTCGTAGAAAGTTAATTTGCCCGATAAAAGACTGTAGTTCTTTGAGGTTTCTTGGGTGTTCTAATTTTAGTATGGCCTCGATTCTGCTGGAGTCTATTTTGATTCCATCCTTGGAGATGATGTGTACCATCAGTTTTCCTTCTTCTAACCCAAAAAGACACTTCTTAGGATTTAAAGAAATCCCAAACCTTCTACATTTCTCGAAAACTCGTCTAAGGTGCCACAGGTGTTCATCATCAGATTGGGAAAACATAGTCACATCATCTAAATAAACGACAAGAAACTTACCCGATTCTTCCACGAAGGCGATATCCATTGCCCTCTGGAACATGGCTCCTGCGTTCATCATGTTAGCACTCTGTAATTTGCCCAAGGCTGAAAGGAAATTTCAGAGGCAACATAAAAACCGCTTCGAGTCTTGGATCTAGCCCTCCAAGACTCAGAGAGGGATCTCTCTGTCTGATATAGCTTTGTTTGAAGAGATATTAGGCTAGTTAACGAAAACAATGTGCTTTGTTGTAAAAAGGGTTTATAAATTGGTCGAGACAGCTTACACATCCATTGGGCTATGGGGTCCGCAACTAATTAGGAATGAAATACAACCATAAACGAGGTAGGATGACTTCCACAAGGAGAGATAATACGCTCATTGGATCTTTTGCAGCTTAAATGATGGACAGAAGAAAGGGTGAGAAGGGTAAATTCGACTAAGAAGCAGTCAAGAATTCCTTAATAGAAAACCTCAGAAGATAAACATTTAAATCTTTAAGAATCGGAAACAGGGTATCAGAGATAAATCCTGAGACATAACGCTATTCATAAAGATTAGATTCAGAAAACAAAGTGGTTACAGAGCAAGAAAACATTTAACCGAGAAAATCACATCACCAGTGAACATACACAAGAATCCTGTGAAGTGCTTTCCTTTCATTAATGGAAGATTTATTACAAAGGTTACAGCTTGATAGCCACAGGGCGTGAAGATCCAACCATTTTACATTAAAATTATCCCAATAAATAAGACATATCTTCTCCTCAAGTTCCGAGAGTCGGTTCAACCGCCTCGGCCAAAAATAGCCACCACTCCCACCAAATTCGGAGTTTTCTGCCATGAAAAATGGACCGTTTTGCTGTGAAACAGGGGTCTGATCAGACGTGATTCTCTCTTCAATGATGACACCTGGGTGAAAACTAAAAGATGTTATTGAATATGGGCATGTTATGGACAAAAAACTCTTTCGATTTCGCCGAATTCGTCCCCAATTGGCCGTGACAGCTCTTGAAAGATCGGGACTGAAATGGAAAATGGAAAATCTGTAAAAATAGGCCTCGAAGATGCCTTCGACTCTCTCTTCTCGTGACCCCTTTGAAAAAACTGAAAGAGTTTGTTGTTCCTCAGTCCGTGATGAGCAAAAACCTCTCTCATATTTTGAAAATTCGCCTCCGTTTGCTCAGAAATCGGTCTGGAAGATGACAGGGTAAAGTAGGCAAAAAGTGGTAAAAATGTGCAAAAGTGGTTTTTGGCGGCAGGGCGGTATTTCGGACCCCCCCCCCCTCGTTAAATGTCGAACGCCCGGGGGGGGGTCCGGAATTGAATGTGGACCGTTGATCTCGGTGGCCTGATCCAGGCCATTTATATTTGCATGAGTTTTAATTTAAATTCCGGACCCTCCCCCCCCTCGTTAAATTTCGAACTCATGGGGGGGTCTAGAATTGAACATGGCGCGTTGATTTAATTTGCCATGGGTTTGAAGGGTTTTAATGTATGGAATGTGCATGGGGTATAGTGTGGGCGGGAGTTAAGGGTGGTTAGTGGGGAGTGACGTAGGGGGATTTGGGGAGTGGAGAGTGAGGTGGGGATGGTGGGGAGTGACGTGAGGGGGATGTACGTGGGTAGTGAGTGGGGTAGTGTAGGTTTAGACTTAGGATTAAGTTTTTCTTTCATTTGTTTTAATGTTTTATTTAATATTTTTTAATTTTTATGCTTTTTTTTATAATGTTTATTATTTTTAAATTGTTTTATTCCTTTTTGTTTTTTAATGTTTCTTTTAATCTTTTGTTTTTATTTTTAAATTGTTTTATTTTAATTTGTTTTTATTACTTTTTTTTATATTTTATTAATTATTTAATGTTTTTGTAATTTTATTTTTTATTTGATTTCTTAACTAATCCTAATTACTAACCTAAATTTTTTAACTTAATTAATAATTGATTAATTAATAATTAATTAAAAATTAATCAATTATTCGACTAGTTGTTTATTAACCAGTTTTAACCTAGACTAACCTTATTGCTATTCTTTTGTTCATCCTAAGTCCATTTATGCAGGGATGGAAGGCGGGATAATGGAGGCTGACGAAAGACAAGGGGGAGAGGGTGCAGTGTGTACGAAGGATGTAGCAGGGTGATGGAGGGTCGAGTGAAAAGAATGGAGGGAGGAAAACGGAATCACCTGAGCTATACTTCGTCACCGGGAGAGATGCCAAATCAACAGTCGAAGAATCGACTCGCCTATAATTATAGGACCCTAACATAGGCTCCACCTGGGGATGGCAGCTTCTTTCAGGAGGTGTCAAGAACCACAGATCTGCGAACGTGCAGACCAGAGCTTCATCCATTGGGCTGGTCCCAAAACCTTATTTTGCAACCTGTACTTGTTTTGATCTTGCAACTGAAATGAAATCAAATGAACGCTACTGAAAACGAGATGCTCGGAGTGCTGAGCTTATTCATTTTCCTACCTACCTTACTGCAATCATTGCTCAGCTAGGTAATGGAAAAATTCCAATGGAGCCAATCCAACAGTTGATTTAATGGCTCTGTTCTTTCAATGTTTGTGGTGAGACTCAGAAATAAGTCTGTTACTCGTGCTTGAGAGTAACTTCCCCCCGGCTTTCCCTTGCATAAGATTTGATCAACCCAAACAATAGAAAAAACATCATCAACAGAAAAATATCCTGTATTAAAAAATTTCTCCATATAGGCAGCTACAGGATCAGTATAGGTTTGGCCCATCTTTTGGTTTTCAACCTCAA
>ML797014.1:33091-54414 GCA_009831015.1 Picea engelmannii
AACTATGTTCTCAATTCTAGATATTAGGCTAGGTAAAGAAATCTATAGGTTTTGTTGTCAAAGTGTTTTTTAATTGGTTGAGACAGTCTACACCTCCATTGGGCTATGGGGTCTGTGTTATAATAAACATGAGATACAAACCAAAAAATAAAGAAATACTTCCATAGGGAGAGATAATATACTCACTGGATCTTTAATAGCTTAAATGATGGGCAGAAGAAAAGATGAGAAAGATAAATTCAACTAAGAAGCAGTTAAGAATTTCTTAATTGAAAACATCAGAAGATAAACATTAAAATCTTTAAAGTCGGAAACAGGGTATCCAAGATAAATCCTGCAACATACGTTACTCTTAAAGATTAGTTTCGGAAAACAATATGATCACAAAGCAAGAATAACATTCAACTTAGAGAATAAACGTCACCAGTGAATACACGCAAGAATCCTGTAAAAGTGCCTCCTTTTTTAATGGCAGATCTCTTCAAAAAAATGTTACAGTCTGATAGCGTCTGGGTGTAAAGATCAACCACCCTCTATACTTCGAAAGGTGAAGTATTTAAAATTCAAATTACAAACGTTCCTGTCATAACTGATGAGGACGTGCTCATTCTATTTTAAGCCTAACTAATTTAACTAATCAAATTGATTGATGACTTGGTACAACTGCATGTGGAATTTCTGGGGTAGGCCGTTGGCGAGGTTCTTTCACAACCTCTTCTGACTGGAAAGGTGATTGGACCTGGACAAATCATCTGCTAATCGAGCAAATCGCAGAGTTCCTCCCATATGAGATGACTAGGCACAGTGATTTTGAGCAGTCTCTGATACACTTCATCCATTTCCGTATATTTGGCGAAAGCGGGCTTAGTGAGGAATATGTATTGAATCTCATGTTGGATACTGATTTCCAAATGAAGAGCGTCCAGGAATGCTTTGCCGGTGATGCTCCCTTGTATGCCAACAAATTTTGAACTATCTTTAGACACTTCAGACAGTCTCTTTTTGTAATATGGGAGTGTCATCAGTTTATCATTAATAACCTTCAGACCTGGGAAACCTCTCTTCTGGAGAGTCCTGATCTTGCTGAAGAATTCCTGTACCCCCTGGTCCATGATCTGAACCTTTTCTTCTAGTTGAAGCAATAATCCCCTCTTGGTCAAAACTCTTTTGACCTCAAGGATGGTTTCTGTTCTGTCCTCGATCTTCAAATCTTCTAGCTCTTCTCGGGTCTTAGAATTTAAGAATTTGATGATCTCATTTGCCTGAGTTGGTCTATCTCCTAATTCTACTCTGATCTTTTCAATGGCTTGTTTGCTCCTCTGGACCAACTCGTTCTTCTCAAACATGATTTGGATCATGGGCCAGATTTCATTTATGGACTTTGTGATGTCTGTCCATTCATTTTCTTTGACTTCAGCCAAAGTCTTCCCTACCACTGTTTTCTTTTGGAGCTATTGTAGTTCCTTCCTGAGATGCTCGGTTACCTACTTTTCTTTGGATAGACTGGTTTGGAAAGAAGTTTTGAGTTCCTAGAGGTTCTCAACTTCCTTCTTCAGCCTGCTGATTTCTGTCTCTTGCAGGTTCATTTTCTCCATGGATTTGGTGAGATCGATTGTCCCTTCTGGTGGTGTCACTGGTGTTGCAGATGGAATCGTTGTTACTGCTGTTGTGCTTGCTCCTGAAATCGGAATGGCACTCAATGGAATGGCTTCTATAGACTTCAACTGCTCTTTCTCCTTTAGCATTTTCTCCATCTCTGCTTCCATTTCTTTGAGCTGGGCATTCTGCTCCATGAGAAGCTTAAGCATTTCGTCCTTCTCACCTTCTTTCTCTCCTATCTCCTTCGCCTATGAGTCTTCTGTAGGCGGGAGTTTCAGCTGTTTCCTCAAGGAGGCAATGTCTTCATTTTTCTTCTTTATCATCTCTTCTGCAGCTTTGACGTTCGCAGGATCATAGCCGATCTTGAGGACCAGCTCCTCCAAAGTCTTAATTCTATTGTCCTTTGCAAAGGACAATATTTTTTCCATCTTGAGCTGCGTTTGAGCATTATTGAGCGACACCTGAAATTTGGCTGCTAAAGTAGAAGCATGCGCCAATGTATGGAATACCATCTCACCTGTCTGTTTGTGTTGATCCATCTGATCTGCTGGGTGCACGTCCTTTGCCTGGAATTTGAAGGTGGCCCTCTTATAGTCCGAGATCACCTTGGGATCTGGAACCTGTTCTTGGAGGAAGGCCATGTGCATCTTGCCCTTTTCTGTGTCGAATGCAAACAACAGTCTATGTTGCGCAGTCGACATTTGTTTCCGAAACTGAGCGTAAGTACTGTTGGTAAGGGTTTGATTCTTCTTCTTGATCAGCTCGTACTTCTCGAAGATGCTCAATTTGGGCCCAGTCTTGCCTGGATGAGTGTTTAGGGGAGAGTTTGTGGATTTCTTTGGCACTGTTGGGGTGATGACGTGATAAAGGCTTGAACCAAAGGGTGGAATGACCAGCTTGATTACTGTGGTAGGCGGGGCTTCTTGTTCTACAATTGTACCAGGCACTGAAACTGTCTTGGGCCTCTTAGTTTGCAACTGGAACTCTTTTGATGATACCTCTGTTACAGGCGGAGACGACTCTTGTCGAGGCCTTTTTTCCTTAGGGACCTGTGGCATGGTATTTGGTGGCACAGTCGTTAGGGGAACCTGCTATTCCACTTCAACCTGTTGTTTCGCTTCAATCAAGGTGTCAGGCATCCACACAGTTTGGTTGGCGAATTTTTCAATCTCGGGCTTGGACTCATGAACGTACGGGATATTTTTGTTTTTCACCCACATTTCTGAAATGATCCCGCATGGATCATAGTGCCATGGGAAAGTCATAAAGAATTTCATTTCTTTCAACATTTTGTCAGCTTCTTCCCCGAAGCCTCGATTGTTGCAGATGAAAGATCCAATCTGCCCCTTGATTCTCAGTTGCTTCTTTTTCTTGAAGGAAACAAAATGAATGTCATCTGAATTCATGATCTGCCTTATATACTCTAATGCAAAGATTCTTACCGGCACATAATTTGGCAGCTTATAGGGTGCCAATTCGCACCCGAAAATTCTGATCTCGGTCTGGTTTTGATATAGGTACCAGTCCCCTGTCTTTGCGTTGTCCGAAAGATGTAGAATTCTCTGGACCTTGTCGTTTATTTGTGGCTCGGGCCTGCCACTCAACATGCTTACCACAGGGTGGTAGAAAAGATCAATGAATGCCTTGAAGCTATACTATGTGGAGTTATGCTTCAAAAACTATGTCCACGCTGTGACTGGCCGAGGCCTTCCATCTGCGTCCATTTTCTGCATAGAAAAACTGAATTTATCTGCTTGATAGAAAACAAACATGTAGGCCAATATGGACGAATATCTAAACATGCCTTCCATGCCAAAATTCACGAACTGTTCATGAATATTGTCGGCCAAGAAGGTACTGAAATCAAACTGTGTGGTGGGTTTTTCATCTGTGGAGAAAATGGATAGAAAACCCAGAATGGGCTCATCTACCCACTGGTCGGAATAATACCCTAATAGAGCACAGAGGGAGGAAATGATCTAATTTCCCTTGGTGGAGAACATGGACGATGGGTAAGGGGGATTTATGGAAGGGAGTTGAGCAAAGGTGGGAAGGAACAACTCAAATATTTGATCTCTCTGGGGAAAATTCATCTTTTGATACAGCTTTATAAGGATTTCTAGGTTGAAAGGAGAAGAAGAATCAGCACGGGGTATTTGCATCATTTCATCTATGTCTTCAGGAGTGATGAAGAATAGGGCATATTCGGATGAGGAGGCAACGACCCTCTGATCGGGAATATAATGAGCTTGGCATTTAAGGGCGAATTCGGGAAAGTGGTGGATCTAGGGAAAAAGGTACAGGGGTAAATTGGACTCCCCGAGTCCAATTTCACCGCTCTGGTCCAGGAAAACCTCCCGGAGCCATGACTGGAGGTCTAAAAAATCGAAATCACTCTTGGTATCAGCGATCAATCTATCTTTGTCGACCAATGGGATTTTATCCAGGTCCCCAGGAGGTGGAAGAAAATGATTCTCCTCTCCTTCTGCTTGTCTTGTCTTTGGCGCCATCTCTGCAAAGGTACCTACAAATAACATGAAGTTAGTGGGGTCGACTGACTGTGGATGAAGGCGATGGGATGTAATAGAGGGGGAAAGCTATGAGTTTTTCTGGCGCGACGAGTGAACAACGAAAATGGGGGAGAACGGTAATTTTATTTAAAACTGGGGTCGGTTGGACGTGGGAAACAGGTCAGCAGGATAACGGGTATGTTATCCTGTAATAAATGGACAACGGGCCACTTGGGGGTGAGGTGGAAGGTGACGATGGCCAAAACATAAGGAAAGGTGGTGTGGAGGCTGGTGATTGGAGGTAAAAGTCGCAATAAGGGGCTGGTCATGAGTGGAAAGGGGTAGGGGACTGACAGCGGGGACCGACAGCAGTTATAGGATTTGACATAACTCGGGAGCAAGTGGAACAAGTGGGAGATGACGTCAGTGAGTGACGGGGGTTGTTAGATGGCATATGGGGATGGGACTTCAGGACCAATAGGATGACGCCATGTATGACCAGGGGCCTGCGAGAGGAGAATAACAATTCCGGACCGCCCCCCTTTGGTTAAAAGTAGAACATCAGGGGGGTCCGAAAACCTTTTTAGACCGTTGATCTGCGCACCCATTTCCAGGTCGCAGATCTTAGCGTGCTCTTTAATACTCATTCCAGACCCCNAAGAATGGACGGGGGGGTCCGGAATCCAATCTAGACCGTTGATTTAAGCGCCTGTCCCTAGGCCGTCCAGATGTGCGCCAATCTTATTTTCGATTCCGGACCCCCCCCCAGTTAAAATCATAACAATAGGGGGGGTCTGGAAAGCTTTGTGAGCCGTAGATCTGAGCACCGCGATCTAGACCGTCAAAATGTGCAGGGAGCATAAATCAAGAGCGAAGAAAAATGTGTTGGGAAAACTTAGGATAAGTGCATCTTACGGGTTTTCCCCAAACTTTTCACATAGAAATCACCAAGGGACTTCGACCAAACTATTCTTTAGGCATTTGAGATATGGTGTAACATTTTTCATCCAGCTGGTTTTATTGGGGTGAAACACAATGAAGTAACTAACCTACATGCTAACCTATCTTCCTAGGACAATTAACCTAGATTAAATTGTTGGGTTAAGAAATTACTCTACCTTAAGGCTATCTGACCAGGATTAGACAGTCTGGTAATATTTATTCACTAATCTAACCTAAGGGCTATCTGGCCAGGATTAGATAGTCTGGTCAGATTTATTCACTACCCTATCAACATTAAATTTAAAAAGAACTTGGCCATGCTTGAAAGGTATGGCCAAGTTACTATTATTTCATGTGGCTTTCATTTAAATTCTTTCATGCCCTCTTTTTCTTTTCTTTTCTTTTTCCTTTTTTCTTTTCCTATTTTCTTTTCTCTTTTTCTATTTTTTTTTTTCAAATTATTTGCAGAATGAAAAATCATTTGTCAACAAAAACACTAGATACAGGTAATATCCCAGTCACCAGTTGATTCCCATAATTTATGGGGTGATAACACAACCAAGTGATAAAATTATCACTCCTTTGAAATTGGCGGGAGCAGAGTCTTTGTCATCACTCACAAACCCTCTAGACTGTAGCGACCCCTCTTCGGCACTTGGTGGGGCCACTACTGACCCTCCGATTCTTACCTCTTCCATGAGAATTGTTGCTACCTGTACATTAGGGTTCCCCTCCATTGACTCTATGGTGGTTAGGGATGTCCTTTCTGACACAAGGGACACTGCTCCAGGAGAAACCTCCTTGGGAGCCATCCTGAACACTTTGGTACCAACCTATAAAGAGACGTTGATCCATGTGCCTCTACCCACGTTTCAGGGGAGGTTTCTCATCCAAAGAGAAACCAGGGAGACCACTTTAAACCATTGTGCTAACTTCGGTGAGGCACCTAGGAAATACTATTCCTAGTCACGGGGATTGGGACTAGAGAGCTCTCCCATTAAAACTCGAAGTGCCTGAAAAAAAACCTTCTCTGCAAACACTATACCGGTTACTTATTCACCTGAATCTACTGATCTTGGGGTGCTTAGAGGCATCAAATCCTTGGACATGTCAATCTCATGATATTTCTTTCCCTTAACATCAGAGGGGTGGTAGGCACCCTAAAAATTTCTTCCCTGAGGTGAGTTTTAGATAGAACTTTACCCGACATCATTTTTATACAAGAAACACTAGTCGACGAGAAGAGAGCTCGGGTTTTCATAAGTGCCTTAAGACCCTCTTGGTTTTTATGTGAAGTAAAATATGTTGGCATGTCAAAGGGATTATTGGCGGCTTGGGATCCCTTAAAATTTGATCTGGAACCTTTCTTAAGTTGTGGTGGTATATTGTTGACAAGTACCTATTGTGAAAACAAAAGGCAACGTACACTTCTTAACGTATATGGCCCCTGCACTGACATAATCACATTACGGGACAAAGTTTATGCTCTTGATTTTCTAGCTGGAACAAATTGTATTGTTGTGGGTGACATTAAATTCACTCTAAACATTGATGATGTTTGGGGGAACACACAATTACAGGACCAGGCGGCTGGAAATTTAAGATCAATCTTCCTTAGAAACAAACTTGTGGATATCTTACCGATGGTCACAACTCCAACATGGAGGAATGGTATATCGGGTTTGGAGAGCATTTTAAAGAGGATGGATAGGGTTTTTATCTTTGAATATCTACTACAACACACAGGAAAGTATAGGTCCTGGGTAGCTTACCCATTCCTCTTAGACAATGTCATTGTCTTCCTTAAGCTAGACACTTCAGATCATCGGTCAATATACTCGTTCAAGTTCAATCTAACATGGCTACATGATCCATATTTCTCATTGTTAATCAATAAGGTTTGGACATATGATAACTTTCTACATTAAACAAACCTATAGATAAGATTAGCGTGGAAATTGAAGCTCTTGAAACAAAAGGTCAAAATTTGGGTTGAACAACAAAGGATAAAGAAAAAATTTAGATTAGTACAACTAGAGGAAGAGATACAGACAATGTTTCTGGAGAAATCTTCAGGGACTCAACCTCTTGAGACATACAACATCCTAAATACTCTAAAGGAAGAGAACAACAGACTACTTCTGGCTAAAGAAGAACTCTAGCGACAGAGGAGCAGGGAAGCTTGGATAAAGAGCGGTGATCAAAATACAAAATATTTTCACCATTTTTCCAGCTACAGGAGAAACTGTAAACATATTTGGGAATTAATGATAGATGACGATGTGATCATTGTGGGACAGAAAAATATCACAACAGAGGCCCATAGATTTTACAAAAGCTCCTACCAAGAATCAGGCCAAAATAATATCATCGATCAAGCCACCATTTTTCAGTGATTTCCCCAGAATCGTTAGAGAGGAGGAAGTTGCACAACTATTTAGGGCCTGTACAAAGGATGAGATCTGGGATGTCCTCAAATATTTTACTAAGCACAAAATTCTGAGACCTCACAGATGGAATATTGAGTTCTATTTGCACTTATTCGAGCTTTTAGGTGATGACCTATGAGACTTGGTTGAAGACTCCATGATCAGAGGAGGAGTTAACGAAGCCTTAAATTCTACTTTCTTGGCTCTTATTCCTAAAGCCAACAAACCGACCACCTTTGGAGACTACATGCCTATAGAATTATGCAACATGTGCTATACGATCATTACAAAATTCCTAACAAATAGGATCAAGTCTTTTCTTTCTAGGACTTTATCTAGTGAAAAACTAGGTTTTCTAAAAGGTCGATAGATCCTCGATGCCATTGGTACTGCCCAAGAATGCCTTCACAACATTAAACATAAAAAAATACAGGCATTAATACTGAAATTAGATCTCAAAAAATCATTTGACTTTATTAATTGGGACTACATGAGATTGATACTCATACAATATGGTTTTGGCATCCAATTCACAAAGTGGATAATGGGTTGTGTTTCCAGTGCAACATTCGCAGTTCTGATAAATGGGAAGACAACCCCTTTTTTCCAGAGTGAAAGAGGATTGAGCCAGGGATGCCCTCTCTCCCCCTTACTATTCATCCTTGCAATGGAAGGTTTAATCCCGCTCTTAAAGAAAAGCCAGGATGAAGGGAGATTAACTAGAATCAAGGTTTCAAGGCTAGTAAAGATCCTACATATACTCTTCGTGGATGACGTCCTTCACATGACAAAAGAAACCTACAGGAATCGAGGGAGATAGAATCCTTCTTAAAAACCTTTTTCAAAGTGTCCGGGCTCTAGATTAATGTTTCTAAATACACATTTCATTACTCTGGGCTACAAGGGGAGGACTTAGAAACCTACAAAGCAATTTTCCCTTACAAATTCATTGAGATCATTGATGTCTTGAGATACCTGGGCTATTTCCTCAAACCTGATAGATATAAAGCGGATGATTGGAGGTGGTTACTTACAAAATTTTATAAAAGAATTGGGTTTTGGTGCAACAGGTGGATATCGCTCGAGGGGTGATTTTTCTTGATAAAATCCCTCTTGGAGAGCCAAGCAGTATACTGGATGGCACTGGTTTCCATCCCAATAACTATCCTCAACAAGATCATACAACTTATCTTTACTTTTTTCTGGTTGAGAGGCATATATAAAAAACATATACATCTTTGCAGTTGGGAATCCATTGCTAAACCGAAGCATTCAGGGGTTGGGGATGAGGAACATCTTCCTATTTGTGAAAGCGCTAGCGGCAAATTCACTTTGGCGAGCGATGACTAAAGACAAAATTTGGCATCGTTTCATAGTGGGAAAATATATCCCACACAGCTCGGTAATGACCTGGCTCCAACTAGCAAACACCAACTCACCCAATGCTTCACAGATCTAGAAAACGCTAAAAAATTCATTGTACATTATACAACACTGGCTATGATGGAAACTAGGGTCAGGCCACTCGATACACATGGGTCAAGACGCTATTCTGGGGATGGGGACCTATGCATACATGTCCCAGGATCTCCTTGTTGCATTAAAAAAATAGAATTTATATTTCTTCTTTCAGGCCAAGGGAACTACACCTCCAGGGACCATATTCACTCAGTGGAAGGGTAGCACAAAGCTCGACCTCACGGGGAACTTGGTAACAAAATGACAACGATACTATAGGGCACTCCTTGGAGCGGGGATCCAGCTACAAGACCAGGCTGATGAGCTACACTGGAATGGGGGATATAAGTCAAGGATAATTACAGTAAAAAATATATATGAGGCCTTAGCAACAAAAATATGGAATACAAAATGGACTGGATGGCGGAAGAATATTTGGAAAAGGAACATTTCTCAAAAACTCAAGATCTTTATTTGACTAGCAACGACAAACAAAATTCTAACCTGGGACAATCTACAAATTTGAGGATGGGAAGGACCAAACTTGTGCCACCTATGTCAAATGGATTCAGAATCAGTCACATATCTATTAGTAAATTTTACATTCACACAACAGATTTGGAGCAGAATTAAAACAGACTTAAAGCTTAGGACAAATTGGGAGGAGACTTCCTTGAGCATATGCTTAGAAGGTTGGGAAAAGACAGAGACAAAGTATCCACATCTGCCATGCCTGGTCAATTGGCATATCTAGTTAGATCGTAATAAGACAATCTTTGAATGAGGGAGACCCTCTATTAATAGTATTTGTTACAAGATCCTTGGGGGACTTGAATGTGCCAAGTTGCAAAAAGAACCAATGCAAAGATTTATACAACCTACAATACAACTTGGTAGGACTAGAGGCCGGTTTGATGGAGCAACACAAAAAAATGGACAACAATGTGGAGCAGGTGGCCTCATAAGGATCGTCGATCACACAATATATAAGTGGACATACAATTGTGGAGCAGGCAAAAACAAAAAAGCAGAACTCCTTGGAGTCTGGGAAACACTCACCTTGGGAACCAAACTTCACATTGTGGATATGCAGGTTCTGGGAGACTCAAGAATTATAATTGATTGGGTAAACAACAAAGGAAAACTACAAGTCAATTCCCTGGAATGATGGAAAGATAGAATTAAAGAGCTCAACAAGGGCTTTACATTGATCACCCCCACACACATTTTTCGAGAATCAAACATGGAGACTGACCTTCTTTCCAAGTGAGCACTACAAGAGCAGGAGGGAAAAATAATTTACCATCATTAGAAAGATGGCCAAGAGGGACCTGCACTATTTCTAAAACTTTTTTAAAGGCAAACAAATAAGATACTAGTAAATATGTTTTGTGTATATTTTGAATATTCCATAGGGCGGATTTCTAACCAAAGTCACATGTTTAAAACACTCTTGTAATAACACACATAGTCAGATAAAAGGGACTTAAAAGCTACAAGTCTGTACTAATTGTGCACAATATTGATAGTCCAATATATAATTTCACGATCAGTAGTATAGTTTTCATTGCAGGGAAACATTCATGTAATATTTTGGTATTACCGAACATTATATTACATTATATAAATATAATGAATAATTTTCTTGTCGAAAAAAATCTTATAACTTGATCATCTTCTAAGACCTTTAATGGATCATCTTCACATTGCAACACGCTTTGAATGTCTATAGTCGCTTTTACGCTTTAGCAATCATATGCACCTCTTCCAAAACCAATTTCCAATATTCACATTCTCTAAAGTAGGTATTATGCTTTGATACCGTCTAGGTGGTATTATGCTTTGATACCATGTAGGGAAGTAGGATGCACACATTATAAATATTTGGAAATTAACAATGTTTATAACAATTTTAATCAATGTGGTTTAACCATCTAATTTTTAATCACAATATATAATATCACATTTATCATATATTATTTAATTATTTAATATTATATTTATCATATATTATTTAATTATATAATATTATATTTATCATATAGTTTAAATATAAATATAATTAAATATCATATTAAGTTTTTAATATTTTTTATTAAATATTATTAAATTATTACTTTTTAATTTTTTTTAAATAAATATAATTAATATGTTTTAAATTTTATATATTTTCTTCTAGAAATGTATTAAATATTTTTTTCCCATTTTTATTTAATTGTATTTTTATGATATTAGTTTTTATTCATTATTCATTTTTTTTATGATATAAATTTGGATTAAATCTCAATTTTATATTGTTTAAATTTTATTTTTGAATGCATAAATAAATTTAAAAGACACATGGATTATACAAATTTAAGCACTCAAATATGCATTAACATTCATTAGTGCATAATAAACAATAACAAACACATCCACATAATGCACAATACATCAATATTTACGTGGAAACACAATGCATGAGAAAACCACATAATACTTTTCTTATATGTCAAGAATTACTTTGAAGGAAGCACCAACTTCCAATTCTCCAACTACAACTGGAAGGAGGCTACAACCCCCTATGTTCTCCGGCTACAAACGGAAGGTGGCTACAACCACCTAGTTTCTTAGGCTACAATCCGAGGGAAGCTCCAACTCCTCAATTCTATGGCTACAATGATCTGGATTTTATGAGTAGAATGAAATGACTACAGATTATTAACACATGCTTAACACAGAATAACAAAGATACAATAAAGTTGGTTTTCTATTCAATAAGGAAATAAGTTGAAACTGTAAAATGCAATGGAAAACAAGTTTGCTAGAATGGTGGCGGCTTATCTCTAAGAAGAGATGTGACGATTGCGCTCATTCGCAAGAAGAATATCACAATGAGGCTCTAAAGGCCTTTTTACAATAAACAGGAGTGTCAAAAACCCTAGACATCCAAAAACCTAACCCTAGGAGATGAAGTGCCAAAAGTCATGTGGGCCCCATTTAGGTAAGTCAGTAAATCAACTTCCCGGGGTTGTAACTTTTGCATACGATCTCTGTTTTAGGCGCACGATAGTCTGTTGGAAAGATCTATCCGAGGCCTACAACTGTTGATGAAAATTTCATGATGGTATATATTTGATTGGAAGATACCCAAAAAAACGTCGTTTAGGGCCTCAAAACGGCTCTGAAAGTTCAAGACCCGAAAAACTACTAAAAATAGTAAATTACCAAAATTGCCAGAAAGCTATTTTGAGCTAGCTGGAAAAGGTGGGTGGCCACCGATATCCACTTGGATCAATCCTCCCTCCTTAGGAAGAAATGGTCTCCATTGCGTTGAGTTCCCCCATAAGATGATGAAATTTCTGTTGAATTTGGCCCCAGGTGAGCCACTTGCCTTGGTGCAAGAGTTGCCTTGCTTTGACGACTCGATAAAGATGGATCCTTTCCTATCAAGTGCCTTTGATCTGTGTGTCCACAGTCTGATCACTATATTCCTGTTGTATGCAGTCGAGGTTGAGCTATGTTCGTGTCAGTTTTTCTTCTAGGTATGAGGTGTCCAATAATGGTGGGAAATAAGACTGAAGGAGGTCCATGTTGAACATTGGGTGCAGGCCAAGGAAAGGAGGAATGTTGAGCTGAAAATCATTATCCCCCACAACCTTGGTGATGGTGTACGACCCATAACGGAGTGGACGAAGCTTACGATGGGGTCCTATAAGGAATTCTTTCTGCAAGTGCAACCAAACTTTGTCGCCCACCTAAAACTTATGTGGCACTCAATGTTGATCATGGCACTGCTTGTACTTGTCATTGGACTTCTGTAGGATATCCTGAACCTGTTGGCAGATGTGTTGGATCCACTCAATGAACTGGGTGGCTTTGTCAGCCTCAGTTGGAGCAGGAGATGAGTCGATCGAGGTGACTGCAAGGGGAAGTGAAACATCTATGGGACCCAATGGTTGAAATCCCAACCCCACATGAAAGGGGTTGTGGTTGGTTGAGCTATGCAGGGCTCAGTTGTAGCTATGCTGGACATAGGGAAGTCTCTCATCCCATGTGTGAGGGTGCTTGGAATTATACATGCATAGGATATGCACGATCATTCGATTTACAACCTCGGTTTTGCCATCTGTCTAGGGGTGGAAGGCTATGGATTTGGTGAGCTTGGTGTCCAACAATGACTAGAGGCTTGACCAGAATGTGATGAGAAATCGACTGTTCCGATCTGAGACAATGGTTTGTGGGATTCCAAAATGTACCCTGACTCGTTCAAAGAAGAGCTTGGCAGTGGCTTCTGCTGTGATGCTCTTCTTGCAGGCGACCATAATCGCCATCTTAGAAAAGCGATCAACAACCACAAAACACAGTCATTTCCCTGTTGGGTGGATGGGAGACCCGACATGTAGTCCATTGAGATGGATTCCCATGGCCTGTTAGGAGTAGGAAGAGGGGAGTACAGACCCTGTTTCTTAGTGGTTGGTTTGGCAATAGCGATGACAGTGCAGGACCTGATATACTTGCTGACCTCCTATCGAAGTTTCGTCCAGTAGAAATGTTTATGTAGCATCACCACTGTCTTTTCGACTCCGTGTAATGACCTTTAAAGAAGTAATCATGGTGGTTATGGCGATGATGAGTAGTCAGTTGGGCCAAAGGATTTTGATTATAAAAAAAGGAGGAGGATAGAGGGTGGAAAGGCGTAGGTTGGGCGGGCCAAAGCCTTATGATTATAAGAAAGGGAGGAGGACAGAGGCAGGAAAAGGGTAGGTAGGGCGTTAGGTACTGGTAATGAGGGATGATGCAATATTTCTTATAGGAAAGGGAGAAGAAGAGGCGTAAGCTTTGTGGTCACGCAAGAGGACCATGTTTGACGGTTCTCAGTGGTGTACTAGACGGCTTAAAGAGCCCGACAATTTATGTTCCACCCACCTGCTAATTAAACAACCTTCGCTAAAGTTTAGCTTTTTGCACGATGGCATTGGATGTAGTAAATTCAAGTGTGATTACGGCCTTTGTTTTCTTATAGCTACGAGCCAACGACCTCATGAATGTAGAAAGATATATTCCCTTCTTACAACGTTTGTGTGGGGAATTCAAACATGACCCTCGTGGCTCAGCGACTCTCTTTCAAAAGTTGTCCAAGCAGATATGGATACTTGTTTGTATATAGTTGTTCAATCAGGGCCGGGTCATTTGTATCAACCAACACCATTCATGAATCTATGCAAAAAAAAACTAGTATAAAGTACTATCATGATTGAGTCTAAATAATGGGTTCATGTGCTTTCAAGAAACATTTAATCTTAATATCATACATGAAACTAAATACTATCTGTATTTTCATTTTAACCTCTTATCCAAGATGTTAGATATATCAATACTTAAGTTCTCAATGTCTTTATTTTAAATTCATAAAAAAATATAAAATATAAATTTATAAAAATATGTATTATATTATTTTGAAATTCATAAATATTATAAATAATTAATTTTTCAAAATGAAAAATTAATACTTATTTTTTAATTTAAATTAATAAAATTAAATAATCAAAAATACATTTTAATTAAAAATATATACAAAATAAACTACAAAATAACTACAAAATATAATTAATATTAATATTTTAAAATAACTTATGAAACCTCCTTAACAACACCATTTTTAACACATTGGTGGCTCTGGAGAATTTTTCAAGCTAGGGTTTGACAATCGCGGTCTCAGCAGCGACCAATATGGTCACCAAAGGGGGAGGGAATGCAACCCCCCAAGAGGCGGTGGTTTCAAAGAACCTTTGACAGGTACCTCGGGATTTGGATAAGAAAAGAACCAAGAGGGCAACCCAGAAAAAGTGATCACATGGGAGGAGTCAGAGACGCCCAGAACGACACGCAAGCAACGATTAACCCCAATGGGGAATAGGGGCACAACCCGTGCAAACCTAAAACAACACTAATACCCAAG
This sequence comes from Picea engelmannii, assembly GCA_009831015.1. Lineage (NCBI taxonomy): Eukaryota > Viridiplantae > Streptophyta > Pinopsida > Pinales > Pinaceae > Picea > Picea engelmannii. The sequence continues at coordinate 47,971 of ML797014.1, forward strand.
GTTATACTAGAAGACCCTCAAACAAAACTCTTCCAGGATCAGATGAAGATGCATGCACTCATATGCAAGTTCATGGGCCTGTGGTCCATAGAAAAAACATTGCGCAACTGGATAAAATACCATTGGAAGCCAAGTGGAGAAGTGGAACTCCACCTGGGCTTGAAATAATTCTTCACCGCGGTCTTTATGAACCTAGAGGACAGGGATAAAGTCTTTGAGGGGGGGGGGCATATTTCCACACCTCAGTGGGGCTATACATTCGTCCATGGAAGGAAAATTTCTCCCCAGAGAAAGAAACCTTTAAAAATGTCCTAGTCTGGCTAAGGCTTTACTTCGTACCGCTAGACTACTGTCTTCCATCCATCCTCGAAGCCATAGGAAACAATCTCGGAAAATATGTTAAGACATCATAATCTACTCTAAAAGGTAGATATACATCCTACACAAGGATCTGCATCGAGATGGATGTTTGAGGAGCGCTCCTGGAAGCCATAAGCTTGGAGTTTAGGGATGAGGAATGGATACAAAGAATAGACTATGAACATATCTCGTTTCGATGCAGAAGATGTCATGAACATGGACACCTACTAAGAGAATGCCCTATTAACAAAAAACAAGAAGCAGAAAACACAAAGCTACAACAGGATGAGGACAGGTTTGTGAAGCCAAATAATAAATGTAGAGGAAATAAGAGACAAGGCAAGGCCCCAATAGGAAGCAACCTGAAATCCAGGCTTAGAACAAAAGGAAGGGGCAGGCCTAACCAAGGGGAAGAAGGAGGGACAAAAAAGACAAAAGATAAAGATGTGAGGGAACACAAAACTCAGGAGAACACATAAGCTCCAAGCAACAAAGGTGAACAGGGAGGTAGCGCAAGTCCCAGGAAAGGAGGAAATGAAGATACCAACACACCAATGAAGGAAGCAGACGGAGATTCAGAGATGACTCCAAGTGAGGTAGGAACGAAGGACCCACATCTCAGAGATATTGTGGAAAGGGAAGGAATAGATCTACTGAATATAATGGAGCAATGGAAAAGGCAGGGAGTAGACAATGTGCCAGCGGAGCAATGCAATTGCATTCAATATCTCTTCCTCATGTTGGCCCTTGACCAGGTTTTGAGGAAACGCTGGTCATGTTTGACCAATTTTGGGACTTCGATAGGCTGGTCGAAGATGGAGCGCAAGGCGAAGCGGAGATCACGGGATCTCACCCCCTTTTTAGGGATTTTTGGGTTTAGGTTTTATGTAATGAGTATGGGATGTCAGCCCATGGGTTTTTTCCTTGTTTAGGCCCCATTTGTAATGTATAAATAGATATATAGGCAATGTAGGAAGACGCCAAGGTTCTAGTCAGTTGTAAACTGAGTGTTTTTTTATGCTAAGTGCAAGTGATGTAAGTAGTTGGATCTATGTGATTGAGGTAGCTCTGTGCCTACTGTGTGTTGAGAACTTGCTTAGCTAAGTGCAAGTGATTGTAAGAAGGCTCTGTGCTTGAACCTAGCTCAGGGAAGGAGGATCTGGAGAGGTGTGCGAAAATCTCCTATCCTATGCAGAGTTGGTTTGTGGCTCTGTGCATGTAAGAAGATTGACATAAGGCAATAAAGAAGAATAAGAGTTGGTGGACGTAGCCCCACATTGGGGTGAACCATGTATATCATGTGTTGTGGTTGCATTGTGCATTATGGTTGTTATGTTATTTATGTGATTTATGTTTAGCATAGTAATATATGTTATATTCTTCTGATTTAGTAGCTTAGTGCTTATTGATATGAATGAATGATAGATATAGTTTATTCCTATGTGCTAAGTGCTTGGATGTGTTAGATCTTGGTGAGTACTGCGATGTTCTATAATTAGGGTTCTAACCTGTGATGTGAATAATGATAAACGATAATAAATGTTAATTTCTAAGTGCTTTGTTAAGTATTGTGATCATAGATTTGTGTCCCAGCTAGGTTGTAGACACTTGAGTCCTGCAACCACCCCTACCTCTACCTCGGGTGAAACTTCATCTGCTTCGCAGGTGTTGCCGAAAGGGTCGGTAGTTAGGGTTTTGTTGGTGCATTGTTGAAGCGTTGAACCCTGGGTATGCCCTTGTGCCAACAAATGGTTCCATTGCCGGGACTTGAATCTGTGATTGTTGGGAACTGAAGAAAAGAGAAAGTTGTGTATGTAGATCTGTTGCTATAGTGCATAGTGTTCTACTTGACTTGCGAAGCTCTGTGCTAAGAAAGGAATCATATCTAAAGAAAAGAGGTAAGATCTTAAAGCTTTGTGCTCTGATAAAGGTAAGATACGTGAAAATTTTTGTTTCGAAAGAATGGATCTACGTATATTTGATAGATTATGTCCTAGTCTAAAAACTAGGGCACAACTAGAAGAAAGAAGATGTGAAATGAGTAGATCTAATAGAAATAGTGAAAGATATGTTATTCCTATGCATAGAAAGAATGTTTGGACTAAAAAATGGATGCAAGACCCTAGAAATATTTTTTTCCAGGTTAGTTACTGTGATCCCAGTGCACATTACATGAAAGGTTGGGGATCATTTAAAATAAAGAGAGGATTAACTCTTTGTTATAGTTGCAGAAGATCGAGGCATCTTGCTAAGGAATGCCCTAGTAGAGGTCCTAGTTGTCTTTGTTGTAAAGCTATGGACCATGAAGTTTTGTATTGCCCTAGAATGATTGCTAAATTTGAAAATATGAATATGAGACAAGAAAACCTTGAGAAAAACCAAGAGACTAAGAATATGCTAGAACACCAGAAAGAATCATAGACTATATTATTGCAGATTAAAGAAACACTGATTGATCATAGAGACATCAACTTATCAGAGATATTAAAACCGAAGGAGCGCATAGAAACAGGAATAAGAGATTTCGACATAGACTGTGTTCTGGACGAGGAAAGTTGGAAACACAAGTGAATATCATGACAGAAAGAACTTGGGAAATTTTGGGAAAGCCTGCTATGGTTCCTTCATTGGGAGGAATAGGACCATTTAAAGGAAAAATGATAACCCTATGTGGAAGACTTACCCAGATACCTATGAGTGCTCATGGAACTTCGAAAGAGGAAGAATTCAAGGTCATTAAGTTTTTTGAGAACAACACCCCCTTTGCACTTTTGCTAGGAAGAACCTAGATTGAGAAATATCAGATTCAAAGGAAAGAAGAAGAGGAATCTCTAGAACAGAAAAAGAAAGAACTAAGGGATTTCATGGCTAGGAGAATAACACACTTACTAGCAGAACAAAAGGACAAGTCGAAGCAACCGAGGACCATATACTTAGATGTTGAAGTTGAGAAAACACAGGAAAACTTGAAAAACATGTCCATGCAGCAGAAACGAGCACCTACCCATGAAATAATAAGAGAAGAGGTATTCCATTCAGAACCTTTGAAATACCCTCAACAGTGAGAAGTTACTATGCTAAGAGAAGATAAGAATAAAAATGGAAAGAGGAACCCGGTGACTCAAATCACGGGAAATAAAGCTAGAAAGATTAGCAAGAAGAAAGTAAAGTTAGAAAAATTGTAGGAAGTTCCAGAGAGGATTTCCCAGAAGGAAGGTTTGCAGAATTTGAACTTTGTTGGAATAGCAGAGCAACGCAGATTTTCACTTCACCATGATGAAGAAATATGACTGTTGGAGGCATCCTAACCATTAGAATGATGCTCCAGAATGGCTAGAAACGCAGTGATGGCTGAAAAGATCGTCGTTGGATCATTGGGACCACACCATAATGGATGGAATCACATTGATGGAGGCATTCTTATCCATTGGAGGAATCCTTTACGACGTTGTCTACTTATCCCATCGAATGTTGCATCGAGAACACTTTTGCAAATTGTGAGTATCCGAGACCGCTGAGAATTCATTGTTATCGCATTGTGCTTATTGAGACCTCACCACCTGTTCTGTTACATTGAGTGTTTTGTCATCGACCTGAGATATCTGATCTCAAGCGTGTATGTCGGGTGAATTTAGCCCAGTAGAGAAATCCGTCGAAGAGATCCTCATAAACCTCATGGATGAGAAGGTCATGTTCACAGGGGAACATGCCTCATCAACTAGAGGATTGCAAGCATCCCCATTGACTACACGTCAATCTAGTCTCTCTAGAACTTTGACAAAGAAGTAGATCAAGCATCGCAATGACTTGGCGAACACGAAGCTCATCCCATCTATCCTGCCCGACTATATCCTGCCTCTGGCTGGCACAGTTAGTCGTGACAATGTCCCGAGGGACTTTGACTATACATTGATCACTACGTACCTCCCAAAGGGGATACGTGTAGTTGGATAATAGTTGGGACAAATTTTGACGTTTAATATCAGTGAATTCAACTTGAGAGATGGAAATAACTATGGAATGATCGCACCACACAAGTATTTGACCAAGACAACGGGGAAGAAATCAAAGATAATCCCCCAGCCATGGACCATGGACATCGCGAGGTCCACCATCCTTAATGCGATGAAGATACCACATTTCAGCAAACATCATGAGGTTAACGCATGCGTTAAACTCCTCATGTTTTGCTACCATGGTGGTTATCTGTGGCTAGATAGACGCATCATCGTAGATCCATTATTGATCCATCGGATAACAAGATTAAGCATGCAAGGACCAGACCCACAAGAATTTTACCTAGGGAAGGCTGCAGATCGCACCCTGGTGCAACGAATTAAAGACACCTACGATGACGTGGAGAAGGGAAAGCGAGGCTATAAGGTAGCCTCCATATAGAATGGTGTAGTGCACCTATATTTCCAATTGATTGTTGGTAAGCTTGTCAGGAAGAAAAAACCCATGCAGGTTACAGGGTTCGTTGTAGACCTCGCAAGAAAATGCATTGAAGGGATACAAATGAACTGGGGGAGCTATCTCGTCAACTAGTTAGAGAAAGGCTGTCGTGAAGCTCGGGATTAGGGATATGAGTTCCATTTTAGTTGGCTACTGATTCTCATTGCCTTCATTTCTTGGGAGATGTCGGAAGGAGAGACCTTCCCCGAAATTGAGTCGTCTGAACCACTAGCTAGGAAGTTCACTACACTTTGGTATTAGAGAGACATGGAAAAAAAATGGCAGTCAAACGTGGGTTTCCACACCTATTACCTGCAGCTGAAGAGGGCTATTGAGTCATTCCATCGCATGACATCGAATAAACTACACAGGTTCAGGCCACTTGCGAAGTTCCACACAAATAGACATTTCATTTATATCACTGCGCACAGAGACGAACATAAAGAAGAGATTCAATCCTACTATAAACTCACAGAGGAGGACATGTAAGAAATAACCAAGGAATGGCCTACAGAGTTCCTTATACCAGTCGACTAGGCAGAAATATTTAACCTTGACCTCATCGGAAGCCCTGTAGTCACTCACGAAGAGTATGATGCACCCAACAATAGCAGAAGGAGGAAGAAGGAAGAAGTACATGAACTGAACAATGCATACAAAGAAACTACACCAGATTCACCAGGAGGAGGATTGATCCAGGTGGATATCGCTGGCCACCCACCTTTTCCAAATGGGTCAAAACAGTTTTCTGGCAATTTTGGCAATTTACTATTTTTAGCAGGTTTTAACTTCCGGGGCCATTTTGAGGGTCCAAATGAAGGTTTTTCAAGATCTATATTATTAATAATGGATGAAGGCATAATTGATCCCCCAAAATGAATCTCCTCGACGATACCTTTCCAACAAGCTATCAGACGCCTAAAACGTAGATCGTATGCAAAAGTTACGACCCCGGGAAGTTGATGTACTCACTTACCCAAACGGGGCCCACATGACTTTTGGCGCTTCATCTCCTAGGGTTAGGTTTTTGGATGTCTAGGACTTTTGGCATTCCCGTATATTGTAAAAAGGCCTTCCGAGCCTCATTTTAATCATCTTCTTGCGAATGCGAGTAGTCGTCACATCTCTTCTTAGAGATAAGCTACCACCATTCTAGCGAGTCTTTCACTCTGTATTTTTACAGTCTCTGTACATTTCTTTCATTAATAGAAATCATGTATTACTGTATATATGTGTTTATGGTTCCATCTCTGATACATTTCTGTTATATTATTGAATATCTGCAATATCTCTGTGCATTTCCTTATTATATCTCTGCTTTCATTTCGTGGCGAAAATAATCCGGATCAGTGGTATCAGAGAAGGCTTCTTTTGATCGTTTTTCAGTGCATGTCCCCGACGAGGTCCGAGTATAGCAAGTTGGGTCTCGAGCTTGTCTCTCTCGAGGACAATCTCTCTCGCACACCCAAGAAACCCTCAATGGCAAAAGAAAAGAAAAACGATGGAGCAGACGATCCTATCAGTCTGTTGCTTGAGCAAGCTCTCACACGACAGAGGGACGAAATGATGGAGAATTTTTCCCACATCCTTCAACGCCTACCGATAGCATCAGGCGCATCTTCATCAAGC
>ML797014.1:56076-75522 GCA_009831015.1 Picea engelmannii
TAGCGAGTCTTTCACTTTGTATTTTTACAGTCTCTGTACATTTCTTTCATTAATAGAAATCGTGTATTACTGTATATCTGTGTTTATGGTTGCATCTCTGATACATTTCTGTTATATTATTGAATATCTGCAATATCTCTATGGATTTCCTTATTATATCTCCGCTCTCATTTCGTGCTGAAAATAATCCAGATCAAGGAGGTGATGACAAAGTAGATCAGGAAGAGAATGAAGGGAAAGAAGACAAACAAGAACAAGGAAAAGTAACACCACCTAAGGATCCCATTGATGAGGCCGATACATCCAAGAAAATAAAGGTGTCCCCTGTTGGAGCCGCCTTTTAAAAATGGTTGAAATATAATTCTTGCAATCAAAAAATTTACCACGACAATAGTCCTAAATTATCATAGTCCTAACCACTAAGAAAGTCCATCACTTTTCTTTACCTTGTGCTTTCGCACTTCAGGAGTTACAAGTTGCAAGGTTTCCAAACTCTGATACGCGAATTCGTGAGACGGTTCCAAAAGTAACCCGGGTTAGTGTCAGGGGTAAATATTTTAAACCATAGTCAAACATTTTCGGGGTTTCGCGACTCGTCAATCAGTCTTCCAAAGAACTATACCTTCATAGCCCCGAGTCGCGAAGTCACGATATTCTTTAAACATGGGTTAATTAAGCACTTAATGCAGATTAAGTTTTTCAAACTAAATCGCATCATCACGATTTCGGGTTTTGGGGGCTCAAAGGGAAGGGGTGTTTTCTTCCGATATGGTGAATTTCGAAAAAGGAGATTAAAGACTGAAAGAAGCCTAATTAAAGGAGCTAATTTGGATCAATAAATGAATTAATACATTTTAACATGCACCGTCTATGGGGTAAATTTAAATTTTAACACGCACCGTCTACGGTGTAAATTTAAATGTTTTTGCACTGGTTTGTGCTAGGAACCGCCATAAAATTATGGTATTTATTTGAAATACAACGAAGTGACAGGTAAGGATATTGCTTTTACTGCTAAATCTTTCTTTAAAAACAATTGGACCGTTCTATTCACAAGGACACTGGGTTTTAAATGGTTAAGATAAAGAGTTATTTCTTTCATTATTTCAAATTTCATTTCTGTTTTGCGCAAAGAAGTTTTTTCATCAGGCTAACTTCTGTCTGTATCTACATTTTTACTACATGAGAGATAAGTACAGAGTCCTCTATCATGGCTCCACGAAAATCATCTAAGGCGATTACGGAGAGTTCAGGGCAGGGCACAGATACTGTTTCCGATACTTCACCCCGAAGTATTGATACTATCAAAACTTGGTCATACGTCTCTGACGTTCTTCAGTCTGAATTGGTGGACTTCTCAGACGATTCCAGTGATAACGAGAAGGATGATTTGGCCACCAAACACAAAATCGTCATTCAAGCCGAGATGCACAAAATAGCGGCAAGGCCACGACTCCTTCCCTATTATGATATGATCAGGTGGGTGCTAGACCATGTGGACATCCCGACCAGGACTATTATCAGCGAGCAGAATGTGATGATTGGGACTTTTCGACCAGAACATTTGCATGCAATGTATCAATTGTCACCCACACTGAACTTCGCGTACAATGCCGAGTTTCTGGAATATTTCAAGAGGAAGGAATGCCAGCAATATGGTAGAAACTTGTCTGATCTGATCAAAGATTGGGTATCACACCCAACAAAATTCAGGGTGGATGGTAATGGAGTTTATTCAATCTCTTCCTTAGAACAACAATTCAGGTATATAGCAATGATGACCTGTAGGTTGTACGGAAGGGAGGACACCACACACTTTTACCTCTCGTGGGTGCCTCTAATTCACACAGTCGCTGAAGGTCGTTCCTTCAACTAGGCCAAACTGTTGTCAGACAGTCTAACCAGTCAGATTACTGAATATCGAGCGTAGAAGGCGAATGGGAATGCCGCCTCATTTTTCATGTCCTCCTACATCATGGATGTTGTTTGTTTCATGATGCCTTTCCCTCTAATGAGCTGGAGCTGGACTCCATCTGATGTTGATCCTATCCATGTCTATCACTCAAAACTTTGGGAGGATAAGGCCACATAATTCATACACGAGATTTTGAATTGGGTAATGGTACCGATGCATGTTTCCATCTTCAGTAACCCACCGCCCAAGCTTTCAGATAGTATCGCCACCAATTTGAGTAGTGTGGATGACTGGTATGTAGAAGTAGAATTTTCATACATCAGGGTTTTCGACGCCTCTGTGCCCCCGTATGCTCTACCACTATTTATACCAGATAGGCTCGTATGTCATGAAATCGCCAGGCAGACCGTGATCGGTGGCATAAGTAAAGATCTTAAAGGTTTTTCGAAGAATGTATGGCCACCCTTCCCCATCCATTTGAATACATATTCTTTATTAGATTTTAGACATGCAAAAGCCGAGGCATCGGCCTTAAAAGATATTAAATTGGTTCACATTGAGTTCAAGAAGCACGAACCGCACAAGGTCGTGGGTAATCACATGGCGAGTTGTGGCATAAAAAGATATGAACATGAGCATTCTCCTCATGACGACATCTTCTGAGGAGAGATATCTTATGCTAAGGTCCTAAGTCGGATTCAAACACTATCACCCAAGGAGATGGCTGATTTCTTCAAATTTCAGTAACCCCGACAAAGTTGCCTTCCCCCAGTCTTACAGGGTAAGAATCCACCAACCGTAGACATACAACAAACAGAAGCCAAGGGCTCCAAAGATTCAAGACCTGACGAAGAGGAGAATCAGGAAAAGAAAAAGCAAACCGGGGGCCCAAAACAGGAAGCCAAGACCCCCAACCCTTCAAGCAAGCCAACCTCGGAGGTTACCCTGGGGAAATCATCCAAGCAAATCGACAGTCCCATCACTTTTTTCACTCCCCTACTGTCCACGAAGGGGACCCCTAGCGAGGGATGTATTTTTGTGGAAGAACTAACGCCCATTACTATAGAAGAATTGCCTTCGAATGAATTTTTATTCGATAAGAAGACAAAGGCTGTTGTGAAGCAAGAGATTTACCGAGAAGCGGGCACGGTAGCCAAAAAATTCAAAATCCTAGCCGATGGGAAAGCCATGAAAAAGGGGGAATTCACAACTCAGATAGCAGGGACGTTGGGGGATTTTTCTACAGTCAACCAATACTCTGTCGGATCCCTAAAAGAACAATTAACGCAGAAGAACCGCTTGATCAGAACTTTGGAGGCTAAACTACCTACAACAAAAGCTATTGTCAGAGATCAGGTGAATGTAGGTCTAGAGAATGTCAGAGCAACCGATCAAAAAGAAATCGAGTGGCTCAAATCCGATCTCGAACAAACACAGTTGTTGGCCCAGACCAGTTAGTCACAGATAAGCCAACAATAAGAATTGGTAGGGAAGTTACAGGAAAAATTAAATTTCGTCGAGAGCCAGGTGATAGATATCAGGATATTCCAATCCCAATCTATTGAAATCCAAAAAAGAGTGTCAACAACTCAACAAGATTTACTTGCTAAAGTGGAAACCATTCAAAACCAATGCCAGAACATTGATCGAGTGCTGGAAGACGTCTCTTTGAGAGAAAGAGAAGCTGAAGCGGCACGGGTCGCTTTCCAAGAGGCTGTCATAGCCACAACGAAAAAGGAAATGAGCAGTAGATCCAAGCTCTCCATCCCAGAGAAGACCAGAGGTAATATCTTGCTGAAGGCATGGGAGTGAAACATATCAGAGAGTAGAGAACGAGCTAAAGAGGTAAGAAACTCTTGTGAATAAACCTTCAAATTGATAGATGAAAGTTTTTTGAGTCTCGATAATGGAAGCAACACTAGGATACTGGGCCAAATCAATATAGACAAGAACCTACTCAATATCAAGGAGAACGAGGAAAAAGAGTGGGCTAAAATATCACAGATTAGCTAGACTAACATAGTCCAAGTGGATAAATGGTTGATAAAACCAAGTATACAGTTATGTTCCATCACCTCCAAAGACCGACAAGTGGGAGGAAGGTTGCCACAATTAGCGAAGGATTGTTACACTTTTGAGGCAAACCACGAAGCAGATCCTTCTAGGTTGATAGCCCAGTTGGTAGAAAGGTGCGTCACTTGCACCAAGCAGGCGAAAGGACAGGTTTCTGGTACCAAATCATGACATGTGTGTTCCTGTTCTATTTTTAGAACCCAAAGAGTAAAGAAAGGAAGGTGCTCCACCTGCATGAAATATGACAAAGGAAAAGAAGCAAAACGCTTGAACTTCCCATTTTGTAACTGAAAAATTTCGGGAGCGATTGAAATTCAAATGTTCAAAAGTTTGTATAAATAGGCATTTTGAAGAAAAAAATGAGGCTGGACCTTTTTGGCCGATTGTAATAGAGACTTTTTTTGTTTGAAAATTAATACAAAGCAATCCAAAGATTCTAGATTATGTTAAGACTGAGTTATGAGTTTGTTTCCTTTGTTATCTTATATTCAATTTCATTTCACATATATATGTTTGATGATTGCTTCACTGCGATTTAGTATAACCTCTACCGTGGTGATCAACTTTTATACATCTAATCATTTGCAGTTTTTCCTCTCTATCGGCTATCAACAGGTACAAGACCTGTGAATTTTTTAGATCTTTATATTTTATGCTTTGTTGGATTTCTTCTTGTCTTTTTCTTCTTTTGTTTATAGGGTGAGATTCTCCCTTGATAGGAGCCTCACATTATAGACAACTTAATGTTTTCTATTATTTCTCAGATGATTTATTAAAAATTAACTCAGTTACGGGAAAAGGCCTTTGGTTTGAATTCTATCTGTGATTTCGGATTCGAGAGTAATCTTTTTACAATCCAAAAATTTGATGCAACATCCCAAACCTTTAACTTTCCTTTAACTTTCCCTGTTCCTCTATGAATGTTCCCGTTGCTAGACATCCCAATATTGAACCCATCTTGTTGGATAAAACCACCATCGCTCTGAAGCTTTTCGACACCATACTTAAAACAACCACCACCCGGGTAGAACTAGAACGATCATGGGCCGCCATTGAATGGGATATAAGCATCCAGGAACTTTTGGAAGTGAGACAGAGGCAACTTAGAAATCATCATTAGCTTCCTTTCCTGAAGGTTGATCCCGCCCCTTTTATCTTTCACACCACTTTCGGATGCCTAGACCCTGTACTTTCTAGCCTTAAGTACAAAATCTGGAACAACATATTTCTGGCGCCGTTTCCGGGGAACAAAGTTACGAAACCTTTTCCCTGGGAGAACGACATTCTTGGTTCCTACCCTTTGATAGTGAACAAAGGGTGAACACCTTGTTAAGGATAAACTTTCATCATTCACTTGGCGACTCCATGTCTAAGTTAGCTGGCTTTCGGGCGAAGGTACAACAGAAAAAACCCAGATGGTAAATAGACCACGCCCATTTCCGATCCCGAAAAAATAATGAAAACAAAAGGTTCCCTTAAGCTGACCACTGCCATATACCAGCTTAAGTACCCAAAGTCCAAGGCTAAGATTTCTTTTGAACCTTCAACTTCGCACAATTTCCCCCTTGAAACCATCAACCCAGCTGTAGCTCTCCCCGAAGTTAAAAGTGAAATCCATCTGACAACCTCTGACGTACATAAAGGTGAAAATCTCACAGTAGATTTATCAACGACCGATATCCTGTCGACCCTTCAGTTAGATTTCACGACCCCGCCTAGTCTCAAAGAGTATACCATATACTCATAGTCCACTCCTGCGGGTTCCCCTGATTACATCTCTTGCAAATCCGAGGAACCAAGCCCTCGCATCCCTTTTCACCTTTCTTCAGTTTTCTCGTCTCTCGAAGAAGCTAAGGATTCGATTTTAGTGTTACAGAACCCTCTTTATAATGCACCGTTTTCATATCCTGTAGTACCTATGGCTACTACCAGAGGAGGAGGTGGAGGTGTTTTAGGAGGGGGAGGGGGAGGGGCTCCAGGAGGAGGAGTGGGGGGCCAAGGGCCACCCCTGCCTCCCTAATTTTTCGCTAAAGTAGTTGCAAGATATGCACCTATGGTCTTGCCTATCCCTCTTCATAACCTTCCTAAAAACTACATGAAAAACTTATGTAAATTTATAGGGGAAGGGGACTTGACCGCGACCGAACATATAAATTTCTTTGACCAGTTTGCAGATATCCTAGGTCTTGAACACGAAGACGTATACTCGAGGTTGTTCATCTAGACTTTCAAAGGACATGTACGAACCAGGTTTCAATGTATACCCGCAGGTTCAATACTATCCTATGATGCCCTAGAAGACTCTTTTCTTAGACAATGGGGCGAAAGGAAAGACCATTTGTATTATTTGATCGAGTTTGGGTTTTTAAAGAAAAAAAATCGGAAACTGTTATGGAATTCATTCAAATATTTAATAAGTTATATAATAAGACCCCAGTCGAAGTTAAACCATCCCAACCTGCAACTAAGGTAACCTTTGCAGGAGCCTTTGAACCTGATTTCACACTTCTTTTGAGAGAAAGGAGAGAGGATACCCTGACCCAAATGCAAGATGATGCCGTAGAGATCGAATCTAACATGATGGCTTCAGATGATAAAATCAATGATATGGCTAGGATAATCAAAGAGTTATCAAATAAGATTTCCAGAATGGAACTAGATCAATCCAAGGCAGATCCTTTCATGAAGAGGGAGTTCAGAAGAAACCCCAATCCTCAAAATCAACAAAGACAGATTAAAAATGAAGACCAGAAAATTTAAACTCCTTTAAAAAACAAAACTTTTATAGAAGGAAACGACATGCAAGATTTCGAGGACCTGGATGAAGATGTGACAAATTTGGGTGACGATTGCACACAACCCTACTTGAATAAGTAAGACTACGAGAAGTCCTTAAACACATTGCAACTGTCAAATAAAGATGTTGACATAAACAACACTGATGTTTCTATTGCTCAAGAAATAACCAATTCTATAATGGCTGAGGTTCAACCTAGGTACAACTTGAGGCTTAAATACAAACTTGCGTCGACTCCTCAACCCAAGAAAATTCTCCCTAGAGGAGAAATATAGGAGCTTGTACCAAAAGAGACCGAGATACCTACTAGCAAAGTAAGAGAGGTTGATTCACTGAATCCCAAAGTAAAGGAGGCTGAGACCCAAGCAAAAGAAACTAAGACAGCTGAAACAAATATACCTGTAGATAAACTCACGGAAAATAAATCGGCACAAACAAATAAGTTAGAAAATAAGGAGTCTGAGGTTTCAACCAGAGAAATGGACAAAGGTAGTGGAGGTTTCAACTTTGAAAATGAGATAAATAAGATCAAAATACCGATCCCACTGGTCGAATTAGCGAAAAATGCTATGTATCAAAAGCATATAACCAAATTGATAGGTTTTCTAGATCTAGAAAGTCACTCTGACGTGATAAAATTGGAAGATGATAAGCCTAATATCACTTTTGGTCCACATTTCGAGGGTGCCAGAGACAATGTCGCCCCCTTCTATATTACCCTGAATGTGCATGATCGACTGCTGCATAATTGCATGCTAGACTCTAGGGCCTCACATAATGTGATGCCCAAGTCTATTATGGATAGACTAGGCCTCGATATCACCAAGCCTTATGGATATCTCTACTCTTTCGATTCAAGAAGAGTTAAGTGCATGGGTATGATAAAATATTTAGTAGTCACCCTTGCACAAGTCCCGGTGAAAAGCATCCTGATGGATGTAGTCATCATTGATATACCTTTGAAGTATGGTTTACTGCTATCTAGTTCATGGGGAGCCAAACTTGGGGGGTCTCTTCTACTATATATGACCTACACCATGATTCCTGTGTTTGGTGGACAATTTACTTGGCTCTACAGGGAAATGAGGCTAGCATACACAGTGAGCAACCCACATAATCCTAACAATTTTCCTGTTTATGTTGCCGATCAAGATCTAGGAAATTGTATTTTTTCTTTTGATGATGGTGTAAATAGCTGTATAGAAGATAATTACATAGATGAAAACGAATCAGGAAAGATAGATGAAAATTTGTGTAGCACTGGAATTTGGAAAATGTTTTTTGACGGTGCCATGTCATATGAAGGAGCAGGTGCATGAGTACTATTTATAGCACCTGAAAATGAATTTTTTATTCCTTTCTCTTACAGGCTTCAGTGGGATATAGACTGTACCAATAACGTATGCGAGTATGAGGCCTTAGTCTTAGGATTAGAATCTTCTAGGAAGCTGAACATAAAGAACCTGGAAGTATACGGAGATGCAGAGTTGATAGTGAAGCAGATAGACCGGAAATACTAGGCCAAACACCCAATATTGAGATCTTATAGGAGTTGCGCCTGGGATTTAATGGAAAATTTATTTTCATCGGTAAATGTTCATTTCATCCCACGTGCCGAAAACTTGCAAGTTGATTCGTTAGCCAAAGAAGCTTCAACTTTCATACCCCCTACCGCTTTCAAATTAAAATACCACATAGAGGTAAGGCACAAACCATCCATACCAAATAACATACAACACTGGTAGGTCTTCGAGGATGACGAACATATCAAAAAGTTCCTGGAAATGGTGGGTGATTTCTCTGAAACCCACATTGACCAGGAGAACCAAAACGATCATGCCTGGATCATGCAAGAGGGGGAGGAGCCACAGGAGTTCCGAGAGAAAATTGCTAATCATCGCATGTTGGTTTTAAAGAATAATCAGATTCTGAAGGGACTCATCCCCCTGGAGAGACTTTTTGACCAAAATGATATCCCCTTAAAATCTGCTTTGCAACCCCAACCAGAAGAGGTTGAAGACTGTGACATAGGGACCAAAGAGGAGTCTAGGATAGTAAAAATATAAAAGTACCTGCCTCCCGAGGTAAAATGCAAGTATAAATACTTACTCGGGCGGTACAAATACATTTTCGCTTGGTCATATGAAGAGCTGAGAACCTATGACACCACTGTGATCGAACATAAGATACCCCTGAAGCCTGGTGTCAAACCCTTTAGACAAAAACTCAGACAAATCAATCCTATTTTATTGCCTATGGTCGAAAGGGAAGTCAAAAATCTCTTGGATGCAAAAATAATAATACCACTAAGATACTCTGATTGGGTAGCAAACCTGGTCCCGGTTAGAAAGAAAAGCGGGGAAATTAGACTGTGTGTTGATTTTAGAAATCTAAATAAGTCCTCCCTCAAAGACAATTACCCTCTACCCAAAATGGATCACATTTTAGAAAAAGTAGTTGGGGCAAATAGGATGTCGATGATCGACGGGTTTTTTGGGTACAATCAAATTGTTGTCAACGAACACGATAAAGAAAAAACAACCTTCACCACCCCCTGGGGTACATTTATGTATGACAAGATGCCTTTTGGTTTAATGAATGCAGGTGCTACTTTCCAACGTGCTATGGATATCGCTTTCATTGGCGAAAGGGACAAATTTGTGGTTATCTATCTTGATGATATAACCGTCTTTTCTAAATATGATGAAGATCATCTGATACATCTCAAGTAGATGTTTGAGAAATGTCGCAGGTTTGGTTTGTCTTTAAACCCCAAAAAGTCTCACTTTTCTATGCAAGAAGGTAAACTCTTGGGCCATATTGTGTCTCGAGATGGAATTAAAATTGATCCTAAAAGAGTTGAAGCTATAGACACAATAAATATCCCTACGAATGTAAAAGAGATTCAGTCATTCTTAGGAAAAATAATTTTTTTGAGGAGATTTATCCCAAACTTTGCTGAAATCGTGAAGTTGATCACATATATGCTAAAGAAAAACAACAAAGTGAAATGGACAGCAGAAGCCAAAGCATCGTTTACACGCATAAAGAAGGTTATAAGTGAGGCACCTGTACTGGCAAGCCCTGATTATCTAAAGGATTTTCTTATTTTCTCATTCGCCTCCGAACACACACTTGTCGTGGTACTCCTCCAGAAAAATGAAGAAGGTTTCGAGCAATCGATAGCCTTTTTCAACAAAAGTCTTAGAGATGCCGAACTCAGATACGATATAATGGAAAAGCAAGCATATGCTATGGTGAAGGCGTTAAAGGATTTTATAACTTACGTGTTGCATTCCAAGGTAATTGTGTACGTACCCACCAGCTCCGTAAAAGGCATTTTGGTTCAGTTTGATAGTGATGGAAAAAGAGGATGGTGGCTTGCCAAAATTCAAGAATTCGACCTGGATATAAAACCGACGAGACTAGTAAAGGGACAAGGTTTGGCTAAACTCTTAGCTGACTCGAATTTCAGAGCCCTCAGAATAAATGGCCTACAGGTATGTGAAGAGTGTGTGGACATGAACGAGCTTGATGAACAAACAACTGGAATCAGAATCGAAGAGAAGTTTGCTTCATCAGATTGGTACAAAGACATAGTGTCCTACCTGCTGACCTTGGAGTGCCCAAGTGACTTATCCCCATCTAAATCCAGAAAGATGAAGCTGCATGCGGTCAAGTACTGTATATCTGAAAGAAAATTGTATTGGAAGGACCCACTTGGCTTCCTGTTGGTTGGTTTAGTTGAACCAGAAACAGAGAAGGTCATAAGCCAATTTCACGAAGGAGTGTGTGGAGGTCATCATGCCTGGACGAAAATGGGTTATAAGACCCTGAGACCAGGATATTATTGGCCCAAACTTTTCTCAGACATCAACGACAAAGTCAGAGCCTGTAACCCTTGCCAATTGTTCACAGGAAAGCATAAACTCCTAGCGCTACCATTGGTTTCGGTTAAAATGGAAGCCCCTTTTCAACATTGGGGACTAGATTTTATAGGCAAAATTAACCCTCATTCTAGCGCTCAACATAGATGGATCCTGACTGCTACAAACTACTTCACCAAATGGGTGGAGTCTATCCCAGCTAGAAGGGAAACAAATTCTATGGTAATAGATTTCCTGGAAGAGAACATTTTGTCTAGATTTGACTGCCCCTGAAAGATAGTCACAGATAACACCTAGACATTTAAATATATGGCTATGGTCATCCCACGACATACTACCCCCAGGGAAATGGGCTAGCCAAGTCTTCAAACAAGATCCTAATCAATATAATTAAGAAAGTGTTGAGTGAAAACAAAAAATGTTGGTATGTGCATTTGAAATATGCCTTGTGGGAAAATCAGATAGGCACAAAAAGGTCTATCGGCACTTCTCCTTTCCAAATGGTGTAGGGGACCGACATAGTGTTACCTATAAATCTAGCACTCCCCGTAATGAAACTTTGGCAAGATGAGAAAGAAGAACTAAATCATGTCACAAGAAGAACAAACTAGTTGATTGAAGTCTAACAGCACAGGGCCGAAGTGGACGAAAGGTTGCAGAAATACTAGAACAACATGAAAGATTTATTTGATCGTAAGGCCAAAGACAGGGAATTTCTCCCAAGATATTTGGTTTTAAAATGGGATGATAGGAAGGAATACTAAAAAAAACATGGTGAATTCGATCACATCTGGTACAGACCATGCAAGGTCACAACTCCTGAAGGAAAAAAATTGTTTCTGTTAGAGAATTTGGACGGTAAAATCATCAACGCCTCGATCAACGGGCATTATTTAAAACACTATATGCAATAAATAGTTTCCAAAATTTCCATTGTATATACCGGTGTGTTTTTTCTTTTCATTTTCATGATTTTCTTTGGTAAGTCTACTTTCATCAAAAATAAAATAGGTCAGTGTTTTTCTAGAAGTAGGGATACGAAATTTTCAATGCATTTAGTTCTTTTTAATCCCTGATACTCTTTGTGTTATTCCCTTACAGGATCTTGGCTTGCAGCCCAAACAAGCGAAAGGAGCAAACAAACAGTCGTATATCGGAAGATAGATTCGTCGAAAACAGGTGATAGGAAAGACTTTCCGTTATTTCAAAAGAAAACGAAAATTGTAAGGCAAAGGTGCGAATTCCAGAGAAGTCTATTTTTCAAACGAAGGTCTCTAAAGTGCTGTGACGGTCTCGTAAGTGTGATATGTCCTTAAAAGAATGAGTTCTTACTCCGGGTCGTAAGAGTTTCACCTAGATAAAGACAAGAGGTAATTAAAATAAGTAGAGAAAGTAAAGCGTCTCCGAGAAAGGGTTCCAAGAGTTGCTGATCCAGGTGGATATCGGTGACCACCCACCTTTTCCAAATGGCTCAAAACTGCTTTCTGGAAATTTTGGCAATTTACTATTTTTAGCAGGTTTTAACTTCTGGGGCCATTTTGAGGGCCCAAATGAAGGTTTTTTGAGATCGAGGTTCTTAATGATATCTGAAGTCATGATTGAGCCCCCAAAATGAATCTCCTCGACAATACCTTTCCAACGAGCTATCACACGCCTAAAACGGAGATCGTATGCAAAGGTTACAACCCCGGGAAGTTGATGTAGTCACTTACCCAAACGGGGCCCACATGACTTTTAGCGCTTCATCTCCTAGGGTTAGGTTTTTGGATGTCTAGGTTTTTTGACATTCCTTCTTATTGTAAAAAGGCCTTCAAAGCCTCATTGTAATCATCTTATTGCGAATACAAGTAGTCGTCACATCTCTTCTCAGAGATAAGCTACCACCATTCTAGCGAGTCTTTCACTCTGTATTTTTACAGTCTCTGTACATTTCTTTCATTAATAGAAATCGTATATTACTGTATATATGTGTTTATGAATGCATATCCAATACATTTCTATTATATTATTGAATATCTGCGATATCTCTGTGCATTTCTTTATTATATCTCCGATCTCATTTCGTGCCGAAAATAATCTGGATCATTCTCCCGATACGGTGAACGCCAAAAAAGGAGAAAAGACTAAAACAAGCCTAACTAAAGGATCTAAGCCGGATCAATAAATGCATTAATACATTTTAACACCACACTTTTACCTCCCGTGGGTGCCTATGATTCACATAGTCGCTGAAGGTTGTTCCTTCAACTGGGCCAAACTGTTGTCAGACAGTCTAACCAGTCGGATTACTGAATATCGAGCGTAGAAGAAGAATGGGAAAGTCGCCTCATTTTTCATGTCCACCTACATCATGGATGTTGTTTGTTTCATGACGAATTTCCCTCTAATGAGATGGAGCTAGACTCCATCTGATGCCGAGCCTATCCATGTCTATCACTCAAAACTTTGGGAGGACAAGGCCACATAATTCATATACAAGATTTTCAATTGGGTAATGGTACCGATGAATGTTTCCATCTTTGGTAACCCACTGCCTAGGATTTCAGATAGCATCGCCACCAACTTAAGTAGTGTGGATGACTGGTATGTAGAAGTAGAATTTTCATACATCAGGGTTTTCAGCGCCTCTGTGCCCCCGTATGCTCTACCACTATTTATACCGGATAGGATGGTATGTCGCGAAATCGCCAGGCAGACCATGACTGGTGGCATAAGAAAAGAGCTTAAAGGTTTTTCAAAGAAGGTATGGACGCCCTTCCCCATCCATTTGAATACATATTATTTATTATATTTCAGACACGCAAAAGGCGAGGCAACGACCTTAGAAGATATTAAATTGGTCCACATTGAGTGCAAGAAACACAACTCACACAAGGTTGTGGGTAATCACATGGCGCGTTGTGGCCTAAAAAGATATGAACATGAGAATTCGCCTCATGAAGACATATTATGAGGAGTGAGATATTATGCTGAGGTACTAATTCAGATTCAAACCCTGTCGCTCAAGGAGATGGCCAATTTCTTCAAATTTTAGGAACACCGATGAAGTTGCCTTCCCCAGTCTTACAGGGTAAGAATCCACAGACCGTAGGCGTACAAAAAATGGAATCCAAGGGCTCCAAATATTCAGGACCTGACCAAGAGGAGAATCAGGAAAAGAAAAATAAAAACGAGGGCCTGAAACAGGAAGCTGAGACCCCCAACCCTTCAAGCAAGATAGCCTCAGAGGTTACCCCGAGGAAATCATCCAAGCAAATCGGCAGTCCCATCGCTTCTGTCACTCCCCTACAGTCCATGAAGGGGAACCTTGGCGAGGGATGGATTTTCGACGAAGAACTAACACCCATTACTGTAGAAGAATTTCCTCCGAATAAATTTTTCTTTGATAAGAAGAGAAAGGTCGTTGTGAAGCAAGAACTTTACCCAGAAGTGGGCACAGTAGCCAAAAAATTCAAAATCCTAGCCGATGGGAAATCCATCAAAAAGGGGGAATTCGCAACTCAGATAGCAGGGACGTTGGGGGCTTTTTCTACAACCAACCAATACTCTGTCAGATCCCTCAAAGAATAATTAACATGGAAGAACCGCTTGATCAGAAATTTGGAGGCTAAGCTAGCTACAATAGAAGCTATTGTCAGAGATCAGGCAAACACAGGTTTAGAGCTAGTCAAAGCAACCAATCAAAAAGAAATTGAGCGGCTCAAATCTGATCTCGAACAAACACAACTATCGACCCAGACCAGTCAGTGACAGATAAGCCAGAAAGAATAATTGATAGGGCAGTTACAGGAAAAAATAAATTTCGTCGAGAGCCAGGTGATAGATATCGGGATATTCCAATCCCAAGCTATTGAAATCTAAAAAAGAGTGTCAGCAGCTCAACAATATTTACTTGCTAAAGTGGAAACCATTCAAATCCACTGCCAGAACATTGATCGAGTGCTGGAAGATGTCTCTTTGAGAGAAAGAGAAGCTGGAGCGGCTCGGGTCTCTTTCCAAGACGCTGTCATAGCCATGAAGAAAAAGGAAATGGGCAGTAGTTCCAAGATCTCCATCCTAGAGCAGACTAGAGGTAACATCTTGCTGAAGGCATGGGAGTGAAACATATCAGAGAGCAAAGAACGAGCTAAAGAGGTAAGAAACTCTTGGGAATAAACCTTCATCTTGATAGATGAAATTTTGTTGAGTCTCGATAATGGAAGAAGCGCTAGGACACTGGGCCAAATCGATATAGACAAGCACCTACTCAATAACAAGGAGAACGAGGAAAAAGAGTGGGCTAAAATATCACAGATCAGCCAGACTGACATAGTCCAAGTGGATAAATGGTTGATAAAACCAAGTATACAGTTATGTTCCATCACTGCCGAGGACCGACAAGTGGGAGGAAGGTTTCCACAGTTAGCGAAAGATTGTTACACTTTTGAGGCAAACCACGAAGCAGAGCCTTCCAGGTTGATAGCCCAGTTGGTAGAGAGGTGCATCACTTGCACCAAGCAGGCGAAAGGACAATTTTCTTGTACCAAATCATGACATGTGTCTGCCTGTTCTATTTTTAGAGCCCGAAGAGTAAAGAAAGGAAGGTGCTCCACCCGCATGAAAGATGACAAAGGAAAAGAAGCGAAACACTTGAACTTCCCATTTTGTAACTGAAAATTTTGGGAACGATTGAAATTAAAATGATCAGAAGTTTGTATAAATAGGCATTTTGAAGAAAAAAATGAAGCTAGACCTTTTTGGCCGATTGTAATAGAGACTTTTTTGTTTGAAAATTAATACAAAGCAATCTGAATATTCCTGATTCTATCAAGACTGAGTTATGAGTTTGTTTCCTCTGTTATCTTATATTCAATTTCATTTTGAATATATATGTCTGATGAATGATTCACTGCAATTTAGTATAACCTCTACCATGTTGATTCAACTTTTAGACGTCTAATCATTTGCAGTTTTTCCTCTGTATCGGCTATCAGCAGGTACAAGAGCTATGAATTTTTTAGATCTTTATATTTTATGCTTCGTTGGATTTCTTCTTGTCTTTTTCTTCTTCTGTTTACAGGGTGACATTCTCCCTTGATAGGAAACTCACATTATAGACAGCTTAACATTTTCTCACATTTCTCACATGATTTATTAAAAATTAACTCAGTTACAGGAAAAGGCCTTTGGTTTGCATTCTATCTGTGATTTCGGATTCGAGAGTACTCTTTTTACGATCCAAAAATTTGAGGCAGCATCCCAAACCTCAAACTTTCCTTTAAATTTCCCTATTCCTCTATGAATGTTCTCGTTGCCAGACAACCCAATATTGAACACATCTTGTTGGATCAAACCACCATCTCTCTGAACCTTTTTGACACCATACTTAAAACAACCACCACCCGGGTAGAACTAGAACGATCATGAGCCGCCATTGAACGTGATATAAGCATCCAGAAACTTTTGGAAGTGAGACAGAGGCAAACTAGAAATCAGCATTAGCTTCCTTTCCCAAAGGTTGATCCTCCCCCTTTTTATATTTCACACCACTTTCGGATGCCTAGACCCTGTACTTTCTAGCCTTAAGTACATACTTTGGAACAACATCCCCCACGAAACCTTCATCGTGAAAGAAGTCAAAAGCTAGTAAGCCCAAGTTGCAAACTCTGCTCATGGTTGATGGTATCGACCTCATCATCGTCTTTGTATCAAATACCTTAGAGGATATTTTACAGCACAATGAAGCAAAATAGAAGACCATGTATGATAGGATTGAAGCAGAGCTGAAAGGGGTATAACAAGCCCTCTACTCCAACCATGCAGTGTCTACTACGCCACCATCATCTGAAGGAATTGAAGTGGGATATGAGCCTGCCCAGCTATGCAGAATAAAATATTCGACTGAAGCTCTCCTTCGCCATGTCAAGGAAGAAAAAGAGAAGGCCACAGAGGCATTGAAGCAAGAAAAAGAGGAAGCCATAGAGCAACGTTAGGTTCCGCAACAAGAAAAATAAGACCTCCAAGAGAAGTTTGCAGAGGATAGAGTGCAGATCCAAAAGGAAAAAGAACATTTGTTCACAGAACAGATGGGAATTAAGGAGGCAGTCACTAGAGCACTTCACTTTGTGCCAGGCCTGGCATAGATGGAAGAAAACCCAGTGGAGAGTCAAGCGGGGAAGATTTCTGAAGCCATTCCTCATCTCCAACAAAGAGTAGCAGAATTGGAATTACAAGTAGTGCCAAGCACTCTGCAGGAAGTGCGAGACCAAAGGGAAGAAACTACCTAGAGCGCAATCAAGATAATCAAGGTATTGGCCTTAGAATGAAAACAACTCAGTAGTCGAAGTGAACATACCTATGAGCACTTGACAGAAGACCCAGAACCAAGGACATTGGAGTCACAACTCCAGGAGGCAAAGCATCAAGAAACAATAGTGCAAGCACATTTGAAGCCATTGTCAGTGGTCGAGAAGATGAAAAGGTCATAGGAACAATGCACGATTCAGCAACAGGTCCATGCCATCCAGAGTAAAGTCATGGAAGTGACCTAAAGGCTCCATCCAGTGCATGATGAAGCTTGCACACTTTTTGAGGAGATTGAAGGATGAGGTGCATAGCTAGAAAAAGTGGTCACCATGGTAGAACAATGCTTGGAAGGACCCGTGATCGAGAAATTTATTCAGGAATTCACCAAGCAGGAGGCTCTGGCGAAGTAGCAGGTCAAAGCAGCTCGAGCTAAGATCGAGGCCTTTGAGGTAGAGTTACCTAGATCAGAGTGACTCAGGATGAGTCACAGGTGAGTGTTGGGGGTATGTTGGTCCTTGACCAAGTTTTGAGGAAACGTTGGTCATGTTTGACCAATTTTGGGACTTCGAGAGGTTGGTTGAAGACAGAGCGCAAGGCGAAGAGGAGATCGCAAGATCTCTCTCGCTTTTTAGGGATTTTTGGGTTTAGGGTTTATGTAACGGGTAT
Organism: Picea engelmannii; assembly: GCA_009831015.1. Taxonomy (NCBI): domain Eukaryota; kingdom Viridiplantae; phylum Streptophyta; class Pinopsida; order Pinales; family Pinaceae; genus Picea; species Picea engelmannii. Next base: position 73,700 of record ML797014.1, read on the forward strand.
GGGATGTCAGCCCATGGGTTTTCCCCATGTTTAGGCCCCATTTGTAATGTATGAATATATATCCAGGCGATGTAGGAAGGCACCAAGGTGCTAAGTCAGTGGTAAGCTGAGTGTTGAGTTATGCTAAGTGCAAGTGATGTAAGTAGTTGGATCTATGTGATTGATTTAGCTCTGTGCCTATTGTGTGTTGATAACTTGTAGAGATAAGTTCAAGTGATTGCAAGAAGGCTATGTGCTTGAACCTAGCTCGGGGAAGGAGGATCTGGCGAGGTGCACGCAGATCTCCTGTCCTACGCAAAGTTGGTTTGTGGTTATGTGCATGTAATAAGATTGACAGAAGGGAATAAATAAGAAGAAGAGTTGGTGGACATATCCCCATACTGGGGTGAACCACGTATATCCTATCTTGTGGTTGCTTTGTGCATTATGGTTGTTATGTTATTTATGTGATTTATTCTTAGGACAATAATATATGTTAGATGCTTGTGATGTAGTAGCTTAGTGCTTAGTGATATGAATAAATGATAGATCTGGTTTATTCCTATGTGCTAAGTGCTTTGATGTGTTATATCTTGGTGAGTATTGCGTTGTTCTGTAATTAGGGTTCTAACCTACGTTTTGAATAAGGATAAAAGCTAATCAATGTTAATTGCTAAGTGCTCGTTAAGTATTGTGATCAAAGATCTGTGTCCCATCTATTGGTTGTGGAGCCTGATTATCTTCCTGATTCAGAGGTCCTTGCTTTCAGCCGTGTTGACACCCCATGAAGTATTTACACCCTAGAAGTATGTACACTCTTCCACGTGGGGAAGTGCAGAGAGGGGGTACCCCTTCTACGGGGTCCGGGGGGGCTATCCCCCCGGCTGGGGGGTCTGGGGGAAAGCGGGCCGCCAGCGAGGGTTCGGGGGCGAAGCCCCCGAAGTAAAAATTTCCTTGTAAAAGTATATTGTAATTTCATTTTAAATATGGACCATTCATTATAAGGTCGTAGATATAATGGTAGAGATTATGTTAGGGTTTTTTTCCCTAGAAGGAAACCCTCTTTTATGAGGGAAATGTATCGCGGCTATGGTTGATGGTGAATATTGTATTCTGAGAGAGGATACTGTGAGAGAAAGAAGAGGAAGTTACAGTGGGTTTTTTTGTAGGTTGTATCCCTTCAATTGTTGGATAATAATAAAGGAAGGACCTGGCAATTTCTCTGGTGGACGTAGCCCACACTGGGTGAACCACATAAATCTGTGTCTCTCTTGTATTGTGTGTCTTATGTGTTTTGCTTCTGCATTTGTTTTATTTTATTGCTCTGTGGTCTTGTTTTTCTAACAACTGGTATCAGAGCATAAGGTAACTCATAGGAAAAGAGGGTTCTTGGTTCGAGTGGGAGCAATGTTGGAAGATGGAAAGTTTAGGGTCGAGAAATTTAACGGCCAAAACTACCAGTTATGGAAGATGCAGATGGAAGACTATTTATATCAGAAGGATCTATTCCTAGCATTGAGCAGAGTATCAAAGAAGCTGATGGCCATGAAGGATGAAGAATGGGAGATTCTTGATAGAAAGGCTCTAGGAACGATACGGCTGAGCCTGGCAGTGTCGGTGGCTTTCAATATTTCGAAAGAAAAGACAATGAAGGGTTTGATGGACACATTGGCCAAATTATATGAAAAACCCTCGGTGTTGAATAAGGTATTTCTAATGAAGAGATTATTTAATATGAAGATGTCAGAAGGTGGGTCTGTTGCAGATCATTTAAATGAATTTAATACGGTTACTAATCAACTAAGTTCTGTAAAGGTGGACTTTGATGATGAGGTTAGGGCTCT
>ML797014.1:78737-111798 GCA_009831015.1 Picea engelmannii
AGTAAGTTGGATTTCGAAACTGAAAAAGGTTGTTGCACTTTCAACAACAGAGGCAGAGTATGTTGTTGCTACAGAGGCTAGTAAAGAGATGATTTGGTTACAAAGGTTTATGGAGGAATTGGGAAAGAAGCAGGAGAACAACATGTTGTACTGTGACAGTTAGAGTGCCATTCACCTTGCAAAGAACTCAGCCTTCCATTCAAAGACTAAGCATATATAGTTGAGGTACCACTTCATACGATCCGCCTTGGAAGATGGACAATTGAAGATGGAAAAGATACACACTAGCCAGAATCCTGCAGACATGTTAACAAAAAGAGTAACCAGGGAGAAACTGAGTTCTTGCTCAGTTTCAGTTGGTCTTCAAGAATGAAGATGAATATGAGAAATTTTCCAGGTCCAAGAAGGTTCAGAGTCTAGCATATACAATAGCGGTCGAGTTGTTGAGATCAGTTTCCAAGTGGGAGATTGTTGGTTGTGGAGCCTAATTATCTTCCTGATTCAAAGGTCCTTGCTTTCAGCCGTGTTGATACCCCATGAAGTATTTACACCCCAGAAGTATGTACACTCTTCCACGCGGGGGAGTGCAGAGGGGGGTACCCCCTCTACGGGGTCCGGGGTGGCTATCCCCCCGACTGGGGGGTCTTGGGGAAAGCGGGCCCCTTTGCGGGGGTTCGGGGGAAACCCCCCAAAGAAAAAATTGCCTTATAAAAGTATATTGTAATTTCATTGTAAATCTGGACCGTTCATTATAAGTTCATAGATCTAATGGTAGAGATTAGGTTAGGGTTTTTTTCCCTAGAAGGAAACCCTCTTTTATGAGGGAAATGTATCGCGGCTATGGTTGATGGTGAATATTTTATTCTGAGAGTGGAGACTGTGAGAGAAAGAAGAGGAAGTTACATCGGGTTTTGCTGTAGGTTGTATCCCTTCATTTTCTGGATAATAATAAAGGAAGGACCTGGAAATTTCTCTGGTGGATGTAGCCCACACTGGGTGAACCACGTAAATCTGTGTCTCTCTTGTATTGTGTGTCTTCTATGTTTTTTTTCTACATTTGTTTTATTTTATTGCTTCGCGGTCCTGTTTTTCTAACACCATCTAGGTTGTAGACACTTGAGTCTTGAAATCACCCTTGCCTCTACCTCGGGTGAGACTTCATCTTCTTCGCGGGTGTTTCTGAAAGGGTTGGTAGTTAGGGTTTTGTTGGTGCATTGTTGAAGCGTTGAACCCTAGGTTTGCCCTTGTGCCAACACCTCCTAAGGGAGGAAGCGAAATCTAGAGGGATCAAGCACATTCTTGGTAATCAAAAACAAGTGATGGACAACCACAATACTCACCCAAGAAGGCAAGGTGGAAGAAAGGCAAAAAATGAAATAGCGTAGCCCTACAAGAACAAGGAGCCCTATTGATAAATTCAGGTAAGATTAAAATATCTTCCCCAAATCCCCCCCACATGTTTAAATGAAGCTCATAACATAGAATATAGAGGCCTAAATATCCCAAGAAAACAAAGAATCCTTAAAAATAGATTGAGTAAGGAACAACCTAACCTATGTTTCATTCAAGATATAAAATGCACTTTAGACAGAATGGAATCAATCAGTAAAAAAAACTGGAGGAAGTACAAGATGTTGGTTTTCGAAAGCCAAGAGACGGCGGAAGGTATCCTCACCCTGTGGAACCCACAATCAATGAACCTACTTGCAGAAGAAGCCATGAGAAACACACTTTCTGTTCATATGAAAATTATAGAGAACACAGAGGAAATTCTATGCACTAATGTGTATGTCCCCCACGTGATGGAGGAAAAAATAAGATTGCTCCTCGACCTAGAGAATCTAAAGGAGCATACCTGCAACCTCCACTAGATCCTGGCAGGGGATTTCAACATCATCACTACACTCGCGGAGAAAAAAGGGGGCACTAGGATATTGGACAGAGATGGGAATATTTCTCAGCTTTCATTGACACAATGAAGCTCGTGGACATCAGAACCAACAATAGTCAGTTCACCTGGAACAACAAATGACTAGGTCACCACCAAATAGATAAAATGCTAGACAGATTCTTGGTGTCATAATCAATCATGCTGGAGGGACTAACTTTGGACTACAACATCCTCCAATGGGGGAGTTTGAATCACTGGCCAGTTCAACTGGAAGAAAATTTTCAAACTACACTGAAGAACACACCTTTTAGATTTGAGAAGTTTTGGATCAACCATCCCACCTTCAAGGAGAACATCAACCAGTGGTGGTGGGAGGAACTTCCGGACGAAGGGATAAGAATGTTCAAACTTTACAAAAAACTAAAATACATCAAACAAAAACTCAAGGAATGGAACAAGGAGGTCTTTGGAAATATAAACCAGAGGAAAAAGAGCATCGAGGACAGAATGAGGAAACTACATGGACAATGCATCGAAGAGGGATGCACAGAGGACTGAAAAAACGAGGAGATCCATTTGACCCAGGAATGGGAAGCAAGATTCCTATAGGAAGAAACCTTGTTGCGTCAAAAGTCCAAAATAATATGGCTAAAGGAAGGGAGGAGGAATACCAAGTTCTTTCATAAAAAAACTATTGCAAGAAGATCCCACAACAAAATCTTGAAGATTAGGGATCAAGACGGGATCGAAAGAGAATCCCACCAGGAAATTGAGAATACATTGGTCAACCACTTCCAGGGGATAGCCCAGGAACCAAAAAAAGATAGATCAGAGGCCATACAAAGAATAATTCATCACATCCCCAAGCTGGTCACAAAGGAGAAAAACGTTGGCTTAAGAAAACCCATTTCCAAGGAAGAAATTGACCAAGCGATCTAGGAGATGCCCAATGGAGAGGCCCCATTGCCAGATGGGTTCATAGTGGAATTCTTCAAATCCTGTTGGGAAGTGGTTAAGTATGATATTTACGGGGTGGTGGAGGACTCTAGGAGATTGACATCCATCCTGAAATATTTAAATGCCACAATGATCAGTCTAATCCCGAAAGAAAATGAATCTAGAACCCCAGATCGATACAGGCCTATAAATTTATGCAATGTAGTTTACAAGATAATATCCAAAGTCATAGCCAATAGACTGAAGCCACTACTTCACACACTGATTTCACAGGAACAGGAGGGTTTTGTGGAAGGAAGACAAATTCTGGACAATATCATCCAAGCCCATGAGATCATTCACACGATGAAAAGCCAAAGGAGAGGGGGGATGATAATCCAACTTGATTTGGAGAAGGATTACGACAAAATAAGATGGCATTACATGGATAAGACTTTGGAATATTTTGGTTTCAACCAGCATTGGATCAACTAGATAGTCACTCTAGTTTCAATGACAAGCTACTCTCTACTAATCAATGGAGCCCCAACAAAACCTTTCATTCCATCCAGAGGCATAAGACAAGGGGACCCGTTGTCCCCCTTCCTATTCATTCTAATGATGGAAGGGCTAAGCAGAAGTATAAAAAGCGCAACTGCAGTTGGGGAAATAAAAGGTATCAAACCTTATGAAAACTGTCCAACCTCCACACACCAACAATTCATTGATGATACCTTAGTCTATGGCACACCCACGAATAAAGGAAGAAAAGGTTTTTAAAATAATTTTAGAAGACTTTGGGGAAGCCTCGGGGGAGAAAATCAACCACTCCAAATCCATGATATATTTCTTCAACACTAATCGAACAATTCAGCACAACCTGGCCAACATTCTGGGGTTTGAACGCAAAACGCTCCCAATGAAATACTTGGGAATACCCCTGATGAAAAAATCCTACACCAAGGCCACGTGGGAAGGAGTTATCAACAAATTGCAGAAGAGGGTAAAAAACTGGACATACAGAGCCCTAAACCTGGCCGGAAGGCTTATCCTCACCAAAACGGTTCTTCAAGCAATCCTGGCGTATATGATGTCAATGTTCCTAGCCCCCAAAGGAATACTGCAAAAGATAAGATCCATCCAACGATACTTCCTATGGCATGGCATAGAACATAGAAATAAATGGGCCCTGGTGGCCTGGGATAAATTATGCAACCCAAAAAGAAAAGGTGGCTTGGGGTTACAGGACCCATAGGTAACCATTGAAGCCTACAGGTCAAAGATCTGGTGGAGATGGGTAAAAGACAATTCGGTACCATGGAAAAACCTATGGAAGGTCAAGTATTCCCTGAACATAAGCGACCATGAGTGAATTCGGTTAATGGGAACAAGGGAGGGATCAACCATCTGAAATCTTGGCTGGCACAACAAGCACTAGATCCAGAAAGACAACTTTTGGGAAGTAAAAAATGATTGAACAACAAGGTTTTGGGAGGATGCATGGCAACATGAACCCAGAATGGAAAATACAGATAGAGAGGATCTCTTCAACAGGATATGATTGTGCAAGGAAAAACAAAATCCATCATTATTGGAAGCAAAGGGAATGTAGCGCCAAGTGGCAGATCTGGGACAAACTTAGGCCACAAAATAGATTATAGATCGAAACAATCATGAAAGAGGTGGAGGAGGAATTGGGAAAAAGGAAAAATGGGGTTTCGGAAGAAGAGGACCAATTGAGATGGGGCAGGAAAAATGGGGGTGAATTCAACTTAAAATAAGAACGGTATTACATCGCGGGTCAGGACCAAGAAAATTCAGAGCAACATTGGGAAAAATTCTGGAAAAGCCCCTAATGGCCGGAAATGAAAATTTTCAAATGGCTTGTTCTACACAACCAAATTCTAACTTTGGAGAACCTCATGAAAAGGGGTTTCACAGGGCCCTCTCGCTACCATCTCTGTCTAGACAAGGAGGAAACAAATATCCACCTCCTCGATGAATGTAGTTATACAACAGAGATATGGGATTGGGTAGTAGGCATCTTCCACAAATCTAATAGGATCCGGGGTAAAATCAGCGCAACCATCAACAACTGGAATGAGGATTACAGTGAAAATGAAATGGTGAACCTATGTTGGACACTAACGTCAGGGATGATCATCTGGGCAATATGGAAAGAATAGAACATGCGCATCTTCAGGAATGAAAGCATACTGACAAAGAGGATAAGGGAGACAATAGTCTCTCAAATAATAGAAACGGTGTAGATCCACAACTGCAATATGGAGACAACGCAAATTACTGACCAAGACTCTCAGATCCTGAAACTTTTCCAATTGAAAAATTGGCACAACAACCTAACAGTAGAGTGCAACCCTCAACTCCAGATAGGAGCCCGCAATTGGAATCCCTCTCCATTAGGGTTCCTCAAACTGAACTTTGACGGGGTGTAGAAAGTAAATGCAGGAGTGGCAAGGGCAGGAGGCGTGATCAAAGACAGTGGTGGCAAGATCATCCGACTGTACGTTGGGAGCATGGAAAAATCAACCAACAATGTGGCAAAATTTGGAGCCCTGGAACTTGGTCTTTAAATCCTAAGTCGTGAAAGGATGACAAACATCATAGTGGAAGGTGACTCCACCCTGTTTATCAACACGGTGAAAAGAATCCAAAATGGCACCAGAGTGGGCAAGGTTCAATGCCATTGGTGCCTTTCACACTCCCTACAGAAAATACAAGAACATCTGAGAACTATGAACATAGTGGAGTTGCGTTGGGTGCACAGGTCAATGAATGCACTAGCAGACAGGCTCTCCAATGAGGGGGTTGGAAAGGAAGGCTCGAAACTAGACGACACCTGGATCAACATTCTGGATGGGTAACTTAGAACAGACTGCAACCACCTTGCAGCGAAATATTGTGAAGATAGGTTAAGCATGGAAGGTCACATCGAGGAGGATATCACAAAGCCTCGCGGAAGGTACGTGGGCCCCAGGCAAGATAGGATTTCCCAATATTTTGATACTAATCATCATGAAAGATCATAATAAGCAACAAACAAATGAAAGAAAGCAAGGCTAGTCCACCAGTAAGAGGCTTGGGGAAATCACGATCAGTGAAAGGACAATAAACAAATCAGATGCAACGAATGATGTAAGGCACGTGGGGCAGATGATAACCCAGATAGACCCCCCTATCCTAGTATAGGTATGAAGAGCAGGACAACCGGATCACACACGAGAAAGGGAAGTAACTGCACAGGGACAAAGGACAACCCATCATGACCATCCGAGCCTCAACAGGAAAATTGATGGATGTGCACATCACCGCGAGAAAAGCAAGATTGAAAGGACGGGCGTGTAGTGGGGAAAGTTCAATAAAAAGAGGGACAAGAATAATAGTTGCATTCATAAGGAACACAACAAAAGGGATTTCTACATAATTCAGGGGAGGGATAGGAAGAACACTTGGGAAGTAAGGCACAAGCTGAATAAGAAACAAAGGAACTGTGACACGCAGAGTAGGATGGCATGTCTAAAGCAAATGCATAGGAAAAGAAACCCCCTTGGGAAGGAAGTCCTGAACAGTCTGAGGCGGTAAACAATAATGGCATGAGCCGCGAAAGATGCGAAGGGAACCTTCCAAACTCAGGTTGCACTGAAGGGAAAGGAAACCAAGTGAAAAGGTAAAGCGCGGGATGCATTGGTACATGAAGAGGACTGGGTAATTGACTCAGGGGCCACTCAACCCAGGGAAACCATCTTCCAAAAACCGGTGGAGATGGCATGGATAACTAAGATGATGATCAGAATAGTAATTTCAAAGAGTGAAGAAGCCAGGAAGGAGGAGAACAAGGAAAACAAGATAATTTTGGACGAGATCCTGCGTTGCCTCAACAGTTTGGAAACAATCAGCAAACTGTTAGTAGAGATAAAGAAGGACCAGAAAAGAAAGATGGAGTGTTTGTCTACCCAGTTCCACCTCTACCTATGTTATGTACATCACATGGATATCACGCCCGCCGATGGACACAAAGTACCAGATCAAATCAGGAAGACTCGCATGACCTCACAGAGAGAAGATAACAAGAGCCAAGCGGACGGTGGGAAGGAGCACCCCCAGGTGCAGAAACACTTCATCGTTCTAGATTAATGAATTGACATTCTATAGGTAGTCATGCCAGGCCTAGTCAAGTTAGCGCATATATCGTTCTCACTTTTTTTTAGGATGATGTTTGTAGTCTCTTACTTTATAAGTATGCCCTTTTTTCCAACTGAACTTGGAAGGTCTGGTCTGGTTTCCCTTGGTGGCAGACCAAAACCATCCCTTGCTAATTACAACTTGCGTAACTAGAGACCCCCTGGCCTGGTTTCCTTCTAAGCAAACGAAGCGACCCACCTTTTGTATCATATTATCTCCAGTAATATAGATCCTTACACTCACTTACAAAAAGAAATATTTTAAAATAACTTTATATTAAAATATATAAACAATATAGCCAAATAAACTTATGCTCTTTACATTTTTAATATAAACCAAAATTAAATAATATAAACATTTTACATGGTGAATATCTAAAATCATTCCCAAATATACATCTACATTATCATAAATATCATTACTTATGAATAAATATTTTAAATTAGTTATACTAATTTATTTACAAGTATGAATATCTAAAACCATTTCCAAATAGACATTTGCATTATCATAAATATCAATATAAATATTTTAAATTAAGTAGCTATTCATTTACAACTATGATGATATTATGCCATGTGCTATTTATATTTTTTAAAGTAGCTAATAAGCTCAGTAATAAATGTTTTGGATTTATCTTTAGAGTGTTTAAAATAAAAAGTTAAGATATAATTTTTTAATAAATGTTGATGTGCAATTGATTTGTGATTTAGCACATTATTAGTTGGAATAGATCTGCTTTAGGGTTAGAGAAAACATAAATGAAGCTTTCTTTGCAAACAAAGATGAGAAGTATTATGAATAATGTATTGGATTCATGACTCAGACATCACAAAGAAAAGTAAGAAGCACATGTAGTAAAGAATAAAATATAGAGGGGCATATAATTACAATAAAATTCATGACCAAACCATCAGGAATGACAAGGGGTAGTTCTCGAACTAAACCAACACAAGAACCTATTGACTTAACAAGGGATCCCACCCTGATCAAACCAACCCCCATAATACAAGAAATGAAATCATCATAATGGGGCTATAAGAAATGAGAGTCTTGACAATAAAATAAAAAACAACATACATAATAGAAACATGAAGGGAACCATCAAGAATAACAAGAAAACATACCAACTAGTGCAGAGAAAAACATAGAACAAAAAAAATCAAAGCAAGTTGAAGAAACACTAGATAAAGTAGCTCCAACACACCAACGATCGACACAGTGGACAAAGAAAATCCAACAAGATACACAATAGGTCGGTGAGTTAAGTAGTGGACTATGGGACATAATGAGAAAAACAATAAGAAAACATATGAGGTTAATGATAAGTTTTAGAATTTTCACCACCTTCATATTCAAGGGAGATAATCAAGAAAAAGTTGTACTCACCTTTTCCCCAAGAGATGCATTGGATGTAGAGATTCAAGACCCGTACAAAGCAGTGAGAAAGGAAAGAAACAAGAGATTAAGCATCTTCACCAAGAAACTTAAACAAAGATGAGTAAAGGAAGAGCTTGTATGGAAAATATGTAGAGAAAGGGTTGAAAGACAATTGGGGGTAATGATGATTGACTCACCAAGTGACCCAATCGACTGTTTAAAAGAGTGAGTTATTGAATTACTCAATAGACAAAAAAATTCCCTTGTTGAAAACCTACAACTAAAAGCCAACTAGACTAGAGAAATCTTAGGAAAATAACATTAGAAATTTGAAAGAGTTAAAGAATAATTAAAGGAGGTAGTCTGAGATATTACTTCAATAATTAACATTGTTATAAGCAATTCGTTGACTTATTGTGCCAATATCTGCAGGTGACTTAAGGTAACTCAATCATTGATACAAGAGCTAGAAAGCTTGTGAAATACCATAGTTGACCAAAGAAGTTGGGATAAATTGGTAGATTGGATCACGCGGGAGCGCAAGGTAGAAGTAAAACTACATGTGTAGTAGTAGGAGTGGTTTCAGAAAGGGAAAAATGCACATATGGAAGACATTAGGGTGACCAACCACATTTGGGATATGCATTGACAATTATGCCACCTACGAGAAAAGTGTAACCCGAATCGTGCTACAGTCTATTATGCACCAATCTACAAGAAGATGGATTTTGTTGGAAAAGATGAGGAAGATAAATATCGTACCAAAGAAAACTATTAAAGAATGGGAATATTTTGAAAAATTACTTAAGTAGATTTCTCCCCACATTCACAATGCATGTAAATATGTAATAAAGGAAACACAACTACATACCCCAATATTTTTGCCTCCATATCCTATTCGACCAACATTTGCATTTTTCAACCCTAACAATTTAGTAAACCATCCATCACCTATGATATGGATTATTTTGAGAATGAAATGAAGGAGGATATATACCAATCAAATATACAAATATATTGCAATAAACACAAAGATACATTAATGCACAATTTTTATTAATGAGAGAAATGTACAGAAACTGTAAAATTATAGAGTGAATGACTCGCTAGAATGGTGGCAACTTATATCTGAGAAGAGATGTGATGGATACGCTCATTCGTAAGAATATGATGATTACAATGAGGCTCTAAATCCATTTTTAACATAAAGAAAATCCAAAACCCTAACCCCGGAAGATGAAACACTAAAATGTTTGCGAGCCTCGATAGGGGTAGTTGATATGTCAACTTCCCAAGGGCGTAACCTTTGCATACGATCTCTATTTGGGATGTACGATAACTCATTGGAAAGGAATATCCAAGGAATACACATTTTTCCATCACACTTTGGCTAAATCCTACAGTGTGACTATGCCACGCCCAAAAATATGTTATATAGAGCCTCAAAAAGACCCCAGAAGTTTAGGACTCGCAAAACTGCAGAAAAACTACCAAGGTGGAAACCCCTGTTTGAGCCAGTGGAATAGGTGGGTGGCCACCGATTTCCTCCTGAATCAACCTGCTACACTGAATAACAACATCCAGATAGATATCTTGGATATCAATCTTGATAATTATGTGATCATTTATCTTGATGATAACTGTATAAGAACCTCATCTTGGACAATGGAATCCAAAAGAACCTCGTGGCCCAGAACTTGGTCGCATGCCTAAACCTGCCCACCACTCTGTACTTGGCCCCATATTGGCTGGGATGGGTACAAAAGGAAGGCACTCATCTCACTGTGTGATCCAAAAAGATATTTTAAGACTATGGTTTAGTTTTAAAGCATGAGTACATTAACCATTTAGGAAATTGAAGAAAGAGGAAGAAATCAATGATATAACATGGCAGCCATAATAAGATATGCAGATCTGAAAGTAAGCACAAAGAATCAACAAACCATAACAACAAATTTGTTAACGGAGTTTGACAATATTTCCTACGTCTCTGGGCCTTTGTCTCAGTGGGTGAGTCTTTCTTATTTCTCTTGAAAGCTTCAAACGTACATCAGAAAAGTGTCAATGGTATTACAAGTTGGTCTGGTTGTGTGATGGGTTTTCTATATGCACTAAAAACACACTAAAAACCCTCAATTAAATTGTCAACCAGGGGTAAGTAAACTTAGAGTTGTATAAAAATATATGCCAAGGTAGAAGGATTGGTAGTAGTATAGTCTAAATAAGGAAGTGGCTATCTATCTAAGGGTTAATCTATTCAAGAAAAAAACTATTAATGATCAAACTCTACTAAGGAATTCAAACTATGTACCCTAAGTAACCTTTGGACCAAGGATCGATGGATAGTTATAGGAAAGAAAATGGAAACCCTACTTAAAGAAAAATAGTTCATTCAAAAACAAACTATTCATCTAATAAGAAATAACAATGGAAAAGCTACTTGTAATTAACCTACTAAAATTCAATAAGCAACTATCCCGTGGAAGCAAGTAAATAGACAATAAACTACCCTATCAAAGCAAGAATAGACAAGTAAGCAACTAACCTATTAAATCAAGTAGACAACTAACTAACCTAGGATAACTTCTACAACAAGTAAACTAATTAAAACTACTCAATAAGCAACTATCTAATCTAAGAGACAAGTGAACTCTATTCTTAATTCACAACTATTTTTAATTTACAAAAGGAAATCTACTTAATTGAAAGCATTACGATAATAAAAGAAATTAACAACTAATCTCTCTGATAAGCAAACTACTCTTTAACCTACCAAAGCAAATGACTATCTCTCCTACAACAACAAGAAAACTATCTTCTAATCTATGAAAGAAAGACAACTATCTTATAATCTATGAAAACTCAAATATAGTGTTGATGGTTGTGTGAATGTCTCTAGTGTCTTATAATATCACGATGGAACTTAACAATGAAAGATAATTCAAGAGGGATAAACCTGATATTGACTTCAATAGCAAAGTGAAAAGTGTGAATTAGGAAATCCAATGAGAATTTAGCCATTATGAAAACAACATTAATTACCTTGCATATCCATGTGACTATTGCTCATGCATTAATCATCAACAGTTATAAAGAGATTATTCTATGAAATTCAATTGCACTCTATACTACGTAAGAAAATTCATACTATACTAAATTCAATCATTAACTATAAATCAAAATTGCAATCTAAATCTAAGAAAGAAATTGCATGAAGTAAGCTAATTTAATAATTCAAATTGCAAAAAGAAGAAATACTCATAAAGAGAAATCAAACATTATTTCAGCATATGACAAGAAAGAAAATGAGCAACAAAATGACGAATTAAATAAAATAAATCTAAATGGCAACTAGATCGACAAATTAAAATTGAAAACTAAAGGCTAATGACTATCCATCCACCGAACCCTGTCAAAGAAAACATGAATTAAAAATTTGGTTTTTAAAACTCTGTTTTTATCATCTATTTCAGCATAAAAGAAAACTTAATTTATCATCTAGCTACAAACACGGTTAGTATCTAATCTTGCAAGATTGTTTCTACTAACTACAAAGTCATTACATATTAACAAGATCCTTCATATTAACCTGCAAAACTAAATTAAACCAATTAAATCATAAACAACAATTTATATAATAAAGAAACAAAATAACAATTCATATACAAAAAATGAAATAAAAAGACATCTATGCTACTCAATTCACAAGCAAACTCATAGAATAGTTACCCAGACTGCTTGTGCCCCCCCCCCCAGAAATTGATGGTTACTCTTCAAATGCGAACCACAAGCTTCAACAACACGAATTCACCATTAAAACTGAAAACACAGGTTTTACATAGTCTTGGCAAAATAACAATAGAAAAACAGGGATAACAATTGTGTTTTTCTCTAACTCTCTATTTTTGAACTTCTTTTTCTATTGTATGACCACTGAGATGGTATTTATAAGCTTTAAAGGCTGAGATTTCGACCACTGGAGGGTCGAACCTCTTCTAAAAATAGTAAATTACATTAATGATGCCCTAACTACCGAAATGAAGCGAGCCAATAATCTCCCTTCATAACAACCCAAATCAAATTGTCAAGAGTTCTGTAGCTGGAGGGCATGAACACGAGCAAAACCCATGTCTCTGATTTTCCCATCACTGGCCTCCAATACCATAACTACCAAATCGCCCATCGTTTTTGTGCAAGACGGAGTGTCGGATGAAGAACCAGATGGAGTACCAGACTGAGTACTGGATGGAGTATTAGACTGAGTGCTGAAAGCAAAAGCAAGCTGCGATTTTTCCCTGTCACACCAAAAAATGTGAATTAGATTCTTGGAAACATAAAATCATACTGAATTATACTCAATATCATCATAAAACAAAAATTATGCATACCTGGTGTGGATCATAGCGTTTTGGCGCAAAATCCCTTCAAAAACTTCTTCAAAAAATGAAAACGCATATATACATTCGGAAAAAGTATCGAATTAATGTCATAAAACTGATCATATCATGGGCCCAACATTACCCTCACACATGATTTTACAGGTCCCACTGCAAAAAAGAAGAAATTACTCCTTATGACTAAGCTTGCTAAGGAGGACCAGCTTTAGAAGCTTCTCCTTCTTGCTGTGAAGACTTTTCCTTATGCTTCTTGTGTTTCTTTAGTTGTCCTCTGAGGGTGCGGTTGGATTTGGTCATCTCATCAACCAACTGTTGAATGGAGTTTACCTTTGCTTGGAGGACTGTATTATCATGGTGAAGATGTATGTATATTGTCTTCCTTTCTTCCAACTGTTGCATAAGCTGAGAATTCTCTTTTTGTAGCTTCTCAATAGTTGGGGCAGAATCAATGACCTCAGAGGAAGGCTTAGATCCTTTGAAATATGTGGACAATCTATCATTCTTAGGATCTAGGGTAGGCATTGGTGAAGTAGGGGTAATAGGGGGTTGATAAGGAGAGGTAGGTTCTGATTTTGTCTTTCTTTGTGGCTCTAATCCATATGAAGAAATTTCCCTAAGTCTCTTGTGAGGGCTCTCAAGATCAGAGGACACTTGGATAGGGTCCGAAGTAGGCATAAGGTTTTTCTCTTGTGCTCTGGGTACTCTTTCAAAAGGGCCCTTTGTCGAATCAGTTGGCTCCTCTCCTATTTGTGGGAACTATAGGAAAGGCTTGTTGAATCACTTCTTGGAGATTTTTAGGTGTGGGATCAAGAGATATTGAAGGCATCTGAAGGTTAGCAATAGGATTCTTTTGATCTTTACTCTTGGTCTTTTTACCCGATGAGGATACAGGGGTGTCAACAAGCTTCTTGTATTGTTCTGGTAAAGAAATGGTTTTTGTAGGGGGGTTTGGAGTCCTTGGAGAGTGGGTCTTGGATGGAGAAATGGTCCTTAAACCAAGTGTCTTTTTGCCAGTCCTAATTGTTAAGTGAGGGTTTTCAAATTAATAGATGAATGCATCCCAAGTTTTCCCCTGTTTCTCTAATTCGGCTAGAACAAGGAGTTTGATTAAGCCATGGTGAAAGAGGCTGTTGTGGGGGTTATTTATGTTCTTCCTCACTTGAGAGGACATCTTCTCCAAGCTCTTTAGAAAGTAAAAGGGAAAATTCAAAGGTTTTTTAAACTGAAAATGAGCTAGAAATATGAAATGACAGGATTTGAAAGTGGAATATCTACCTTAGCATGTGATCAACTGACGATGAGAGGGTTGATCAATTCCTCTTTTATCCATTCCTTGGAATATCCTTTTTCCCCTAATATGTTATGGAATTCAGGTTTAAAAACCCTGTTATAACTTGAGCGCAACAGCTGGTGGTTTTTGAACCATCTATCTCCCATTCTTGGAAGCTTCATGGCTACAACAATGGACTCTTCTGAGACTCCAAAGGTAAGATACCCCCACGCACGTTGTCTTCCCATGGAAACCGAGGGAAAAATGCATGGAGATGCCATCATCGTGGCCTTGTAAGTGGGATAAGAAAGGTCCCCAACCTACATGAAGAAACACCTCTCTGCACTGTGCAAACTCAGGAATGGTGAAAATATCTGCATAGGAAGAAGGTTCATACCTCTTGGGCATTGTGACAGAGGCGAAATTCACCAAGAGAGGGTGTGATCGGGCCAAGGAATGGCACAAATTGATCAAGGGTCGAGTGTGATTTGAACAGGGGAAGAAATGATAGAGGCTGAGTGCATTCTCTAAGACAGGGACAAGGCAAATGGCAGAGGTGAATTGGGATAATAGATAACCCAACCCATTTTTTAATGTGCCTAGGGTGGAGATGGTTGCACACATGCACACACAAGTTGCCATGTGTGGGCATTTTCGAATTCAAAGGCACGTTTTTTGGGGGGGGGCAAGCTTAATGATGCGCAGTTAGATCAATGTCCAAGTCTTTTGACTTGGACATTTGATCATGAACATGTCTAAAGTTTGCATCGTCACTCTTAATTTCCTGCAACCAATTCAGTTAAATGTCATTGATTCCTAGTTACCTGGAATTGTGGGCAGTTACTGGTGTGTAAATTCATATGGCACTTCATTCATCACCTCATATGGAACTTCATCTGACACCTCTGTGTTAAATACATTTTTACCTCCTATAATGGATAACCTGCAATTTTGAAATGCTTTTGACAATCACAGTGGTTAAGAGTAGAGGTAGAATGCTCCCTTGTTGTTGATTTTTCCACCATGTTCACTCAATCCTCTTATATAGGACATGTAATGTCAAAACCTACAATGAACATCTTATAGAAAGCATAATACATGTAATGTAAAGCCTACAATGTACATCGTTTAACAAAAAATAAGCCGATAAAGTGGTTGTTAAGTAAATCTTCAACAATTTATAGCACACAGGAGTTTAGCACTTCAAAAATGAAATGACTGTTAATGTAATAACCTGTATCATGAAAGTAATACAAAATTTTTTACAAAGATTTATTTCTCTAGGCAATGATCATTTGTAAACTCATGAACCCCTCCCCCACACGTAAGTATTGTGACACCTCACAATCAAAAGTATAGGAAACCAGTCAGTTCCCCTAATAGCCAAAGATATATAGTATGTCAAGTGTAAAGATAAATTTCATAGATTGGTCTGACGAGACGGTTAGAATATGGCCCCACCTATAGGATAAGAGATCCTATATATAGATAAGAAGAGGTAGGCAAGAGAGTTTCAATATAGGCTTAGAGTTAGTTCCCAATGGCAATTTTATGGAGTTCATTAACCTTAGCTTAACCATACATACTTCATGTCAGCTTTGTCTACAACTAATGTCGTACATCAGGAAAAGTTTAAATTTTTTATTTATTTTTTGTCAGATTACCATCCTCACTAGGTAGAATGCCCCACTACCAGCAAGCCTATTCAGTACTCCGACAGGTTTACCTAGTCATACCATAGACCGGTACCCATTGCTAGCAAACCTGTTTAGTATCCCAGTGGGTTATCCTCTTACACCCTCAGAGACTGGCCCGCCATCTTTCAAGATTTTAGTATAAGATTGCTTTATGGAAGAAGATGGGGGGATAGCTATGAAAACAACTTTTTCTTTCTTTTTTCAATTGGGATGGTATTTATGTTAGATGATGACTTTCCATTATATTACTTAGTGATTGTCCCAATGTAAGGGGTACTTAAGTGGATGTGGCCTATCTAAAGATATGATATAATCAAGCTATTTAGTGTGTAGTGGATGGTACCATTGAGAAAGAACAGAAAGGTATCTCTAGGCTCAACTCACTTTCTTCTTTTGTAGTTATTGTGATGTTTCCATGACTAACCAATAATTAGACCTCCTTGTTACTCTTTAAGAAAGACACTTTACTCACTTACTCAGGTTTATTGGAAAAAAAATTGTACGAGCGACCTCTAAGCTTGATGGTTATGGTAACACTTCCTTATACAATGGTGAAGAGTTTCAAAGAGCAACTGCTTTGGAATTCCTTAAGAAAATGATTGTTTTTGCAAAAATATGGAGAATTACAGTAAGTCAATATTCATTTTATGCTTAGCAGAGAAAAAAATTAAAGTGTAACAATGTTTTGAAGAAAAATCCTTCTTTTATATTTCCTTGAAACTGTCTACTACGGGTGAAATAAATACTTACAGAAATTTCCAAAGTTGTTTTATTAACAAAATTCAAAGACTATTTACATATGTACAGTAGAAAACTCAGAAAACTTTTCAAGAACAAAGGGGGACTTCCCCATCTACTAAGGCCAATGCCTTGTCAGTTGACATGACTTGTAGAAAATCCTCTTTGGAAATGGGCTTATGATAAAATTTGAGTCGGTGTCCATTTACTACAAAGGAGACTTGTCTGTCGTCAATTTTTTTTATTTTTACAGCTCCATTGTCATATACAATGTCTACCTCGTAAGGGCCCAACCACCAGGTGGTGAGTTTTCCTTTGATGGTTTTGAATCGAGAGTCAAACAATAAATCCCAATCACCAGGTGAGAAGTGTTTCTTCTTAATAAACTTATCATGCCACTTGCTCCTCTGGTTTTGGACTAATATTGTTCATTGGATGGCATCTTGCCTGATCTCATCCAACTCATTCAATTGTAGGGCTCATTTCTTCTGAGCCTCATCTAAGTTTAATCCCAATTATGAAAAAATATGGAAAGTCCTTGGGATTCTATTGGTAGAAGTACTTGTTTCCCGTACACTAGCTCATAAGGGGTATGCCCAATGGTATTTCTCCAGGTGGTCTGGTATGCCCACAAAACCTTTGGAAGCCTATCAGCCCAATCCTGGTGATGTAATTGAATAGTCTTGGTCAAGATAGCTTCCAGGACTTTGTTTGTAGATTCTACCTGACCATTATCTTGCGGGTGGTATGGAGAATATTTACAGTGTTTAATCCCATATTTCTCTGTTAGCTCTCTCATCATCTTGGAAGTGAATTGAGTGCCTTGGTCTGTAACAACTTCATGAGGGACACCGAAGTGGGTAAATATGTCTTCATAGATGAATTAGACAACAAAATTTTATGTAAGCCTGAATAGGGCTTTTTCCTCTACCCACTTGGTGACATAGTTCGTACAAACCAAAATATAGTTATTTTTACAGGACATGGGTGAAATTGGTCCTACAAAGTCAAGGGCCCATTTTTCGAAAGATTCTATCATAACTTGGGCACACAAAGGAATTTCGTTAACTGGCGTAGGTCTTCCTATCCTTTGGAAACTATCACATCTTCTCACATACTTGGAAACATCTTTGAAAATGTTAGGCCAATAGTAACATGAATGTAGCACCTTATATGTTGTGCGTTTGTCAGAAAAATGACCACCACATGGTCCATCATGACAACTTCGTAGTATTTCTGGTACCACATCTTCTCCAACACATCTACTAATAATCAAATTAGGTCCTGTGCGAAAAAGGTCATGGCCAACCCAAGAGTAATTAACACTTTGCGTAATAATTTTCTAGTTTTCATGAGGTGACAAATGAGACGGTAACTTCCTAGTAGCCAGATAGTTTTCCATATCTGCAAACCATGGGGTATTGACAGAAAGGGAAAAGAGGTGCTCGTATGGGAAACTATCATCTACAGGGATATCATCATCCTCATTTCTTATTCAGGAAAGAAAATTAGCTACCACATTATCCTTTCCAGGTCGGTCAAGCACAGTGATATTAAATTCTTGCAATAATAGAATCCGCCTAGTCATGCGGCCATTAGTTATGGGTTTATTCATGAGAAATCTAATGGAAGAATGATCTGTATGTATAAATACTTCGTAACCTGTAATGTAATGATGAAACTTGTTAATAGCATGAACAATTGCCAAGAATTCCTTCTCGGTAACTATGCATTTTAACTTGACAGGGGACAAGTTCTTACTTACAAAATAAATGGCATAGGACTGTTGGTCCTCTTTCTTCCCTAATACTCCTCCTATTGCAGTGTCGGAGGCATCAATGGATATGTGAAATGGGAGAGCCCAATTGGGCCCTCTAATAAATGGTGCCACAGACAACTTAGCTTGCAGGGTTTCAAAGGCAGTTTGACATTGCTCAGTCCAAACAAAATCAACATCTTTTATTAATAATCCGAACATAGGTTCAACAATCTTTGTAAAATTTTCAATAAACCATCGATAGTATCCAACATGTCCAAGAAACATTCTCACCTATTTTTGAGTCTTGGGGGGTGGAAGTATGACGATGACCTCAAACTTTGCAGGATCAAATTTTATCCCTTCAGATGAAACATCATGTCCTAGAACCACTCCTTTAGTCAACAACATTTTACATTTTTCATGACTTAGAGATAGGTTCATTTCTTGGCATCTGATAAGGACTTTTTATAAGTTATCTAAGGCTTCCTGGTAAGTGTTTAAATAAACTTTGAAGTCATCCATGTAGACCTCCACACAATCATGAATAAGATCGACATATATCCCTATTACTTCTCATTGAAATGTGGTAGGAGCATTACAAAATCCAAATGGTAAGACCCTATAGGCATAGGTGTAACGTCCACAACCATCAACCCACTTGTCGGGAAACGCTACTTCATGGAAACATTCACATACTTAAATATATAAAATTCATTATTTATAAATAATAAGCATTAAATCAATCAAGACATTTGATATGGATTTGCTCCTGTCATACAGACTTAAACAAAATTAGCAACGATTCAAACTAGCAATGGAATACATGATAATATTACAAGTATCACAGAACATGCATTTTAATTAAGTATAGAATTAAAACACATAATGAAACTTATATTTGAAACTGTAATACACCACCAACTGCGTGTAGACATTCCACAAACCTCCCAGCCTTAGACCGTGCTGCTCATCACTCTCAGTAGTAAGTAACTTCCAAGCTGGGACTAAGCTCCACCAGGTAGGGAATCCTAGGCTAGGCAAGGTCAATGGGAAGACACACAGTTGCAGAGGAAGGATTCTCTCCCAAGAGTCACTTATGCCCACTGCTCATAGAACCTCATTCCCCAAATTCCTGCCCCACCCCATGAGTATACACCTTCACTGTCACCTAGACAATCCTTCGGCTGCTAAACCTCCCTTGCCTTAGGCTTCAGCAATAGACCAGACTGGAATTCTTCGAGCTCCGTGGTAGCTATAGGACCCCCTTCCAGGAGTTCTGACTTCTTCATAACACTCTATCACCTAGAGAGAGTTACTCACAGGTCTGGAAACCTATTCTTTTGACCAATTTCAACAAAATGAGGATACAACAACATGGCTCAACAACGCAAATTCGAGGTGAATTTTGGGTCTCTGTTAGACACAATTGTCTTGGGAATTCCATGCAATCGTGCCACTTCCTTTATAAATATGTCGAAAAAATCTATTGCCTTGTGAGTAGTCTTTAATGGAATAAATGGGCGGCTTTTGTAAGCTTGTCTAGCACCACCATGATTGAATCATGTTGCTTGCCTGTTCTGGGAAAACCTGTGATGAAGTTCATTCTCACTAATTGCCACTTCCACTCAGGAATGGGTAGAGGCTACAATAATCCATCTGGGTGCATGTGCTCATCTTTAACCTTCTAACACTCCATACATCTGACAATGTATTCAATGATCTCTTTCTTCATACCTGGCCAAAGGTAATGGCTCTTGACCATTGCCATAGTCTTATGATATCTAGGGTGCCCAACATAAGGCACATTATGCATTTCTTTTAGAATCACAAGTTTCAAATCCTGGATATTAGGTACATAAACTATGTTTTTTGTACATGAGTGTTCCATCATATCCAAGCTTATAATCTTCCACTCTTCGCGGCGTCTTATCCTATTGTAGATTTTCTACCAACTCCATGTACTGTAAGTCGATGCTTGCAGCTTCCAAAACTCTACTCTTTATATTGGTTTGATACATGATAATGGTTGTAGCATGTAATTCATGTACACTCTTGCCGAGGGCATCAACCACCTTATTCTCATTCCCTTTGATATGCTTGATATCAAAATAGTATTCACAGAGAAACTCCAACCACCTACTCTGCCTAGCATTCAAGGTTGGCTGGTCAAACAAATACTTCTAACCGTTATGGTTTGTTCTCAACTCAAACCTCTTTCCCATGAAGCAATGTCTCCATTTCCTCAGAGCGTGAACGATGGATGCCAACTCCAAATCATGAGTTGCATAGTTCTTTTTGTGCTCTTTCAACTTCCTGGATTCATAACATATTATGAATCCATTCTAACTAAGGACTACTCCCAATCCTTCTTTGCATGCATCAGTGCACACCATAAAATATTCATTTGGATCTGCGATCCTCAAAATTGGAGCACTAGTTAACAGTTGCTTCAATCACTGAAAGCTTTTTTCACAATCTTTTGTCCACTGAAATTTCCTCTCTTTCCTTTGCAAGGAGGTGATAGGGTGAGCTATCCTCGAGAACCCTGCGATAAACCTTTTGTAATATCCAGCTAGACCCATGAAGGATATGAATTTTGTCACATTCTTTGGTGCTAACCATTATCTAATGGACTCAATCTTCTCAGGATCTACAAATATCCCTTTCTTCAAAATAACATGCCCCAAGTAATGGATCTACTCCTGATAAAACGAGCACTTGCTTAACTTGGCATACATCTCATGCTCTCTTAGAACCTGTAACACCATCCTCAGATGTTTTCCATGCTCTTCCTCTGACATGGAATACACCAGAATATTATCCAGGAAGACTATGAAAAACTTGTCAAGGTAGTCCTTGAACACACCTTTTATCTGACACATAAAAACAACAGGTGCATTTGACAACCCAAATGGCACCACCGTGAACTCGTAATGACCATACCTTGTTCTAAAGGTGGTCTTGTTGATGTATTCATCCTTTATCCTTACCTGGTGATATCCTGATCTAAGATCTATCTTCGAAAATATCATCGCATCCTTCAACTGATCAAAGAGGTCATCAATCCTTGGCAGAGGATACTTGTTCTTTATAGTTACCTTGTTCAATTGTCTGAAATCTATACACAATATCAACGTCCCATCCTTCTTCTTCATGAACAGGACTGGGGCACCCCAAGGTGACACACTTGGTCGTATATACCCATTCCTTATGAGATCCTCAAGCTGCATTTGCAGTTCTTTCAACTCCGGTGTACTCATTCTATAAGGGCCTTTCGACACTGGAGATGCTCCAGGAATTAAGTTTACAGAAAATTCAATATCTCTCTTTGGAGGTAGTCCAGGTACCTCCTGAAATATATCCTCAAAATCCTTTAGTACCACATGGTCTTTTATATTTGACACCTTATCCTCAGGTGCTTCCTCCAAGTGGGCTGCAAATAATTGACAACGCTTCCTGAAACACTTCTTCAACTACATTGCTGAGATTTCTCTAACAACAACTCTAGGAATTCCTTGGACTGCTTTCCGATCTCCTTCCCCATCTAGGAAAGTGAATGCCTTATTACAAGAGTCCAGGATAGCATGGTGTTGGTCCAACCAGTCCATCCCAATTAGACAGTCATAAGAGCTTAAAGGTAGAATGTTCAATTCAGCCTTTGTGCTCAATCAATTCATGTCCACTGGACATGACTTAACCAATTATGTAACTCTTCTCTTGGTTCCTGTAGCCAATTGAACTAACCAAGATTTTTCATGTTTGCTTCTCGACAATTGAAAATTGTCCACCACCCTAGGATCTATATAACTATGGCTAGCCCCTGAATCAATTAAAATAGTAGAGGCATGGTTGTTGATCATACCTTCTGCTTCAACCATGTGCGACTGATATTCAACTTGCTTGTTGTCCAAGGCTGCGTAGATCCTTGGCATTATACTTCCCATGTCCTCCACTATTTCAGCCTACTGAACATTGTCGATGACTCTCACTTTATCACTTCTGTGGGGACAATCTCTATACCTATGGTTTCCTTCACAACCCCAACACTCCATAGGTGTTTGTCTTGGCATTTGTCCACCCACTTCATCCTTCCTCGTATCTATAAAATATGTTTGTCTCTGAGGACTGTTTCTGAAAAAGGAAGGTTTGCTTCGTTTCTATATCTGCTCTTTCTTGAACTTGTTCTTGTATTCCCAAGCCTTCTGGAAGGTAGGATTTTCTCTCTGTTGTTCATATAATAATTTCTCTCTTCTTATCGTTTCTTCCATAGTATTAGGGTCATCATACTGAATCTTGTCCCCAATGGAAGGTGGAAGTCCACTCAGGTACCTCTGAATCTTGACAGATTCATCCTTGATGAATGGAACATACTTCTGTAATTCCAAAAATCTTCATTCATACTCATCAATGGTCATGTTGCCCAGCTTGAATTCGAAGAACTCCTTCATTTTTTTGTCATAATATCTTTTAGTCAAGTATTTCTTCTGGAAATACCTTTTGAATTATTTCCAAGTGATGTCCTTCTCTCTAATGTGTTGCACCTGCACCAGTTGATCCCACCACATGGATTCATTTCCTTTCAATTGATACATCACAATTCTTCCTTCAACATGAGAGGAATAATTCTGCAGTTGGAAGTACTTCCTCATGCCTAGCAACCATGTTTCAGCATCTTCCTCCTTCTTATGTTCTCCATCAAACGTTGGAGGCTTAATCTTGTTCATTTCTCCCTTCAGTTCATCCATTCAAGATCTCTTGTTCTTTCTGGTAGGAGATGGGCTTGAAATACTGTGTGCTTCCTTATTGGAATTATTCGGGGAGTGATGACGATGTTTTCTAACACTTCTCGATCTTCTTTTCCTCTCAGGGTTCCTGTGACTCCCTGTTTTGCTTGAGTCACTTTCTTTTTCCAATTTCTTTTCGATTCTCTCCAAACTCTTTAACAACTTTACGTTGAATTCACCTTGTTGATCTATGGATTTCATGAGATTTTGGCTATAAGCTCGACGAGCCTGGGAATCCTTCTATAATATTTTAATGATTTGCATCATTTTCCCTTCCTTATCCATCTCTTTTCCGTGTCCATTGGAGTTCTATCCTTTGACTCCCAAGTGGACATCTATTCCTTCTCTTCTGTTCTCTGAACTGGAGGCAATCCACGCCTCTTCCATTTCTTTGCACTCTGTGGCAATTCTCACTGGTTCTGGCACTCGTCAACTTCTGCAATCACAATGTGCAGCCAACTAGAATTTGTCAGGCCATCTCTCCTTAACAAATTCCACACATTCAAAACCAATCCAATTAAGAAAAAGTTTCGATTTCACGAATTTTATGAGATCTTCTTGGCTCTATAACAATTTCAGGCATTAGCCCCTCTATATTAGGTCCCAACCCGCGTGATCATGGGTCCTGATCAAATGCTAGATTACTAGGTGCTACCAGGGCTTTCATCCTTCCAAGATTTCAAAGCACACACAACTATCCTTCGGAGTTACGATTACCGAAATCACGAAAAAGGTGGATCAACGGTCTACGTTTACCCAACATACAACGACTAGATTCCATTGTGGTCTTTCCATCCTCGAAGTTTTCAGGACTTCGGGACTTCAGAACTTCGGGTATTGAAACTTCGGGAGTTTCCACACCTGCTTCCTTCCTATCTTTCAACATCCGAAAATTCCTATCTACTTTACCCTTCGGGCCCACATAGTACAACTGTCACCAACTAAGGCGGTGGCACATAGTAGATCTAGGAAGGTCCACATCACTTTCGACGGCATCATCGGATCCCACCCTACTCGCTTTTTGTTTCAGAGTTTCGGGCATCGAGAGTTCGTGCATCAACACACCTCGTTTCTCTCGATTGCCGAAATTTTGAAATTATGATCTACTCACCTGCTTGATCCAACGGTCAAGCTCCTTTCCTAGGATCTATGATGTAGATATTTCTTGGGAATTTGGAGTTTTGGGCATCGGGAGTTTATGCATCTTCTTGTCTCATTTCTCCAGAGAGCCAAAATCACGATCTGCTCCTTCGCTTGATCCTACGGTCAAGCTCTTTCCTTGCGATCTACGATGTAGACATTTTTGGGACTTCAGATTTTTGGGCATCGGGAGTTCATGAACCATCACATATCGCTTTTCTTGATAGTTGAACCCTTAAAGGTTTCCAGGATAACTCTCCTGTACCTTCTCCAGATATGATGGTCGTGGGGGATATCCTTTCCTCTCGAACAGATCCTACAGATTCAACACTTCTGGTGTTGAGATCTCTCTCTCTCCCTGTGGTCATATGCCACACTGGCTGCAGTTTTATAATATCTCTAGACCTCCTGAGCTTTGTAACACGTCCAAGCAACCCTTGCCACTCAGGAACATTCAAGGGTCCAAAAATTGGTTCTTCCAAACATGATTTCCACTCAAAACCTCGGGTCCAATGACCACTTATCCAACCCATTCAAGCTCAACGTTGAAACCATGGCTCTGATACCAGATTGTAACATCCTCGTCCATCAACCCACTTACCGGGAAATGCTACATCGTGGAAACATTCACATACTTAAATATATAACATGGATTATTTATAAAGAATAAGAATTAAATGAATTAATACATTTGATATGGATTTGCTCCTGTCATACAGACTTAAATAGAATTAACAACAATTCAAACTAGCAATGAAATACATGATAATATTACAAGTATCACAGAAAATGAATTTTAATTAAGTATAGAATTAAAACACATAATGAAACTTATGTTTGAAACTGTAATACACCACCAACTGCGTGCAGACCTTCCACGAACCTCCTAGCCTTAGACCGCCCTGCCCATCACTCTCAGTAGTAGGTCACCCCTAAGTTGGGACTAAGCTCCACCGGGTAGGGAATCCTAGGCTAGGCAAGTTCAACGGGAAGACACACAGTTGCAAAGGAAGGATTCTCTCCCAGGAGTCACTTACACCCACTGCTCAGAGACCCTCATTCACCACATGCCTATCCCACCCCAGGAGTATAAACCTTCACAATCACCTGGATAGTCCTTCGGCTGCTAAACATACCTTGACTTGGTCTTCAGAAACAGACCGGACTGGAAGTCTCCGAGCTCTATGGCAGCTACAAGACCCCCTTCCTGGAGTTCTAACTTCCTCAGCACACTCTCTCACCTTGAGAGAGTTACTCATAGGTCTGACAACCTACTCTTTTGACCAATTTAAGCACAGTGAGGATACAACAACATGGCTTAGCAACACACAACCACTAGCATCAACCTCACAGGGTCAGGAACTACACGTCCATAACTGCCCACCAGGATAGCACATCACGACTCATGAAATTTCGGGTTTCTCAACCATGCAACACAGGACATAATTACGGGTCTGGTTTCAGGGATGCATGAGGGTGTACTGAGATCTGACGCAGAGACTTAAATGGTTCAGGTAAAAGACCAAATAACAAAACAAAACAAAGGTCGATGATCAATCCCCGCAAGCTCAGACGAAGGATGGAAAATGGGAGATCGAACCCCCAACACGGTTCATTTCTTGTGTTAAATTGCATGTGTCCGGGTTGACACATGTCACCCATGAAGCAATCTCCTCCTCATTTGGAAGTCACCTGTCCTCCCAAGGACTTAGGATAATGCATAAATTTCACATGGCTTTGGAATAATATTAAAATATTATTCCTAAGGACTTAATCTCTGAAGATTAGCCCCTCTCCCAACCTTTCATCCCCCTCTCCCTTACCCGGACTTGTGGAAGCTTAGTCCCCCATCACTCTTTCTTCATGGTTGGTCAACATGAAAAGATGTTTTTATATTAATAATGTGCATCATTACATCTACAAAATCAGGCTCCTGGCCTTCAACCCTTAGGCTCTCTGGCCTAATAAACACATAATCCCACCAACTTATCTAAACTTAGCTCACCAACCTATAAAACATAATTACAATTCATAATGAAATTGGGGCACATCCTTTGGGTATTACAATAGGTTCCCCAAGGACAAGTAAAGGTAGTCTTGTCGTGGTCCTCAGGTGCTATGAGAATTTGATTGTACCCGTTGTACCCAACTAAAAAGGAAAAATACTTCTTTCTAGACAAGGTATCCAGAACTTGGTCGATGAAAGGAAGAGGAAAGTAATCCTTCCAAGTGGCTTTGTCGAGTTCCCAGAAATAAACACAAATTATCCATTTCCCGGTCACTTTCTTTGGAACCACTACAAGCGGGGATACTCACTTACTGTCGGAGATGGGATAAATAAATCTGACATTTAATAACTTTTGGATTTCCTCTTTTACTATATATTTGAGTGTTGGGTTCATCTTTCTCTGGGGTTTCCTAATAGGTGTTACCTCCCCCTGGGTATATACATGATGGATACATGTGTCAGGGTGTATACCCTTCATGTCAATGTATTCCCAGGTGAATTCTCTTGATTATTCTTTAAGGATATTTACTAACTGTTTTTGTTGGTTTGTATCTAGCCCAGAGTTTATATGTAAAAATTTCCCTGGACTAATCTAGTAGGGCATAGTATAATACATGGAAGACTCATCTATCTCGAAGACAAAATATGTCGAAAATAAATGGATGGGTTCAATTGTTCCTGAAATTATTCCCTAAACATGTACTCAAATTGGGGAAAATATTGTGGAAAATCCACACATGTGATAGCAGAAATAAACTGGTTTAGCACATTTTCCATTGTGTGCTCCTGAAGTGCCCATGCATGGTCACCTGGAATCACTAGTTCCTCCCAGTCTACCTTCTCGTATGGAAATTCAAGCCACCATAGATTCTCCATGATAGGTTGAGCCGGAGGATGTATGGTGAGCTTCTGGATAGAAAGTACATTTGAGATGGTCATTTCTCCCTCTCTGCAGCCAATAAATGCATTGGTTGTGGCTAACCAATGTCTTCCTAAAATGACGGGATGGAATTTGGTAGGGTCCTTTGAGTGAATGACAAGAAAATATACTGGGTACTCCCATGAGGCTAAAGTAACCATGATATCATCTAAAATTCCTTAAGTATAACCCTGGTCTTATCTACTAATTCCAAAATGGTTGGGGTAGGTCTAAGAAGAGGTTTTAACTGCAGTTGCTCCAAGGTAGTAGTGGTCATAACATTGATGGTTGCCTCTAGTTCTATGAGAGTGTTCCCAATGGAGACCTCATTAATGGTTATGGTCACTACGAGGTTTCCTGGGTTCCCATGTTTTTCTAGTTTTGGCTGCACTGATATGTACTCATAAAGTCATCCTACCAAATGTACAGTAGGAGGGTCCTTTTGCTTCCTACCTGGCTTCTTAATACACAATTCTTTGACTACTTTACTGTACATTGGAATGCCTTTAATGGCTTGAAGCAGGGGAATCTTGACACAAATATTCTTCAATTCATTCAAGATGTCAAATTCTGGTCGGGTGGTAGGTTTCTCGATTATCAATATATCTGCATAAGGAGGGGACTTCATAATTTGTGAAGGTTCATTTTGGGGAAGTTTGGGTTCTTGGTTCTTAGGAATAATAACATCTTCCCACCTAGTGTCATCCATGGGTTGCTTGGTGGTTTCTTATTCTTCTTCTTCTTCCTGGATGACTATTGAAGGTCTCTACTTATCCAGAACTTTTCCTGATCTTAGTTTAATTTCCCATAATGGAACAAGAGTAATAACATATGTCGGGAAGGCCTGCACCTCAACATTATGAAGAGGTTGAGGGGGATTATTATTTGGATTGGGCACTGATTGTGTTGGAAATAGTGTCGGTATCAGGGAGCTTGCATTCTGATATTGTAGTGGTTGTTGTTGTGGAATAGGAGGTAAAGGTGGTGGAACAAAACCTAGTAGAAGATGCAGAGTGTTCGATGGAAACTGAGGATAAGGATGGTTGGACATAGGGATAGGTGGAGCTTGAGGGTTTCCTTGATTATTTCCTCCTCTCCATCCTTGAAGCCAAGGATGTTGGTACTAAGTAGACCAGTTTTTCCAACCTGGTGAGTTCCACTGTTGTTGTTGTTGATAATAGGGTGGAACTTGAGATTGTAGATCTGGGTATGTGGGATGGTTCCTAGGTTGCCATGGCCTCCTAGGTTCTTAAGAGGACTCCCCAGGATCCCCACTCCTATAGATGGATAATAAACCGGGCAAAGATGGACATTTTTCAGTTGATTGGTCTTCCATGCAGAAGTCACAAACTGAAATGTTATCTAATGGGCATTCCCTTGAGGAATGCTTCCTCCTGCACCTTTGGCAATATATGATCATTGCAGCATTTTCCTGCTCCTATTTCATTTTAATTTCAAGGGTGTCCAAATGGGAACCTATTGTGCTTAAGATATTTGTCTTGAAGTTTTCTAAAATGTTCCCTATCTCTGCTCTCGTGATACCACCTGAACTAACTGGTTTTAAGTTTCTATTATAAGGGTCCCGAACATTCTTTCTTGTTTTGGCTCTACTCCTTGAGTAATTTTTACACATTGCACATATTTCAGAAAATGGTTTATGGGAGATGTCACCTGATGCCATCAGGTTAAGAATCTCTAGATATTCTTCTGAAATCCCCTTGAGGAAAAGAGCCCTAACTGCATCCTCTGGGAGGTCGTGGTATTTTGACTTCTGGGAGATATAACCAAATCGTTCCATATAATCTTCGAGGGTCTCGTCCTCTAATTGTTGGATTTTAAAGATGTCGTTACGAGACTCCTTAGTCTTGCAGTAGTCTTGGTACTTTTTAAGAAATGTATCTTTCATGGCTTCCCAAGACCTAATACTAGATTCTCCCAACCCCATGAACCATCTTAGTGCAAAGTCTTTGAGGGTGGAAGGAAAGAGTTTCAGTTTCTGGGCATCTTGTACGTAGTTGTAGCTCCTACACAAGATGTCAAATTTAAATAGGAAGGTATCTGGATCTTCACTGTTTTTACCATAAAAGGTAGGTAGTGTTGAGAGAGGAATATTCTTCATGTTGACATTTGGAGTGGTGTCCAAAATTGGAAACCCGAAGGTAGTTTTGGTTTGGTTTCTAGTTTCTTCTTCCTCCCCATGTCTTACATTTTTATGGTCCTCCTAATAATCCATATTGGTTTGGTTTCCAAAAAGAGAGTGCCTAGGTGGTTTTATCTTTGAAGATAACAAGGTTTCCCTTTGATGGAAAGGTCTTTCTACTGATTGGATGTCTGGGACTCTACTTGATCCAGATGAGATTATTGGTGCCAAAGTTTTTGTATCAATCTGAGAGATAATTACATTAGATGAACTACCAAACAAAATATTCACCTGCTCAGGGTCTATAATGTCCTCGAAGTTATGATCTCTTGGTGGTGGTGTAAAAGCAAAGGTTGTACTTTTTGGTTCTGCGGAAGGCTCGAGTGATCTTGCCTCCTATCCCAATATGACTGATGCTTCCATTTATTGTTCTATAGTACTCCCTGTATTAGTCTCTTCAGAGACTATTTTATCTCTTTGAGTTGAGCTAACTCCTATTTTTCGGTATCAGTCTGTGGAGCTTATGAGTGGAACGTTCCTTCCCCCAAAAAGATCGAAAGGAACCTTGGTTGAAAGGTATGATTTAGATTTAATGTATCTACTTTTCGGATCTCTATATCTATTCATGAAAGTAAACAAAAACAAAAAGGAAAACCGCCATTTGGTTTGGGGGATCCTGCAATAGCAGATGCACATGTTCTTACCTCTTGTCTTAAATTTCCCCACCACCAATCTAATGATAAGGTCTAGAAATGATCTATTTCCAAACTATTTCCTACCTTGAGACAACTCCTCGACAACGGTGCCAAAAATGATGGGTGTTCTATATGTACTAAAAACACACTAAAAACCCTCATTTAAATTGTCAACCCGGGGTAAGTAAACTTAGAGTTGTAGAAAAATATATGCCAAGGTAGAAGGATTGGTAGTAGTATAGTCTGAATAAGGAATTGGCTATCTAAGGGCTAATCTATTCAAGAAAAAAAGTATTAATGATCAAACCCTACTAAGGAATTCAGAATATGTACCCTAAGTAACCTTTGGACCAAGGATCGATGGATGGTTCTAGGAAAGAAAATGGAAACCCTACTCAAAGCAAACTAGTTCATTCAAAAACAAATTATTCATCTAATAAGAAATAACAATGGAAAACTACTTGTAATTAACCTACTAAAATTCAATAAGGAACTATCCTGTGGAAGCAAGTAAATAGTCAAGAAACTATCCTATCAAAGAAAGAATAGACAAGTAAGCAACTAACCTATTAAAGCAAGTAGACAACTAACTAACCTAGGATAACTTCTACAACAAGTAAACTAATTAAAACTGTTACACGTCAAAATTACTCAGCTGGATAAGTGTTGCATGTTCCTCTCAATCGTTGTAAGTGTCGCATCTTATTTACAACTTTCGCAAGTGTCGCAAGTTGGTCACAAGTGTCGCAAATGATGTTCAGACATACTTCCATGTCGAACGACACTAAGGAGACACTTATAACATCTCATATACTTGATTTGAAGAAGGAGAACTGGTTTACTGAAGTCAAATAACACTTGACACCTGAAGAGGGCCCTGAAACAAAGGTTTTGAGGAGGAGCGTTCCTCTATATCAGCTCTAGGAGCGCTGACTCTCCCCTACAAGGCTTCAGGGAGCGTTATAATGCTCCCCAGCCCCCTCTGAAGGAGCGCTGCTCATCTTGAAGGCGCTGGCACTCCCGTAAAGCTTACCGGGGAGTGTTACAATGCTCTGATGCCCCTTCTAAGGGAGCGTTGCCTAATTTGAGGCAGTAGTTGGCCCGTTGAGGAGAATAAGGGGAGGATCTTTCAAGATTAGGAGGCAGTTGTGTTCGAATTCTTGGTTTCATCAAGAGATCCCTGATCTAAGGAGAAGGTTCCCAACTTGTTCTAAAGATGAATCAAGAGGTTAATCTCCTCTTAACCTATATAAACAGGCTCTATGATGGTGGAAAGGGGGAAGAACTGCTAGTATGAAACTTATGATATTGGAGAAAATACACAGTCAGCCAAAGGAGAGTGATCATTGGAGCTACTGTTATCCAGGTTGTAGATCTTTCAGGCAAGGGTTAGATGAAGAGGACTCAACGAAGCTGTCACATTCGCATCTACGATTGTAAGTACTGTTGTCGTTATTCTCATCAATATGACACGCTTGGCCTGTTTCTTTCTAGTTTGTGTCTAATGTCACATGAACTTGTCATTAATTGATAGATCTGTTTTCAAACTAATATCAATAGAGTAGGAAGTGGTCGTATCTTGTTTTGTCTACAGGATCCAGTGAGAAGCAAAGGGATCGAAGCGCAACTAGGAGCGTGCAGGAACAAACGTCGATAAAGAGGTACTTTTGTCATCCTTCCTTCTCATGTGTTAGTTTAGATAGATTTGAAAGGAAGTCAGTGTCCATGTCAAGCATTTTCTGTCTAGATTTAGGGTCAAGCTCTTAGAGGCAATCTACCAGTCCGCAGGGATATTTTCCTACAATAGAAACTAGCGACCATACTGGGGAGATAGCCTCAAATCAAAACTTCTTGTTTGGATTTTTATCCTCATTGACCTTGTTCTATCCCTTGATTGTTTCAGACCTGTTTCACTCCTCTTTTGATTAGTTTCATGAGCTGATTGGCTCCTTACCTTATCATACTCAGCATAATTGTCGAAGTTGAATTGCAATGTTTTGACTTTTTGACAATTTCTGGGATTTTTAGACCCTGGCGCCCCTGTCCTAGTGTTAACAGAGCACCAACCCTCCTCCATAGCCTTGCACAGAGCTCTATAACGCTCCTTGCCTTTGGCAACATAGCGCCAGCCTTTTTTAGGCCAAAAACCCTCCAGAATTGCCTTCTCTGGGTTTTACCTTTGTATCTTCTCTACTGAGTGGGCCTTGTGAGACAATGTTTCTTCCCTTTCAGCCTTGACATCTGTTTTTTTGAAGAATAAACATCTTGTTAGTTGGATCTTGTAGCCTTCTTCACTATTTTCATTGAGTTCTTTCCTGTTGAGTGAAGTTTGAAACCCATGCATTGTTCTTCTCTCCTGATCAGCTGAGTACAAACCTTGGTGAAGGTCATCAAAGGCCTACAGACCTCTTCATCTCAATTTCAGTCAAGGTCCTTGTTCTTCAACTTTTGCTTTTGGGTGTGAAGTTTGTTTTTCTTTTCTTTGATTGTTTCTTTTCTTTCTCTTTTCGTTTTGATTGCTACGAAAGGGTGTATTGTTTGTGTGACTTTTGCTTGTGCTAGTTTGGTTTTCATTCATACAAAAAAAAAAATTAGCAAGAAGAGCATTGTGTTGTATTGATCATCACTCATACGCAAACAATAAAAGACATCTTTATGATTGATTGTGCATATTAGAAGGCATCTCAAAAGTTTTAGCATTACATCAGGATTTGATTGAGAAAATAATCGTTTGAGGGCATTCCTTATTTGTGCTTGATTAGTGAAAAGAACTCTCTCTCTCCCTTAGCTAGATGTTCATCGAAAGGAAATGAATTCTTATCATGTTCGATGCATTCTTTGGGTCTGAGTCATAATTCCATTTGTTTCACTTCCATGCACCCCTTTGCATAAAGAACAGCCATAAAAATCAACGCTAATTAAAAGTTATCTAGAACTTTTTCTTTTCTAGGATCCTCCACTAACAGTAGACTAGGCTTAGTACTTTGGATTAGGGCTGTGAGCATAACTCTCCAAAGTTTCCAAAACAAACAGTAGCATCCTGAGTTAGGGAGAGTAAATCCAGTTATCGTATAAGTCTGCCTGGGATCCCCCTCTCACACAGG
>ML797014.1:111848-127755 GCA_009831015.1 Picea engelmannii
GATCCCCCTCTCACACAGGGGTTACGCATGAGGTCGCATTCGGGTAAGCTACGGGGACTAACCCTCCGTGGTTTAACTGATTGTGGTGGTCAGATCGTATTATGGGGATCACTTTGAGGTAAATCCACAATTACTGCGTGGAAGCCTTTTAGTTGATTTCAGGCTTGATACCCTGCCAGTACATTCGGATCGAACTGTCGACTGTTCCCGCCCAGGGGCTGAATGCGAATTGGTAACCTTAGTGGCCATAATATTTAGGGTCTTACACAAGGTGACGGTGAAGGGAAGTCTCACTGTACCTAGAGCAGACATTGGTCAAACTCACTCGGGCTCCTTGGAGGGTAAATCCACAATTACTGCATGGAAGCTTGCACCAAGGCGTAAGTCCGTTAAGCAGGTCGCCATTGTAACTGTTCCACCCTATCCCCTCCCCTTCTAGACTTGATCACGTGACGTTGGATTTCATCACCAACTAGTACGGTCATCAAAATAAGGTCTTGTTTGCTTGGTTGTGATTCTTAGATTTTTTAAGCGTGTGCTATTTCTTTTCATTAGTTGGCCATAGATTTCTTTCGCTGACTCTTTTCCACCAACATCGACCCTCCACACCGCTCGCGGAGGCTACAGGGACTTCCTCCAGAAAATATGGAAGGAAACACCCCTTTACCCCCTCATTCTATGGAAGAATCCCCTCAACAGAGTGAGGTTCATAATACTACAACTTCCCAGGAAGAAGTTCCCATTCCTTTGGAAAATTTTTGAATTGTATCAGAATCTCCGGAAGATTATCGCATTCTGGAGGGATACGAACGACAGATCCTCCACCTGAATTCCGCTGGAGAATTTGTTGTCATCAATCCTTCTGATATTCCGGTCGGGTCTTCTCAAAACCCGTTAGCCAGTGACCCTTTTTGGACTGCAGACATTGTTCGGAGTCCACCACGTTTGGTGCGAGATATTTATGGAACAAGAGAAGGTGCCGATGCACCTTTTTCCTACACTGTACCCCCAAATCACTTCACCGGTACTACCACTTTTAAAACCACACCAACCGTTGGTACGAACATACCGTCTGTTGGCCCAAGGTCTACTATTCCCCTCCAGACAACCCATTCGACAATAGCCCCGCACATTCCGACCATCCCCACCGGTAACGCGGTAGTTAATCAAGCCTCGATTGGCACACCTGTAACACCAAGACCTACACTCCCTTTTGGATTCAGGGCACTGAATTCTTCTGCTACCACCCCTGCCCAAACTACTACCCAAGTTATACCGGGAAGTTCCATACCTATCCAATGACCCGAAGGGACTGGCCTTGGTGGTCCTAACCTGATCGGTGGCACTGGTCCGTCATTTACATCTGGCTCTCAGATCTCGGGAACTCTACCTCAAACTGGGGGGCATCCTCCCTCTGGAGGATAAATTCCATTCGAAGGAAACCCTAATGCTGGGGGGCATCCTCCCACCAGAGGAAAAATTCCATTCGGGGGGCAGCCTCAATCCGGAGTACACCATCAACCACAAGGACAAAATGTGTCTGCCGCACCCAATCCGTGGAGCGTCCCTTTTCAAGGAAACCCACATGCCTCCAAGGGGAAAAATGTTCAGACTCTGCAACAACCCCCTTATGGAAAAATGCCAAACCCACCCTATAATCCACAAAACCCATCTGGTTATCCTCCGCTCACAAACACTTCTCAAAACATCTCAAATCCTATGTACCTTGGTCAAAACCAACCTCACATGAGAGGGCCCACAAGTTATAATTATCCACATAACCCAGTATTGGGCCCCACTGGTGTCCCACTGCCACACCAACATTACCCACAGGTTAACCGACAACTACCTTTTCTAGCCACCCTGGACCTTCTAGACTTGTCTCGGCTAACGAATGATCCTATTTATCACTCTCCAGTTTGGCCAGCTATTCCAGCTAAACTCCCTTCTGATATCCCTAAATTCGATGGAAAGTCCGGAGAAGACCCGAACAACCACGTAATGAACTTCCATTTGTGGTGTTCATCCAACTCCCTCATGGACGATTCGATTCATTTTCATATTTTCCAACGAAAACTTACAGGTTCCGCAGCAAAATGGTATATTGAATTACCACGTGCATCTTTTCACGATTTCAACTCCCTCACCATGTCCTTCCTCATGCACTTCCAACTACCCATTCGATACGAGACGGGTACTGAACTATTAACCTCTCTTCGTCAGACAACTTCCATACATATCTCCGATCATATCCATGAATGGAGACGACGACAAAGGCTAATCAAAGCGGTCATTCCCGACCAATTGTTAGCAGAATGGTTCACGAAATCACTATTACCCCAGATTGCTCGTGATGTTGCCATGGGTGGCGTAGTCACCGAGGAAAAAGCCATCGCCCGGGCTCAGTACTTAGACTTAGTCTATTCACAATCTGGTACTCTATATGAGTTGATACCGAATGCTACCTGTGCCACTAACGATCCATCCAAACCATCGACTGCTTCGCATGCAGATGGAGTTATTGGCTCCATCAAAACTCAATCTACTACCCAGTCTACTGGAACGATCCAGTGGCCCGCTTCGATGGATGCTCCCAATCTGACTGCACCCTCTTCTACCCCCCCTCAAACTCAGGTCTCTGATGTGAATGCGTTCTAGTCAACCCCTTCACAACAACTTGGGGGCAAGAAGAAAGCGATAAACAAACCAAAGAAGAATAATAACAACGAACAACCCAAGACCCAACCGCAAAACCCTGCTACCGGAAAACAACCACAACGAAAACCAAAATTCCCATGTCTCGTTTGTGGTGATGATCACTACACTCGAGACTGCCCACATCGTGATTAAGTGGCCAAACTTTTCAAAGGAAATTCGCAACCCGCTATGCTCACTCAGCCTTTTCCGCAGCAACAATCGTTGGTTGCACAAACCCCCACGCCGGGGGGCAGTTCCAACCAACCCCATGATGAGGCCTCGACAAGTGCCCACATTTACATTTTTAACGGAGTTAATCTAACAACTCGCTCTGCGACATATGACATGCCAGTTAAACCTGATAAGCCGAAGATCGCTAACGGTTCTGCGATAGACCCGTTACCATCCACCGTCAATCCTCCATCTG
Source organism: Picea engelmannii (assembly GCA_009831015.1). NCBI lineage: Eukaryota > Viridiplantae > Streptophyta > Pinopsida > Pinales > Pinaceae > Picea > Picea engelmannii. The sequence continues at coordinate 114,973 of ML797014.1, forward strand.
TTATCCCTCCATCTGGGCCACTCCAAATTGAGAAACCTTCTTTTGACTCCATCCTACGCCCTCCTAAGAGCACCATCCATAAATCTACATTCAATCCTAATTCACGGGCTGCCCAAAACTACAATATTGTAGAAGATTTGGCCCAAGCCCCATGTGCCATGTCTGTCTTGGAAGTTCTACAACATTGCCCCAGCCAACGTAGAACACTCTTAGCCGCCATCGACACTTTTGATCCTGATTCATCAAACAATATCATGTTTAATCTGGACGATCATCAACCGCGACTCTCCCATCAGCTAGCTTTCCAAATCGATGTTGTTGTTCACAATCAACAAATGCATCGGACTATCCTGGATGAGGGAGCTTCCACCTATGTCATTTCTCTAGCCTATTGGAAAGGCTTGAAATCACCAGCCCTTAACAAATCCTCTACCATGTTACACGCTTTTGATGGATGAGGTTTTCACCCTCACGGATTATTACAATCCTTAGTCGTTCAATTGGGCGGCAAACCCGTTACTGTTGACGTCGAGGTGGTTGATGCTCCCCTCGATTACAACTTGCTACTCGGAAGAAGTTGGTTCTATGCTATGACTACCATCACCTCATCGGTGTTTCAATGTGTACAATTCCCCCATCAAGGAAAAATTGTTACCATCGATCAACTCGATTTCTGCACACCCGACGCTCGCATCCCTGCTACCAACAACATTCTCTTTCTGGGAGACCACCCGGTTACGTATGAAAGCGTTGGTGTTGGCTTATTGAAATATTCTAGCCTCATGGGTACCTTCCCTACACCACTTCCACCCACCGCACATCATATTTCCGTCGTTAATATGATTTCGACTATGCCTTATCAATCCTTGGAATCATCTGACCCTTGGGTTGTGCCTAGTCCTTTGGAATTCGATGTGCTCGGGGACACAATGCCTCTAAGCCCAGCCGAGGCCGCATACATAGCTATTGAATCTGCCTCTCCCTCTTCGAACACTTCACATTCATTGGCACCTGATACTTATTCGGTGCCCTCGTGGTTAGATTCCCTATCATCCGTCGTTGATTACATTTCCCAAATTTTTCCTTCGGACGAATCTATCATGGAAATGCTTAGCATTGACAATCTACCCTGGGATGACAACCACCATCGATCCTCTTTTCTTCCACCTTTGGAAGAAATCCAAGACATACGATCTGTCTTCCCCCCCCCGATGTTACCGAAGCTCCGCAATCTCCTATCCTCACACAAGATACTCTTTCTGAGGGGAACATGGGTAACATATCTACTACGGTCACGCTTGACATTTCAATCAAGGAAGGTGTCGTGGAAAACATCAACCTTGGTGCTAATTGCACACCCGACGAAGTGATTTCTTACACCGCTTTATTCAAGGAATTTCGCGATGTCTTCGCATGGAGTTACGAGGAAATTCCAGGGATCGACCCTTCGATCATCGTACACGAAATCAAAACCTACCTTGACACGAAACCGGTTCGGCAAAAGCTTCGCCCGGTTCATCCCAAGAAAATCGCAACTATAAAGGCAGAAGTTGAAAAACTTCTAAAATCTGGCTTTATCTATCCCGTCCCTTTAACCGAATGGGTCTCCAACCTTGTTCCGGTTGCTAAGAAACAAGGGACCATCCGTGTTTGTGTTGACTATAGAGATCTCAACAAATCCTGTCCTAAGGACAACTACCCTACGCCCTTCATCGATCAAATCATCGATAATTGCGCGGGGAGCATAATCTTTTCTTTCATGGATGGATTTCTGGATATAACCATATTCAAATCTTTCCTACAGATCAACACAAGACAACCTTCATCTGCCCTTGGGGAACTTTCGCCTACCGAAAGCTACCTTTTGGCCTTAAAAATGCTGGAGCCACTTTCCAGCGAGCCATGTCGTACTCTTTTCATGATATCAAACATATAGCAAAACCGTATCTCGACGATTTACCCACACATTCGTTAAATCGATCCGATCACATTGATCATTTACGCGCGATTTTTCTGCGATGTAGGTTCTACCGTATTCGTCTGAACCCACACAAATGCATTTTTGCTATCGAATCTAGTCGACTCCTTGGTTTTATTGTCTCCAAAGATGGGATCAGGGTGGATCCCTTAAATATCAAGGCCATCTTAGCCTTACCTCCACCTACCAATTTAACTCAACTCCAAAGTTTGCAAGGCAAAGCAAACTTTCTTCACCGTTTCATCTGCAATTATGTCGAGATCACTAAAGGATTTATGAGGTTACTGCAAAAGAACGTCCCTTTCATCTGGGATGACACAGCTCAACGATCATTCAACGCTCTCAAGCACACTTTGACCCATGCACCTTTGTTACATCCCCCTTAATATACAAAGGATTATATCCTTTACTTGGTCGCTTCTACTTCCACCATCGCAATGGTGTTAGTCCAAGAAGATCCCAACAGCGAAGAACATGTAATTTATTATCTGAGCAAAATCTTATCCAGACACGAACTCAGATATTTGCATGTTGAGAAACTGGCTCTGGTAGCCGTCATCGCTGTCCAAAGGTTCTGCCACTACATCTTATTATGCACCACCACGGTAATCGCAGACTCCAACCCCATGTACCACGTCCTGACACGTCAAGTACTTGGGGGAAAATATTCAAATGGATCGTTATTCTTCAAGAATTCGATCTTGAGTTTACAAAGGCTAAAGCCAAAAAATCCCTGGTGTTTGCCGAGCTTATCTGTGCTCTCCCTCATGCCGATGAAAACATCGAACCTAGAGATTCTCTACCCAATGAATCTCTCTTCCTCATCAGCACCTCTGATCCTTGGTACGAAGACATTCTCCTCTACCTTCAAACACAACTTTTTCAGCCCAACATCTCTCGCGAAGAGCGTCGACGCATTCGTCACCACTCTCGTCGTTATATCATCCTCGACGACACTTTGTATCTCTGTGGTATCGACACCATCCTTCGGCGATGTCTGAATCACAAGGAGGTTGAACACATTTTGAACGATTGACACCTTGGCGCCTGTGGCGGTCACCTTTTCGGAATGGCCACAACCCAAAAAATCCTACGTGCCGGCTACTTTTGGCCCTCGATTTTCAAAGATTGTATCGAGGTTTTCAATAAATGCCCACCCTGCCAAATCTTTAACAAGAAAGCACGCATCCACCCTACGAAGCTGCACCCTATCATCGCCATCGGCCCCTTCGCCAAATGGGGCATCGATTTCATGCAGTGTAAGCCTACCTCAACCGGGGGGAACGGTTACATCATTGTCACTATTGACTACTTCACCAAATGGGTTGAGGCTATGCCTACCTTCCTGAATGATGGTCGTACGAAAACTCTATTCCTCTTCAACCACATCATAACTCATTTTCGTGTACCACGTGCCATTGTCACTGACCATGGTGCACACTTCAAAAACCAGATGATGAGCGAGTTACATGTCAAATTGGGTTTTCGCCATGAAAACTCATCCCCTTACTACCCTCAAGAAAACGGACAAGTTGAGGCCATCAACAAAATCCTAAAAACCATGATCCAACGCATGGTAGGGGAAAAAAAAACATCGTGGCATATACAACTGTTCTCCGCTCTCTGGGCCTATCTCACCTCTGTGAAAACTCCAACTGGATTCACTCCTTTCCAGTTGGTATATGGCATTGAAGCCGTCCTACCAATCGAGTGTGAGATTCCATCGCTCAAACTAAAAGTAGAACTCCTGCCTCATACTTTCGCTGAAGAATAACGATTTTTGTATCTATCCAAACTGGACGAAATGCGTCGTGATGCTGCTCTCGCCAATGAGGCACATCAAAAACGAATTAAAAGTCAATATGACAAATCCGTCCGCCCTCGGACTTTCACGGAAGGAGACTTAGTCCTTGTTTACGACCAAGCTCACGATAAATTGGGGACAGTAAAGTTACAACCCATGTGGCACGGTCCCTACATCGTAAAACGTGTCCTACATAAAGGTTCCTACAAATTAGTTGATCATGAAGGAATTTCCCTAGGAGAGCCCCGAAACGGGCTTTAACTTAAGAAGTACTATGCCTAGATCACCTAGCATTTGTACTTTGTACATTATTGTATTTAGTTTTGGTGTGTCTATTTCTTTCGAGTGCTCAAATCTTTACTGTTTCCACTCATGACTGTGCTTGTGTTTTCATGCGCAGATGACGTCTTCCTTTCCTATCTTTTTTAGGTTCACGGATGGCGCTAGCTGACATACCCAAAACATTGCTTCAGCAGCTTGGGTTATTTACCAATTTGACCAGGTGGTGAGTTCAGGAGGCATTTGTTTAGGACCAGCAACCAATAATATGGAAAAATATCATGCTGTCATTGGACTGCTGACCCAAGCTTCCTCTCTAGGTATCTCTCGCATCATTATTTACTTAGACTCTCAACTGGTGGTTTTTCAACTCAACCACATCTATGCTATCCGTAGTCCTATCCTACTACGCCTACACTTGCAAGTTCGCCGTCTCAAACGAATGTTCGATTACATCTTATATAGACACATTCCGAGAGAACTTAATAGTGTTTCGGATTCATTAGCTAATTATATCATGGAGAAGTATCTTGCCCACATATAAGATTCAAGGAAAGCAAAAATGTACATTACATGTAAATTAAAACACATCACAGACATCATCATGTACAAATCATTGGCATCATAAAAACTCGAAACTGTATATATATATATGGCGTGACTGAAATGTTTGTATTACATCAAAAAGTGTGCAAAAGAGCAAAATATTGGGTTTGTTCACCCATACAACATCGCCTAACAAGGCATACAAAAACATTATCACAGGAGAGACTCTAATCTCCCCGCACTATGTTGTGATGTGAGTAACACACTACCACGCGTACTACACGCCTTAATAGAGAATTGATAGTCTCTGGTACTCCTACAGTGTGCCTCTGCAGATGTAAAGGCACTTCCCCCCTTTGTAGAGGAGGGATACCCATTGTAAGGCCTTGGAGGTTCCTCTCAACCTCCCGGAGACCTACTGCTGGTACTGCCAGATCTGCTGCAACTGGGGTGCCTCCACGACGCCCTGGTACTGGTATATCAGCCAGGCGCACTGCTCCCTTGTCTGCATGTTGGAAACAAAACATCTGTTAAAACTCTTTTACATACCCAAAAAATTATATATACATCAAAAACTTAAAAAACAAAAACTAGACAAGGTATGGCTTAGTCTCTTACCTAACTCATCCCAGTCTTCCCCCGCGGGAAAAATCAAGTCCATACTCCCACGGAAGTCTACATCAGCATAAGGGAAGTCCTCTATCCAGAGGTACTGTCGTCTCAGCCAGGCAAAGAAATCACCAGTGAAATGGAACTCTGACTCCGAAACTAGCCTTGGAGACAGACTAGTCCACCTCTCCATCCTAGGCTCATCCACTAGTCGTACTGCCAGTGCTATCTAAGGCTGTAGCTGAGGGATGCGCTCTAGAAAAAATGAGACTAAAAACGAACCGTATCCGAACTGCTTCTGACCAGTCCTGCACCATGAGATATGTTCCTTCACATTCCGAAGGAACGCTGCACTCTAGTTGAACAGTGTTGGTTCCAAACACTGAACACCACGCCACCTGTGATCTCGATGCCAGATGAGTGCTAGTGCTGTCGGTCACGCTTGTGATAGCGAATAGTATAGACCGGAGGGGAAAATATTGAATATCCTTGATAGGGATCCTGCCCCCTACCAACCTTGCTCCCAGGATGCAATGGCGTTCCAGATACACATCCACTTGTTCAGGTAATGCCCTCTGCCCAGTGAAAGATATGGGGAACCCTCTTTTCGAGAGGCCGGTCAAAAAGTACACATCTTCTAACTCAATGGTTAAAAGTTGTGTGCCGATACAAAATCCTTGTTCCGCAACATCCCAGAGGTCAATCATATGCTCAAGCAATAACATCTCTCTCTTCATTTATTGTAACTTGAAGAACTTGAGCAAGCCACAAGCTCGCAAAGCGGCCCACGTATGAGGACTCCATAGAGCGGCTAAATCATCCATCTCATGTTCCCTCTCTTTCCATTCAATCATGATTGCCAAAGATACCTACAAAACAAAAATCAAGAATTTCGTTATTCCTCACATTTTGGCAATTTCGGCGATTTTCAAAAGCATTTTAAAACATGAAACAACATGCCCACATCATCTAAAAGCAGCCACTCACTCTTTTTAACCACCACGCCCTTTAACATTTGTCAAATAATGATAAAAATGTTTTAAAAATGCAAAACGACTTTGGGGGCTGCGTGGGCATTTGGGGAGATTTTTTATGAGTTCGTTTACTAAAGAATGACCTGCCTAATTGATTGCAAGGGTGTAGACATCCTAATCACCCTTCTCTAAAGCATTTTTTGTAAAAGAATCCCCCTTTTTTATTAAGTTTTTAAAGAGGCCGATTTGGTTCCAATTGGGGCGACCTAGGGCTTCGTGTTTTAAAATAAATAATGCTATAAAATGAATGTGAAACCATACAATTGAAAGAGAAAGAGAAGGACACCTACCTGGTCCAAATGGGGAGAAAAACGGTGGATCGTGGTTCCGGCAGCGAAAAAAATAAGATTTGCTTCAAAACGAGATTCTCCACTACTCCAAAAATCCTTGCAAAATGAAATGGTAAATGAATTTTCAAATCAATTGTTATTTATAAAATTTCATTTTTTATAAGGTATGGTCATTTTGGGTTTCTCTAATGAAGTAATGGCTTCACTAAACTTGGGTTTGTAGCTTTGGCATCGCAGGTTTCCTGGCAGTCCCGATCGATTATTCACCTTGTCGCACTTATGAAGCATAGTCTTAGTTCGTTCTTGAGCTCGACAATATGAGAACGTAACCGGGTAAAATTTTATCTCTTTTTCGGACCCATATGGATACGAACACACGGAAAAGGAACCCCCCTGGAGTCTCCTTTAAACCCTTTTCAGACTCTCTAAATATGAAAATATTGTCGAGTGATCTTGCTTCCTTTCACACTCGTTAAAAGGTCAGAAAGGGCATCTTGCGAGCGATAGTTTAACCCTTTTTCAGTCTCGTTGGACTACTGTACGAAAAAGGAACTGAGAGAGTTCTCTTTTAAGTGTTTTTCCAAACTCTATAATCTCAAAAAACCTTCGAGTTTTCTGTCCTTGGACTCGTTAAAGCACACATCGACAGGCCCATATGGGAACGAACCCTTACTTCTTCCGGTTCGTTAAACAAAGGAAGAGGAACTTACTGAAGGTAAGTTCTATCGAGCATGTGTTATCCTCCTCGAGCTCATTAAATCAAAAAGAGGTACTCATCTATCTGGATGGGGGAAAAATTGAAAGGAGCAAGCCAAGCAGTCTCTTGAGAACATCATCTAGCACTTCTTAGAGTCGCCCTTGAACACGACACTTTGTTGCTTTGCATATATCATAACCCGCTAAACCTCTGCACTGAGCCAATCCTCCAAGTTCCTTTCTCTCCTTTGGTTCAACCGACGCAAGTCACAGTATCCATTGCATAGTTTTGGTCCATGTCATGTTTTGCTGTAGTGCTCCAGTGTTCAAGGGAAGTATCCGCCTCGAGAGTCAGCCATCCCAAGTATATTTCCTCAAAACCTGTGTCAGTCTATGTCTGTTCGATCTACCAATCACATATCCATGTCCGTTTCATGTCATTGATGAGGGATACATCAAGGCCCTCCCTAGACGAGTCTATTCCTGTCGACTCCAACACATTATCCGGGGATCAAACTTAGAAACCAGTTAGTACTTTGGGACCTGCATGCCTCAATGGAAGGCCTCCTCACATTCGACAGTGGGTTTACATCATTGACCCCTGATCTAATGATTCTGCGAATGTTCAACCTCATCTCATCTATTCACATTCACTGGAATGTACTAGGGTACATTGGGAATCATTGACATTAATGGTGATCTCCCTCGCACGTGTTAATGGTTCACACCATTGACCGGTAATCAAGTGGTTTATGTCGTGTTCGACATCAAGACATCTATTCACATGGTTGGAATCGTACCACGTTGGGATTGGTACGAAGACCCTGGGTTGAGTGATCACTTTGATATATGATTTACCCAGGCTACGAAGGAATTTCTATTGGACAAAGAACGTATACACTGTTACATAGATCCACCTTGTATTGGTCGTGTCTATGTCTTGTCATCTCGTAGATCCACTGTGTATTCTTTGTGGCTACGATCATTCTGAGTCATCAAAGTATAGATCCATGTTGTATATTTGGTGGCTATACCTTTTTATCAATACAATTATGGATCCGCAGTGTATTTTATGGCGGCCATATCCTGCTAAGTATTGATCACCCAAGCATAGGTATGCATGCCTTGGGTTTTGAAATATTTCATGATACTTGTTGGATGTTTGTGTGCAGCTTCTGTCAGGTTCTCCGAGTCTATACCCTTTCTTGGACATCTACAAAGTATTTCAGTTATCAGTTGGCATTTTCTAACTTCATACTTTGGGGGGCATTATGTTACACGTCAAAATTACTCAGATGGATAAGTGTTGCATGTTCCTCTCAATCGTTGTAAGTGTCGCATCTTCTTTACAACTTTTGCAAGTGTCGCAAGTTGGTCACAAGTGTCGCAAATGATGTTCAGACATACTTCCAAATTCAAACGACACTAAGGAGACACTTATAACATCTCATATGCTTGATTTGAAGAAGGAGAACTGGTTTACTGAAGTCAAATAACTCTTGACACCTGAAGAGGGCCCTAAAACAAAGGTTTTGAGGAGGAGCGCTCCTCTATATCAGCTCTAGGAGAACTGGCGCTCCCCTACAAGGCTTCAGGGAGCGTTATAATGCTCCCCATCCCCCTCTAAAGGAGCGTTTCTCATCTTGAAGGAGTTGGCGCTCCCCTAAAGCTTACCAGGGAGCACTACAATGCTCTGATTCCCCTTCTAAGGGAGCGCTGCCTAATCTGAGGTAGTAGTTGGCCCGTTGAGGAGAATAAGGGGAGGATCTTTCGAGATTAGGAGGCAGTTGTGTTCGAATTCTTGGTTTCATCAAGAGATCCCTGATCTAAGGATAAGGTTCCCAACTTGTTCTAAAGATAACTCAAGAGGTTAAGCTCCTCTTAACCTATATAAACAAGCTCTATGATGATGGAAAGGGGGAAGAACTGCTGGTATGAAACTTATGATCTTGGAGAAAATACACAGTCAGCCAAAGGAGAGTGATCAGTGAAGTTGTTGTTATCCAGGTTGTGGATCTTTTAGGCAAGGGTTAGATGAAGAGGACTCGACGAAGCTGTCACATTCGCATCTACGGTTGTAAGTACTGCTGTCATTATTCTCATCAATATGACATGCTTGGCATGTTTCTTTCTAGTTTGTGTCTAATGTCACATGAAATTATCATTAATTGATAGATATGTTTTCAAACTAATATCAATAGAGTAGGAAGTGGTTGTATCTTGTTTTGTCCACAGGATCCAGCGAGAAGCAAAGGGATCGAAGCGCAACTAGGAGCGTGCAGGGACAAACGTCGATAAAGAGGTACTTCTGTCATCCTTCCTTCTCATGTGTTAGTTTAGATATATTTGAAAGGAAGTCAGTGTCCATGTTAAGCATTTTCTGTCTAGAGTTAGGGTCAAGCTCTTAGAGGCAATCTACCTATCCGCAGGGAGATTTTCCTACAACGAAAACTACTCAATAAGAAATTATCTAAGCTAAGAGACAAGTGAACTCTATTCTTAATTCACAACTATTTTTATATTACAAAAGGAAATCTACTTAATTGAAATCATTACGATAATAAAATCAATTAACAACTAATCTCTATGATAATAAAACTACTCTTTAACCTACCAAAGAAAATGACAATCTATCCTACAACAACAAGAAAACTATCTTATAATCTATGAAAGAAATACAACTATCTTCTAATCTATGAAAACTCAAATATAGTGTTGATGGTTGTGTGAATGTCTCTGTGTCTTATAATATCACGATGGCACTTAACAATGAAATATAATTCAAGAGGGATAGACTCGATATTGACTTCAATAGAAAAGTGAAAAGTGTGAATTAGGCAATCCAGTGAGAACTTAGCCATTATGAAAACAACATCAATTGCCTTGCATATCCATGTGATTATTACTCATGCATTAATCATCAACAATTATAAAGATATTATTCTATGAAATTCACTTGCACTCTATACTGCATAAGAAAATTCATACTATACTAAATTCAATCATTAACTACAAATTGAAATTGCAATCTAAATCTAAGAAATAAATTGCATGAAGTAAGCTAATTTAATAATTCAAATTGCAAAAAGAAGAAATACTCATTAACATAAATTAAACATTATTTCAGCATATGACAAGAAAGCAAATGAGAAACAAAACGACGAATTAAATAAATAAAGCTAAATGGCAACTAGATCGGCAAATTAAAATAGAAAACTAAAGGCTAATGACTATCCATCCACTTAACCCTGTCAAAGAAAGCATGAATTAAAAATTTTGTTTTTATCATCTATTTCAACATAAAAGAAAACTTAATTTATCATCTATCTACACACACGGTTAGTATCTAAGCTTGCAATCTTGCTTATACTAACTACAAAGTCATTGCATATTAACAAGATCCTTCATATTAACCTGCAAAACTAAATTAGACCAATTAAATCATAAACAACAATTTATATAATAACGAAACAAAATAACAATTCATATACATAAAATGAAATAAAAAGTCATCTATGCTAATCAATTCAAAACCAAACTCATAGAATAGTTACCCATACTGTTGGTGCCCCCACCAACAAGTCATGGTTGCTCTTCAAATGCGAACCATAAGCTTCAACAACACAAATTCACCATTAAAACTGAAAACGTAGGTTTTACACAGTCTTGGCAAAATAACAATAGCAAAACAGAGCTAAAAATTGTCTTTCTCTCTAACTCTCTATTTATGAACTTATTTTTCTATTGTATGACCACTGAGGTGGTATTTATAAGATTTACAGGCTGAGAGGTTGACCACTGGAGGGTCGAACCTATTCTAAAAATAGTAAATTACATTAATGATGTCGTAACTGTCGAAATGAAGCGAGCCAATAATCGCCCAACATAACAACCCAAATCGAGTTGTCATGAGTTCAGTAGCTGGAGGGCATGAACACGAGCAAAACCCATGTCTCCGATTTGACCATCACTGGCCGCCAATACCATAACCACCAAATCGCCCATCATTTTTGTGCAAGACAAAGTGCCAGATGGAGTACCAAATGGAGTACCGGACTGAGTACCGGATGGAGTACCGGATGGAGTACCGGACTGAGTACCAGATGGAGTACTACACTGAGTGCCTGAAGCAAAAGAAAGCTACGGTTTTTCCATGTTACGCCAAAAAATGAGAATTAGATTCCTAGAAACATAAAATCATACTGAATTATACTCAAGATCATCATAAAACATGAATTATGCATACCTAGTGTGGATCATAGCGTTTTGGCACAAAAGCCCTTCAAACAATTCTTCAAAACATGAAAACGCATATATACATTCGGAAAAAGTATCTAATCAACTTCATAAAATTGATCATATCATAGGCCCAACACTCCTTTCTTATCGACCTCAAGAACCCAACACAACTGACTAAATTAAAAACGGTTGAGTGAAGCTCCCCAAATTGGCCCTCAAAGTTCCTCTCCTCAATGGCTTCCCTACATAAGAATGACTTTGGCTTCATAATTCTATAGAATTTCTCCTCTTATGAACCTATACAGGTTTCCAAGAACCCTTGGTCTATATAGATTTGGAGTGGGATTCATTCTCCCAACTTCCTCCCAAGATCTGGCCTCAAATCGGGCTCCAAATCTCCCAATATTGGGCAAAATCCATTAAAAACAAGCTTAAAATCAAATAAAAATCTTAATATAAAGTCTGAAACCCAAAAATTGGGAAAATGTAGAGCGCATCCCCCTTTGTTAGGGCCCTCGTCATATGGAGAAGTTCCATGTGTCCTTGGGATGGAATGGTGCGCGCTGGCCCCTGGTCTTAGCTCCCGGTGTTGTGGCTTGGGCCATGTTGTTCCTGAGTCTGTACTAAGGCTTAGAGTACAGTGTCAAGGCATCCGAAAGTATGGTAATAGTTAATAGGAGATTTCACTAACCTTCGGTGTGGGAAGCTAATGGAGATTCCTGCGTTCTCGCTATCTGGCTTCTAACTGTTCCTGTATTGTGATATTTTGTTCAATGGCCGCCCATGAACGTTCTAATTCTTCCCGGGTATTAGCAGTTTTAAGAATCGTGCTGAAAAGGTTTAATGCGATATTGGTTTGATCTAATATCCCGAGTTGAATATTGGGTTGAATTACTGGGGGTACAGTCATTGAGGAACAGTAAGGGTATGGGAAAGATTTAAAGAGAAATTTTAATGGCTGATTCAATTCGGTCGAACATAAGAGGAAAACTTTGTGTGAAGAGAGAAATAGGACTACAAACGAAAGGCCCTTTCCTGTAACTGTATGATTTTTTGTAAAAAGTATGAAACGAACGAAGAATACTTAGTTGTAATAACGTAGAAAACTTAAAATGAAGAAATTAAAATGAACATCAAACAACCAGATGCAAGTAACATACCATCATATAACAGTAACTTGGTCTTACACCTGCTAATAGCCGGTGCAGAGGAAAGACAAGGAACAATTATCAATAGTATGAACTTGCTTCACTATAGTAGTAGTTGCACTAAGTTATAGTGATATCTTTCAACTATGTAGAGCAAAAT
>ML797014.1:150997-189613 GCA_009831015.1 Picea engelmannii
GTCGATGGTCAATATGACATTGATAGGGCAGAGAAGTTCATTGAACAAATTCAGTCGATACATCAGGTGGTGCAAGAGCAGTTGGAAAAGAGTCAGGCCAAGTACAAAATGAGACATGACAAGCATCGTGTTGATCACAGTTTTGAAGTTGGAGATGAAGTTTGGCTTTAAATCAGCAAGGAGAGGCTTAAAGGAGAAGGTAAAAAGTTGAAACCAATTTGATATGGTCCTTTCAAGATTATCGACAAGATTAGTAACAATGCTTTTCGTTTAGATTTGCCTCCTTATATGCAGATGTATGCAGTTGTTAATGTTGAGAATTTGAAGTTGTATGAGCCTCCATTGATTGATGATCAGGGAGAGCATGTTCATATTCCTTCCATAGATGATTTTTCTTCAGAATATCTAACAGAACTGCAGGAATACACCATCCTTGACAGGAGAATGCGAACTTTGAATCGAGGAAATGTGGAGTATCTTCGAGTTGGTCTTAAAGGGACAAATCCAAGAAAGGCCAAGTGGATTGAGGTTGGAAGGGTGAGGGAACTCTACCCTCATCTTCACATAGACTGAAAATAGTCTTTTGGAGGTCCAAAAGCTTCCCAATGGGGAGGTGTGATCAGGGGATCAAATTTTGCTCAAAAATTCAAAGTGCTTGGAATATCTTCAAAACGGACGAGAGCGTAGACCTCATCATTGCGAACCTAACGCAACTTGTTTCGTCTCAAACGGACATCGGGAACGAGAGATATAGCGATATGTTCATTAAGTCAAACAGGCAAAAATTTTGATGTTGACTGTACAGTCCGTACAATCCGTACAGTCTGACGTGGCAGAGCCGTACGACCATACGTGTGATGAAGTGGCAGTTTATTATTGGATGACAGGTGATCGAATGGGAAGTCGACATGTGGCACTATTCGAGCGAGTGGTTGGATGCCACCTGGCCCAATCAGGGGCTGACACATGGCACCCCGGTAATGGTTGTCATTGTTGTTTGTTAAAATGTATGGAGTCCGTGGGGTTCGACCCCTGGACCTCCCCACCACATAAAATTCCACAAACTCCAATAACCAATCGGGCTACCGCTTATGCCTTGACATGTATATGTTTCGGATTCAATATAAAGTCGTTTGCTGGTATGGTTTTGGGTCACGACCGGGCCGGGCCTAGCCCAGCCCTTGGTCGCACGCTTTCATATATATGTGACCATGGTTATGTGTTATGTATTAGCGCACATGTGTTTTATAATATGGTTCCAACAGTTATAACTCCCGCCAAGTGTTATGTTCTTATTTGATATCAACGGAGCCCTATTTGTTTAAGCATGTCGTCCTATAACCCATATGCCCAGGTGCTAGGCGGTTAGGGGCTAGCACGCCCTTAACCGTCCTACGATTTGCATCATCAGGCGCGGTTGCGCTCGGTGCTGGGTTTTCACGCTTTATATTGCGTGTGTTCCAGGTTCACACAAGAAGGGTGCAATTTGTAGATGCAGAGACAACAAGCTTGAAGAGGGAGACTTCCAGGAGGCCTAACTTCTTCGTTTTTCGACCGATTGAGGTGTCGAAAGAGCCCATACAGGGGGTTTTGGACGCTCTGAAGCCATTGGAGTAGTCGTTTTTTCAGTTTGAGCATTGTAAGACATGTTTTTGAGCAATTTTGAGAAATTAATAATAATGATCCATTGGAAGTTGGACCAGGAGATGTAGCCCAAGAGAGGGGTGAACTCCTTTATCAATTGTTGTGTTTATGTGATTATGTTCATTGATTATGCTTCTGTCTATGTGTATTTTTCATAAGTAATCCCTTAATCTATGTGTTGCAAACTAATACTTTTGCCTTAAACACAAAACATTTACATTGCAAATAATTTCAAGTATTTCAAGTCTTCTTCAATTTTAGATCATACACTGTGGTGATGATGTATCTTTCCCCTAATATTTTGGTTGGTGGGATAGTCAGTCCCACAAAGTCTATTGCCCATTTTTCAAATGGTTGTAATGTTACTTTTGGTCGTAGTGGCATATCGTCCCTTATGTTGGGTTTGCTTATCCTTTGATAGACATCTCATCTCTGACAATACTCTTTTGTCTTCTAAATTCGTAGGTTCTTCTCCATTTGTGACCCTTGATAGGTGGTCAGGTCCTGCATTTAGTTTTCCTAGTTTGACTATTACTTCGAAGTCAAATTATTGAAATTATAATAACCATCGACATATTATCCCCCCCAACACTGGCTTGTTGACTAGGTATTTCAGGGCCGACTGATTTGTAAACATCTTAAAATGTTTTCCCAATAGGTAATGTCTGAACTTCTATAGTGCATAAACCATGGCTAGGCCTTCTCTTTCTGTCGTGTTATAATTTTGTTATGAGTATGATAATTTTATGCTTGTGAACGCTATCGGGTGATCCAAGTCTCCTGCTTGTGGTTGTGCTAAGATATCTCCCAGTGCTATCGCTAATGCATCTACATGCACATGGAATGTCTTTTCCCAGTCTGGAAATAATAATATTGGTGTAGTAAGTATATTTTCCTTCAGAGTATCCAAACTGTGTTGACACTCGTCATTCCATTGGTATTTATTATCCTTCCTTAACATATTTTCCATTGGTGCTATCATCTACGCATATCCTTTGATGAATTTCCTGTAGTCTCTGGTGTGTCCTAACGTTGCTCTTAACTAGCAGACTATTTTTGGTGCTGGTAAGTTCACAATGACTGCGATATTTGTCGGATCCACTAGTAAGACTTGTTTGCATACTATGTGGCCCAATAGTATCCCAAATGATGTTCCAAATATGAATTTCTTGATATTCAGTGACATCTGGCATTGTTTGCATCATTCCAACATTAGTCGTAGCACTTCCACATGGTGTTTCAATAGACTGTAAATTGTCCAATCATCTAGGTATACTTCGAGAAACTAATGGATGAATTCCTTAAATGTTGCGATGACCACTCTAGAGAATAAGGTGGGTGCATACTTCAGTCCAAATGACATGATTGTGTACTGATAAGATCCCCATTATGTCGCAAACGTGGTCTTGTGCCTATGCTCCTGTGCTATCTTAACGTGATGGTAGCCTGAGAATCCATTAGTGAATGAGTAAGATTCGTGTCCCCCCACATTCTCTAACACTTCATCCATGAACGATGTAGGGAATGGGTCATGTAGGCATGCATCGTTCAACTTCCTCAAGTCAATGCATATCCTAATCTCTCATCCTTGTTTCTTGTTCTATACTACCATCAGGCTTATCCATTCTAGTTCCTCGAATTGTGAGATGATGTCGGCTTCAAGCATCTTGTCAATCTCATATTAAAATTTTTGTTTATATATGGGATTCAATTTGTAGGATCGTTGTTTGATAGGTCTCACATCGGATTTGAGTGGTATATTCATTTCTCCTAATTCTCCATCTATATCCTTCATCTCTATGAATGTTGTTGGAAAAAGGTCGTTATATTCACGCAACAATTCTGTGATGTTTTCTACTGTATGCTCATCCTTGTAATCTCTAATGTTGGCCATTTTGGGATGCTTCGTTGTTTCAATGTTAACCTTCTTGATCTTTATTGGCACAGAAATGACTTCTGATTCTATGGGTGGTCCTTCCACATCTCTTTCGCCTTCGACTTCTTCGATCTGGATATCGCGGGGGTCATATTATTTTGGTGCTTCCTCCTGTACATGGTAACATGATAGTAGTTCCTTGAATTTCTGCTTATTCCCATGCTTCTCTTCTGTAATAATTTCTATTTTTGTTTCTTCAATGAATATGATTCCTCTTATCCGTTTCAAGGTTGCGTGTATGTTGGGGTTCTCGTGACCGAATGAGAAAGTGACTATAAAGTTTTGTTTTAATGTCGTCCATGTTGTAGTTCCTTTGCACAATTCCTTATCTGTATACCAGTTTGATGGTATGCCCTGTGAAGCCTCTAAAAATATCGGCCCTCCTAGTAAACCAGAAGGCAACATAGTACACAGAATGCATTGCGCAGTCTCACCCGAGATAGCTTTAAATGGGTGGTTGTAAGACTGAGGTGTTTATAGCCTAGGATTGAGTATGAGATAGGGGTTTTTTAACTATATCCATTCACTATGAACTATGAAGGTAATCTACCTATTCCTCACAGGGTACACATTTCCATTGCATAGTTTACTTCCTAAGCAACATATCCGTGTTCCATAACAGTATATTAACTCATTTATTAAGCATAACAAAAAACTATTGAAACAAAGTAAAGAGATGCATACATTCATCAAATTATAGAGATATTACCATGGTTCACCCCCTCCTGGGCTACATCCAAAAATATTTTGCTCTTGTCTCTTTTATTATGGTAGTTCTACATTTCTGGCGTCGTGCGCTTACAATTACCCTCTTATGGGTAATATATATATGAGGCAAACTAGATCGCACCAGGATCTACAACCTATGAACTAATCCTTAGATCTACCTTCTCTCCTTCGTTCTAGATCAATAGCTTACAAAATTGGTACAAAAAAATATTGCATAATTCCTCTATTCATGTATTACTCTAATGGAATGTTATAAGAACCCGAACCCTTGCAAAACAGTAAACTTACTGTAAAAACGCCAACCTAGTATATCAAACCCAATCAACCAACCTCTATATGATAACTGTGTATCTATATTTATAAATTTTAGGCTCTTCTGCCTTCATACCGAAGATTACCAAAACCCTAAACCTACCGACGTTAGGTCTTCCTCCCATGCACACATGTTGTTCTTCCTCCAGCCGTCGCTTTCCTTGTGCATGCTTTCTTGCATGTGCGTGTGTTGTTCTGTCTCCAATTGTTACTTCCATTTTTGCACGCTTTCTTTCCCATGATCATCCTTCTTTCCACTTCTTCATGGTGCCAACATGCCCCCAAAACTTGACATGTGACACGTCCCGATTCACCTAATCTTTCTAAGATGCCTCCATTTCCTTGGTAATCGTCTGGAACGTTTCCTTAAGCTCTGTTGCTTTTGTCAATGTCTGCATGGTCTTCTCCTTAATGGTATCCACTACCTGAACTGCCACTTTGTCGCTCACTAATCCTTCACATTCTTCCTATGTCTATGTTATCTGTTTTCTAGCTCCTTATGCATGTGTGAGTACTTCTACTACCCATTTCTGTAGTGGCTCTATCTGAGCCTGACGCTCCTGTTTCTGTGTTTGTGTAGTGATAAGTTTTGCCTACATCTTCTTTATCTCCTCCATCCCTTTGACTCGTTATGGGATTGATATGGTCTTCTTCTGGTGTTTGAGTTCTTGGATCGTTGTATTGATCCTCTCCTCTTCCTTGTCCCAGTGTTGGACCTGCGTATCCTCCTCCAACCTTGTCCAAAGTTGCGCTTCTTTATCGAACAATTATGTTGCTGTGATAACCTGTTTCTATATCTCTTGTAGTTGCATTGTTTCTTCCTACCTCCTTTTCTCCTTCACCACTAGTGGAGTGGTTGGTGTGATATGTTCTCAGAGATTCTTGATCTCCTTCTGATACTAATCAATTTCCTGTGCAATCTGGTCGATCTTTTCTACGGCTGGGAGTTCTTTTCCTTGCCTAGTGCTTGGAAGTTTCTAAAATATTTCTCCCACTCTTAGTTACAATTTGCTTCTGCATTCTTTCTCCTCTTGAGTTTCAGAATTTCCCTGCTCACAAAGTTTTTCCAGTGCTTCCCGCTTCTTTGTTGCTTGTTGTAGCTCGACTAAGTTTTTCTCTGCACAAGACTGTACCTCGTGGTCAATGCTAACCTTTAATTTGTATAGTGTCCTTAATGGTATTTGTGTCAATACCAATTGGATGTGGTCCAAGTCCTTCAATGGTGTTTGTCCCACGATTTCATCCATACACAACATGCTAGCTTTGATGTAGATCGTTTTGTTTGCATGTGGCATTGAGTGGACTGGGTCTCATTCTTCTACCTCCACTCTTTCATCGGTCTGTATTGGTGATGGAGCTATTCCCCTTCTATTTCTTGCTATATGTGCTTCCTCAAATGTCCTGAGGAGTTGTCCCATTTCTGCTAGCTCTTTTTGTAGTTTATCCCTGTGATGTGTTGCATGATCGAAATCTTCTGCTAGACAGTCCTGGACCATTCTGGTGATCATTTCTCCATTGTCCTCTATGATCGTATAGTCTGGGGATGATCATTGTGCCTTTGATTTTTTGTGTGCGCCTTTTTCCTGTACAAATGGTCTCTAAGTTCCCCCTAATTCCTGTGTGATGGGGTTTGGGGCAGTCTCCTACGCTCCTTTAGCTTGTTTCGGCTATCCGTTGGTCACTTTATGCCCCTTCTGGGTTCCTATCTTCTTTGACCCTTCGTTTGCCTGAGTCATCTTGTTTTGGCCCGTCCTTGTTTTCTTGGGCACTGGGGCTTCCAAAAGCTATGTTTCCTCTTGCGGTGCCTCTCCTTCTGTTGTTGTTTCGAGTACTTCCCGGGTAATGGTTGGGATCCTCCATTCATTAGTCCATTCGCTGATGACCATCTCTATATCACCTTCTATGATGCAGTAGTGCATCGATAACCACTATCTATCTGGATCCTGCCTTAGTAGTATCCACATTGTCTATCGTGAGGCCCGAAAATTGGTGATGTTCGCATATCATGCGACAACCTATGGTGTTATTCTCCTTGATTGACTGATGGCTTCCTGTATGTCCTATAGGTATGCTTCGAATATGATTCCATTATCCCTCTTATGCCTGGCCTATGGCCCATATCTCAGTAATAGGTATCTCGCTCCCCCTAGTTGTGGTTTAGTGCAAAAAACTACATACTCTGGTTCCTGCCATCCCATGAAGGCTATTAGGGTGATCAACCATGAGTAATAGAATTTTTTGCCTAGATCCTACACATCCTTGTAGTCCAGTTGAAACAAATTCAATAGATATAGCGCCCAGCTCATGAAGGTGCCTTCTATGCACTGAGCTGCAACTGCGATGACTCCTACTGGTACTTCGTCTTTGCGGCATTTTCTTAGTAATTTGAAGGCTAAGATATTTGCGCCCAATTGTGTGGCTGCATTGTTGATCTATTTGATTATGATGCCTCTTGTTCCCCTAGTGGTGCCATATTTCTTCTTCATTTCCTCTTCCAACGCTTTCTCCTTGGATTTATCCTCCAGAATCAACGCGAGATCCATACCCTGAATGGGTAGTCCTGTTATCTACGTGATGAGCTCAATTGTTATGGGAATGAGTTTATCTATCCATATATCCCCTCCCTATGTGACTGCTAACAACTTATTGATGCATGTTGTCCTGTACTGGCCTCTGCCAAAGTGTGGTAGCTTTAACAGACCTAAGATTCTTGTTCTGTCCATCCCAACTGCCCACTGGTGTGGCTAGATAATTGTTTCACCAAGTTGGTTTACAGTTATGGTCTGCAGAAAAACCCTCGGCGCAAGTTCCAGGTACTTGGTTTCGTCAGATATGTCATGGTCGGAATACTTGAGCTTCCCTATGTGACCCAGTGGTTGTGGTTCTACTTGTACTCCATATGGTATGCGTGGTAGCACAATTTCTACTGCAGGTTTCTTGCGTGGTGAGCTCGATATCTGAACTTTGTCTTCATGTTGTGGTGGTTGGTTAGAATTTCTAGCAACTCCCAGTTGCTCCCCAATAAGCCACTCTGGACAAGACGAGGTAGTTCCAACAGTCTCCTCTGTTGGTTGACCAAGGCTAGGTGCCTGTGACTTGTCTAGTTGCATTGTTGCTCCCAGATTCTTTGTCGTTTCATTAAATTCCATGGTTGCTTCAGTGCTTTCTGGTTGCACTTCTCGTTGGGTATCTGCTTCCTCATTCTAAGGCTCCTACGCCACTGCTGGCATATCCTCTTTCATGGCCTATGCTTGTGGCTATTGAATCTCTTCTAGTATTGGTGTAGAGTTCATCGGTATCATCTATGGGTATGGGATCTCGTCGATATCGATGATCTTTGGCTACTACTACTCGTTTTCTTCCAACAGTCCTTGTGACCTAGTTTTAACCATGGTCGATCTAGCTATCTGGCCTAGTTCTTCGGGATTCAATGGTTCCATAGTGGTGACTGTCGAACCGTTTATGGGTTCAAATGATTTTGGTGAGCTCTTTGGTCTCGCTCTGTTCGTTCTGGTTGCTATTGCTCTCTCCTTGTTCTCCTTTAGCGAATAGACCAGTCGCTCCTGTGCTCGCGTATTGTATGGGCTTGCCATGAATCTTGTCGAGGATGCTTCCTCCATGATGCGAGTAATGCACCATAACTATGGGTTCAATGCATCTGCGGTAGTTTCGTACTTTCCATTACGCTTACTTTGTCATTTCCAGTTGGCGTGTTTAATGTGATATTCCATCAATCCTTTCCATGCTTTAATTTCGCTTAGTGTTGTCCCGTCATGCTGCTTTTGTTGACTTTCTGTTACCTGCTCGCTTTTCTTTGGCATGTAACCATTGTCCTTGCCTTTGCTGCATTCGTGTTTCAAATTTCATGTGGCTTTTCTATCTCTGGCATGCTTCGTTCTTTTCAAAAAAAAATTATCTTTTTTTTACTGCACGGTGGGTGGTCGATTGTCCTTGTAAAGCTTCAGTCGACTCCCATTGATCATTCCTCTGACATATGTGCCTTCTAAATCTCTTAACTATACAACTCCTCCATCTGTTACAAATTTTACCTCGTATGGTTCTAACCAATGCATTCTCAGATTTCCTGGGTGTTGAAATGATTTGTTGTCATAGATAAATACTAGATCTCCTTCCTTGAATGTCTTCTTCTTGATGTGTCGATCGTGCCAAGATTTGTCTCTGGCTTTCTGCACTTGTTTATGGAATCCTACCAAGATTCAGTCTTCCTCCATTGACAATAGTTGATTCAGTATTTCCTGTATTGGGCCTCGTTTTTTCATTTGTGTGATAGTTGTTGCGCGTAAGCTAAGTACTAAAAACTCTAATGGCACTACTACTTCTTGGCCATAGACTAGTTTTAATAGTGTGTTCCATGTCAACTTTTTGCATGTAATCCTATACGACCATAATACTGCTGGTACTTTGAGGTCCCAATCGTCTCTGTTGACGTTATAGATCTTTGTTAGTGTGTTCTCGAGAATTTTATTGAAGGCTTCTACTGTGTCGTTTTCCTGTGGATGATATGGTGTTCTCTTCTAATGATGGACTTTAAACTCTTCGAGCATCGCGCGAATGGTGATGTTTATGAAGTGTGTTCCTTGGTCGCTCATCAAAACTCTTGGGCACCTAAATATAATGATTACTTGTTCAAATAATAAGTGTGTAGTTGTCTCTGCGCTGTAGTCTTTTACTGGTGCAGCTTCTGCCCATCTTCTTAGGTATTTCATCGTGGTGATGATGTATCTTTCCCCTATTCGTTTGGCTGGTGGGATAATTGGTCCCACAAAGTCTATTGCCCATTTGTCAAATGGATTATGTTACTTGTGGTTGTAGTGGAATCGCATCCCTTCTATTGGGTTTGCCTACCCTTTGACAGACATTGCATATCTAACAGTACTCTTTCGAGTCCCTCTGAATCGTTGGCCACCATAATATTGAGCGTAGTACCTTCTGTGCAGTAGCTTTTCCTGCATAATTCCCTCCTTCTATTCCCTCATGGGCTTCTGCTAAAATTCTTGGTCATTCATTCTCTAATACGTACCTTCATAAGATGCTATCAGCTCTCATCTTGTATATATGTCCTACAATCAGTTGATAGTCAGATGCGTAGACTACAAAGTTCTTCTTCTGCGCGATGGTATATTCTTGTGGTGCGGTACATGTGGTAAAGTACTGAATGATATCTACGAAGTATTCGTCAGCAATCTATACTGAGAATAATTATGCATCCGAAAAGTTGTCTTCTAAATTCGTAGGTTCTTCTCCATTTGTGACCCTTAACAGGTGGTCAGGTCCTGCATTCCGTTTTCCTAGTTTGACTATTACTTCGAAGTCAAATTATTGAAATAACAATAACCATCGACATATTATTCCCCCCAACACTGGCTTGTTGACTAGGTATTTCAGGGCTGACTGATCTGTAAACATCTTAAAATGTTTTCCCAATAGGGAATGTCTGAACTTCTGCAGTGCATAAACCATGGCTAGGCCTTCTCTTTCTTTCATGTTATAATTTTGTTATGAGTTTGATCATTTTCTTCTTGTGAACGCTATCAGGTGATCCAAGTATCGCGCTCCTAGCTAGGCTAAGATAGCTCCCAGCGCTATCGCTAATGCATCTACATGCACATGGAATGTCTTTTCCCAGTCTGGAAATACTAATATTGGTGCAGTAACCATATTTTCCTTTAGAGTATCCAAACCGTGTTGACACTCGGCGTTCCATTGGTATTTAATATCCTTCCTTAACAACTTTTCCATTGGTGCTTTTATCTGCACATATCCTTTGATAAATTTCTTGTAGTATCTGGTGTGTCCTAACGTTGCTCTTAACTGGTGGACTATTTTTTGTGTTGGTAAGTTCACAATGACTGCGATCTTTGTCGGATCCACCAGTAAGCCTTGTTTGCATACTATGTGGCCCAATAGTATCCCAAATGGTGTTCCAAATATGAATTTCTTGATATTCAGTGATATATGGCATTGTATGCATTGTTCCAACATTAGTCATAGCACTTCCACATGGTGTTTCAACAGATTGTAAACCTCCCATCATCGAGGTATACTTCGAGACACTGATGGATGAATTCCTTAAATGTTGCGATGACCACTCTAGAGAATATGGTGGGTGTATTCTTCAGTCCAAATGACATGACTGTGTACTAATAAGATCCCCATTTCGTCGCAAATGTGGTCTTGTGTCTATTCTCCTGTGCTCTCTTAATGTGATGGTAACCTAAGAATCCATCAGTGAAAGAGTAAGATTCGTGTCCCCCCACATTATCCAACACTTCATCCGTGAACGGTGTAAGGAATGGGTCGTGTAGGCATGCATCGTTCAACTTCCTCAAGTCGATGCATAGCCTAATCTCTCATCCTTGTTTCTTGTCCTGTACTACCATCAGGCTTATCCATTATGATTCCTCGACTGGTTCGATGATGCCGACTTCGAGCATCCTATCGATATCATCTTTAACTTTCTGTTTATATATGGGATTTATTCTGTAGGATCGTTGTTTGAAAGGTCTCGCATTAGATTTGAGTGGTATCTTCATTTCTCCTAATTCTCTAGCTATACCCTTCATCTCTGTGAATGTTGTGGGAAAAAGGTCGCTATATTCACGCACCAATTCTATGATGCTTTCTACTGTCTTCTCATCTCACTAATCTCCGATGCTCGCCATTTTGGGTTTCTCCATTGTTCCGATTTTAACTTTCTTGATCTTTATTGGCGCATAAATGACTTTTGATTCTATGGGTGGTCCTTCCACATATCTTTCTCCTTTGACTTCTTCGATCTGGATATCGCGTGGGTCATCTTCTTTTGGTGCTTCCTCCTATACATGGTAACATGACAGTAGTTCCTTGACTGTCTTCTTATTCCATTGTTGCTCTTCTATAATAAGTTCTATTTTCGGTTCTTCAATGAATATGATTCCTCTGATCTGTTTCAGGGCTACGTCTATGTTGGGGTTCTCATGCCCGAATGAGAAAGTGACTATAAATTTTTGTTGTAATGTCTTCCATGTTGTAGTTCCTTTGTGCAATTTCTGATATGTATACCAGTTTGCTGGTATGCCCTGTAAAGTATGTATGAAGTGATGAGGCCATTCCTCTGGTGGTGTCATCTTCCACAATGCCTTGCACTTCTCCAAATGTTCTATGGTTGTTCCTAGTCCCTTGTATTTTTGTTGTTTGTTGTATGCTTGTTTTGCGTCGAACCTTATGCACAGTAAGCGCTTACATAAATACCAGTTTGTGATGGTCACCTTGTATGTGCCTCACCATCTTGTGGGTGTGGCCTTGACTACTAAATCCAGTGCTAGTAGTCTTTGGTTCTCAAATACTTCGTCGTCATATTGTGTCAAGAATGTTTCCAAATCATTTAGTCTGTGGAAACTAGGTGGTTCTTTGATTTCTACGCCTATCCACCTTACTGCATGGTCTATTCTTGCACATCTTCTCGTGGAGATTTCATGTAGTCTCTGCTGCCAGTTCTCTAACCCAGTGTCTGAGCATCTTGCACATGAAGTAATGCACCACCAACTGAGTACCCTGTCTGTAGTTGGGTTTATGTAATCCTCATCGTGTGCAGTTTTTCTGTATAATTGGTTGATCTCTTCTAAGTCCAGGCAAGTGGGTTCTATGAACCTCTCCCCTTCTGATGGGTCTAGTGGTGCTATGAATATGTAGTCTCCAGATCCAAATATCATTTTCCTTGTTTTCAAGTCAAACACCCAATCCAGACCAGGTAGTGTCGAGTACGGTGTTCTTCCATCTACTATTTCAATTACTTCAAAGCCTGCTTTAGTGTGCACTCCATAAAGATCTATTGTTACTCCTTTCAGTATACCTATTGGTAGGACTCTATGCTAGTTTGCTAGTTTTAATTGGACATTTGAGTATCCCAATGTTGGCTCTCCCATGCATTGTCAGGTATTCTTGGGTAGCACATTCACTTCAAATCCTAGGTCTAGTATAATGTCTCCCACATTGAAATCCCCAATGTTAGCATTCAGTCTAAATTCCCTACTTTTTCTTCTTCAGGTGTGTAGGTGATTGACTATTTTTGGTTCTAGATTTTCTTTCGTCTCGCTGCTACATTTCTCTAGTATGTTTTGCAATATTTTCACAGATGAAGGATCACTTAATAGTTTTATGCATGATTGGAAAAAACCTTTGATTGTACTTACTTGTCCCTTGGGTTGCATTTCGTTGGCATGATCCAGCGATGGTGGCATCTCATATTCTGAGACTTCCTTGACTGGTTGCGCAATCGAAGTCAAAATTGTGTCCTCCTTATGAAATTATTGTCTGGCTTCCCTAAAAGTCTCATTTTCTTTAGGTGCATCAAACTGCTTCTTGTAGTCAGTGTTCTTCTTTATCCATTAGTTCTGTGTTGGTTCTTGTCGAACTATGTTATTTCCTATTTTGGTTTCTCCACGAGTGACTATGTTGATGTTTCCTCTGTCATCCCTTGCTTTAGTTGAAATCCACTGAACATTCTCATTATTATGGTTCCTCTTTTCCTGAATCTTTACTAGTAGTGTCGTATATTCCTCTGTATTGTGGTCCGATGCGCGACATTACATACAAGTCCCTAGTGGCAGTGGACATTCTCATGCATAATGTCCTGGTTGCTGACAATTGTGACATGTGATTAGTCCTCTACCATGTCTGAAACCTCCTCTGGCTCGTCCCGCTCCTCTATAGCCTACGCGATCACCTCTCAGCGTGTTATATTGTGGTGCCTGATTATACTGTGCGGTATTGTACTGGGGTTGTGCCGGATTGTATTGCGTCTCCACATTATTGTAGGGTTGTTGTGAAATATTACATTGTTGTTGCACAGTTTTATATGGGGCTGGGACTTGATTGAACTGGGGTGCTTCTTGCCCAGTAATAATTTTGGCCTATACTCTATATGCATCTAATGTTCTTTCCTGCATCAACTCCATAGTTCTTCAATATTTGTCGTCGTGGGCCACTGACTTACAAAAGGTGCAATATGAATTCTTTGGAATTGTCTGGTATTTCTACATCATTGTACAGTGATAAGGGTCGTGACCCGATTTTTTGCATATTTCACACCATAATCCTCCCTGTGGTAGCAGGTTTGGCATACCTGTTTCCATATACTGTGTGAATGTTGGGCATTCATTCTTGTGCTGTCCTTTCGTTCTGCATGTGGTGCACCAAACGACTTCTCGTTTGTCCTTGTCCCTATTTTGTTTTAGCTGAAATGTTAAATTATTCAAATCCTCCTTCAATTCCTCAATACATGGGTCCATATGCTAGTACTAGTTCTCTTCTAGTTGCAAGGCTGCCCGTAGAGCCTTTGCCTATGTCTGAAACTTCTTCTGTCGTAAGGGATATTTTAGATGTGGGAGTAGTGAGTTGACAAACATGTGTTGGTGCTACATCTTGGTCATAAGGTATTTTAGTTTTCCCTTCAGTTGCTTGAATCTTTGATCAATCTCCCAGACAAACTCTCCTGGTTTCTGTCTTATCTCGATCATCGCATTCATGTACTGATCCTCTGATCTTGTCTTATGTAACTCATTAATCAGTATCTTCTTAATGTCTTCCAGTGTCCTCGTCGTCCCAGGGACATTGTTTATGTCTAGACTCATGTACCAGTCTAGTGCGTGGTCTCTTAGCATGATCCCTAGTTGCACGTGTTTGGTATCTTCATCCATGATATCCTTCACTTCCCATATCTTTTCACAAATGAACAAATGCTTCTAAGGGAATTTTGTTGCTTCTCCTCTAAACTTTGGCAATCTGATAGTGGGATCGTGTCCTTCCATTCCAAATACTGAACTACTACCTCTGTCGCGCAGTGTAGATACTTGAATAGTACTCCTTGAACTGGATCCTCCAGTTGTTGTTCCTAAGGTATATGTACTTCTTGCTATCAAACTTCCTACAAACTTCGGTTGTCTAAATGATGGTGTTCTCTTTGGTGTATTAGTCGCACATGGGTTTATGGGTTCCACACTGACTTTAATATGGATAGGATGGCTTCCTTCTCCTCCCGTTCTTGGGCCTCTTGTTTTCCTCTCATAAGTTGCACGCAGGATTTCCTTAATCTTCTCCACATCCCAGAGATCCTCTACCTATTCCTCATCGCTCGCCAAGCCCTCCCTCGTGGCTATGGATTTCTTCTTGGTATTCACGTTATATTGGTAGGGTACTCCGCTATGCGTCATTCTTGATGACGCCGAGATCCACTTAAGCTAGTCATCATCCATCAAGTTCGGGTCCAAGGTTTCCTCCTCCTTCTTGCCTTTATCCTCAACTTCTTCCATTTATCCTCTCTTTGCCAGTGCTTCCCCCCTTCCCCCATGCACGCAGGGAAGTCTAGCTATGTGATTCCATTTTCATTACACCTTTGCTATATAGAAATATTTTAATAGAAGTATACAGTGATTGAATGTACCTTCCTCGAGGTTCACGTAGAAATTATTTCTCTACTTCACTGTATGAATTCGCTGTGTCG
Source organism: Picea engelmannii (assembly GCA_009831015.1). NCBI lineage: Eukaryota > Viridiplantae > Streptophyta > Pinopsida > Pinales > Pinaceae > Picea > Picea engelmannii. The sequence continues at coordinate 166,120 of ML797014.1, forward strand.
ACTGCAAACTCTGTGATGAAGCCTGCCACAATAGTGTCAAGCCAAAAGTCAATTGCGTCGATGAATTTGTTGTTCAACTGCTGTAACTACTCAACCTATACTTGGGTCCCATCTAGTTGTCGGATCCAGTTCGCCGCATGGTTATATTTAAACCTTAGTATCCACTCCTGTAGTAGATGTGGAAAATCACAGAAAAATACTTCGTGTAAATCAGTAAATACATATTTATCCATATATTTACACAGTGTAATGCTAGGGTTTCTATTGTCTTTCTGTGCAAACTCTAGTTCTTTGTTTCTCAACCAGCCTTCAATTTCTTCTTTCATGGGGTTCCAAGGTCTCAACATTCCCTTCTAATGGCTCACTATTCTTTTTGTTTTGCTCATTCTTTTCTCATTCACTCTATCTTTCCTACTCAGTCCTCTCTTGTTCCTCTTAACACAACAACGAAACTATTTGTTGGTGTTAACTTCTCTCTTCTACTACCTGAGTTGTTGACCCAAGGTTCATATCTTTCAGGGTACCAACAAATCCTATAAAACTATCATCCCTCCTGGTAAACCAGAAGGCAACACAATAAATAGAATGCACTGCACAGCCTCACACGATATAGCTTTAAATGAGTGGTTGTAAGACTCAGGTGTTTACAGCCTAGGATTGAGTATGATATATGGTTTGTTAACCAGAGCCATGCACTACGAAATGTGAAGGTAATCTATCTATTCCTCATGGGTACACATTTCCATTACATAGTTTACTTCCCAAGCAACATATCCATGTTCCATAATAGTATATTAACTCATTTATTAAGCATAACAATAAACTGCTTAAAGAAAGTAAAGAGATGCATACATTCATCACATTACATAGATATTACCATGGTTCACCCCCTCTTGGGATAAATCCACAAATATTTGGCTCTTGGCTCTTTTATTATGGTAGTTTTGCATTTTCGGTGCCGCACGCTTACAATTCCCCTCTTATGGGTAATATCTATATGAGGCGAACTAGATCACACCAGGATCTACAACCTGCAAACTAATCCTCATATCTACCTTCTCTCCTTCATTCTAGCTCAACATCTTACAAAACTGTTACATAACAATATTGCATAACGCCTCCATTCATGTATTACTCTAATGGAATGTTATAAGAACTCGAACCCTTACAAAACAATAAACTTATTGTAAAAACGCCAACCTAGTATATCGAACCCAATCAACCAACCTCTATATGATACCTGTGTATCTATATTTATACATTTCAGGCTCTTCTGCCTTCTTACCGAAAATTACCAAAACCCTAACCCTACCGAAATTAGGTCTTCCTCCCATGCACACATGTTGTTGTTCCTCCAGCTGTCACTTTCCTTGTGCATGCTTTCTTGCATGCGCGTGTGTTGTTCTTTCTCTAGCTATTACTTCCAGTTGTGCATGCTTTGTTTCCCATGATCTTCCTTCTTTCCACTTCGGCCTGGTGCCAACACTCCCAATAAAACCAAATCCTTTCACACATGGATTAAGAACCAACTAGTAGCTCGACTGGTCCGACGGCGGTTCTGGAGACTTGGTGCAGGTGGAGGTCTGGTGTTCGATTACTGCAGAGTAACAAAATTTTTGAATTAGATGATATTGACAAAATTTGGGGTGCCACGTGGCACCCTATGATAAGGCCACATGTCACCTTGTGATTAGACCATACCACATAGTCACCAACATAGTCAACATCGAGTCATCATGCCACGTCACCACCGTACAACCCGGTCAACTACCACATTAGCTTTCGTACATCCCAGTCACCTGCCATGTCACCTTTCATACAACCATGTGTTGTGCCATGTCACGTATGTACTGCACAATAATCCTACCATGTCAGTATCCCTAAAACCCAACTATCATCTGTACTGCCACATGTCATCCTTCCATTGGGCCATGTCATGTACGGACTGCCACATGTCATACGTATAGTGCCACATGTCAAATCCATACAAGTGCCAACTCAACCCAAACATGCTGAATTTGAGTGACTCGTGTCACCTCCTGGTGATGCCATGTCAGTATGATGTCACCTTTCATACTGCTGACATTAGCATTGACTTTGATTGTTGACTTTTTTCTTGTTTGGGAATTTAATCAGAACGCGATAACTTTCACATACGGTGTCTGTTTGAGGAAAACATTATATGGCCAAAATCAGCATGACGAGACTGTTGGCATAGGGGAAGACCTAGGGTTCAATGCTTAAACAATGAACCAACAAAACCCTAACTACCAGCCCTTTCATAAACAGCTACGAAGCAGATGAAGTCTCACCCAAGGTAGAAGCATGGGGGGTTGCAGGACTTAGGTGTCTACAACCGAGCTGGGACACATATCTGTGATTACAACACTTTTCAAATCACTTAGCCAACAATATGCGTTAGTTCATGAGTCTCATTCACATCACATATTAAACCCTTATTACAGATCAACATAGTAACAATCAAGATCAATCACTTTCAATCACTTAGCACATAACATTAGTTCAGATCTAGCATTCATTTATATTTAATACCATTAAGCACTAAGAAACTACATTAGGTGCATTCATCATACATAATGTTTTAGGATAAATCCGTAAGTGCGGACACAAACCGATCTCCCTAGATCCACCTGGATCTAGAACAAAACAAGACAGAATAATACACTTTCCCTAGATCTAGCCTATTGAATGAACTAAGAGATAAGGATTATGGACATACCTTATGAACGCTTTCTTTATGTCTCTGCTATTCCAATATTTTATCCAATTCTCTTGCGCCATTCAAATCACAACAACACAAACCAATCAGGGTAAAGGCAGATTAATATATTCAATAGCTAGTCTATACATATGATCAAGGAATTATGTAATAAAGTGACATAATCTTTATGGGAAAGGGACATATTACTGTATTGAATTAATTGAAGGTGAAACTTACAACCTGAGCCTTGATGTCGTAGGTCTCCTTTCAATGGATCCTAGCTCTGACACACACACTTGCTCATGCATGAAGAAAAACAACTACTTTTGATGACCTTGTTGTTGTCTCTAGTTGTTGTAGCATCAGTCCTTCACACAGGCTTTCAATAATATCCAATCAATCTCTTGCTAGCTTGCTCCTTAACCTTTTCCATAAGCATTCCCCTCAATATATAGGAGAAGCTAGATTAGTTACTTGGATAGGAATGATCCCAAGATATCTGGAATGTCAGATCTTCGATAACCATTCGTTAGCCAACTCATTCTTGTCAAAGATTCCCTTCTAGAAGGCTCGAGAAATTCATCTTTTTCCTCTTCAAGAAAATGTTCTCACCCTGGAAATTAGGTACAGTGCGAACCCCTCGCACTCCAGTTTAATGCAGCCTGCGAGAATCAGGAATTCTCGCAGGCAAGTATATAGGTAGCCTGCGAACTTCTTTGAAAAATATGATTTCTAGAAGCAGACAAGTGTAACTTTTCTCAGGAAAGTATTCTTAGTGAAGAGCTTGATTTTCCATCATCATAACATCATTATAATATCATCACGATGACCAAAATTATGGATAACATAATGCCCCCCAAAGTCTGAGAGTGGAATCGGTGACAGTCGATAGACTTTGTAACCTGCATGTGTGTGTCAAGAACCAAGAGCACATCTAATCATAGACCTGTAAACAACCAAGCATCAGCAGAATATCATGTATACTAATTCCTGAGGTAGGCATTCCCACACTCAGATCATAGACTGACGAAATCATAAACCAAGGTCATGGCCACCAATCATACACTGTGGATCCATGCAGTCATAATATAACATAGCCACCTGAATACACTGTGGATCTGTGCGACAAATTTTCAATCAAGACGACATACACAGTGGATCTATGTGTCACAAATTATACATATACTCCATCGCAACCTGGATCATAAAGATAATATCCAGGGTCTTCAATCTCATCGCCCAAAGTATGAATCTAACCATGTGATTACATGTGTTGAAGTCGAACATGGTAGAAACCACTTGATTACCGGTCATTGATGTAATTGTTAACAAGTGCGAGGGAAATCACCATTGATGTCAATGAATCCCAAGGTACTACAGTACAATCCATCGACTGTGAATAAATGAGTTGATGTCGAACACCCGACATAATCTCTCGATCAGGGGTCAATGATGTAAACCCATTGTCGAAAGCGAGGAACTTTCCATTTAGGCATGCAAGCTCCAAGGTACTGAATAATTTCTAAGCCTTGATTCCGAATAATGTGCTAAAGTCGACGGAACCAGACTCGTCACGGGAGGGTCGTGATGTATCCCCCATCAATGACACGAAATGAATAATAAAGTTTGAAAGTGAAACAGAGTATGTGGAAATTGAACTTTGGACACAATGAAGGCCGACACGGAGTGAATGGATAACTGCAGATGGCCGACTCAAACAGAGGTTTCAGACGGACTGCTCTTGAACATATGAACGACACGACCAACGATTTGGCAGCATTGACTCAAAGACGACACATGGAAAGACCTTGTTATCAAATCGAATGAGAGACAAATGGATTTCCCCAAACTGGATTCAAATGATGAATAGGGGGTGTCATGTTCAAGAGCGACACTTACTGCCAATTAACACAAAGATGAAACATATCCCTTTCCCAAATTTTCCCCCGCCATTTCTGGAAAGTACCTCTTTATTTTTACGCAAGATTGAAGAGGATCACATATGCTTGTTGATATAAGCTCATCCTTCGGACAAGTCCCTCGGATTATTTGTAATGAACCCTAAGAAGGAGTGGTTCAGTCCCATTACGGGTCTGTCAATGTTTTTTTAACGAGTCCAGAGATAGAAAACTCGAAGGTTTTTCAAGATTATAGAGTTGGGAAAAACACTCAAAAGAGAACTCTCTCAGTTCCTTCTTCGTACAGTAGTCCAATGAGACCGAAAAAGGGTTAAACTATCGCTCGAAGGACGCATACTTCAAATAATTTATCGATCATGAAAATAGCAACGTCGCTCGGCGATCTTTTCTTGTTTAGAGAGTCTGAAAAGAGCTTAAAGGTAACTCCAGGGGGGTTCCTTTTTCGTATAACCACAATGAGCCCGAAAAAGAGATCAAACGACGCTTGATCACATTCTCATGTTTTTTGCAAGCGCAAGAACGGATAAAAGGCACTCGAGGTTTTATATCAAAACGATTACAAACAATCAAAATCACGCCACACCAGGTAAAAATTCTATCCATAATCATCCATGTTTAGCACTTGCCAATCATTTCACTCATTTTCACTTTAGTAATTAGGGTTAAATAATGAATAAACATAAAAAACCCACTTTTGACATAGTAAAAGTAATTAAAATGAATCCATAACAAATTTTACCATACCATTTTACCATTTGAGTTCAAAAACCTCATTTTACCCTCATTTTACCCTCTACCTTCAGTGTTGATTTCTGGGAGCTTCGGGCGATGATTCCACGAGCTGTCAGGATCATTTTGGTAAGCTCTCCATTCTCTATATTTTCATGGTTCAAATTTATGTTTTCTTTGGTTAAAAGTCAAGTTTTAAGTCGATTTTATAAACCCTATGCATGTAGAGGAATTCTCGCAGGCTGCCCATACGGGACCTGCGAGAATGCCTCATTATCACAGGTGGGCCTAAGGCAGCCTGCGATAAGTTCGCACTGCGTGCCATAGGTCACCTGCGAACAGCGCAAAGTTTAAAAATGTACGCAACGTTTAGCCAAAAGAAAGAATTTTTCCATGTTTAAGATTATTAACCATCTTCATATGTTTCTCATGCAGGTTAATAGCCATCATCATGGTGCTCGAATGGCGAGAACGGGAACACGAGGAAGATAATACAAACGCCGAAAATCACCCTCCAACTATAGCAACACTAAGAGACTGTGGTCTCTTAAAGTATTTCCGTATCCCGGGCATGAGAGCCCAAGTTCGATTACTGGAATACTTAGTCCGAATGTGGGATCCAGACCAACAAGTGTTCAATGTTGGAGCCCATACACTAACTATCAACATTGAAGACATATATTTCTTAACCGGTTTATCTAGGCGAGGGTCCTATGTCAGTTTGACCGGCAGCAGAAGGGGTGGTTTGACAATGAGTGAATACTGTAGCCAGTATTGTGTACCTGAGGCCGAGAGGAAAAAAGGGAAAGTGGCTATCTGGGGAGTAACTGATCTAACTCTTCACACTATTCTCTTTACCATTGCTCGGATGGCAGGGAGTGTCGCTCCACATATGGCACTGCAGAGCTATTTTCAGTATGCCTTCAAGTGCACTGAGCCCCGGGTATTCAACTGGGTTGATGCAGTTTTACACAGTCTCAAAAAACAACTGACTTAAAGCAGACATGGGGAGCTAAAACAGTTTGGATATGGATCTTTTTTGGTGTCGTTCTTCTATGAGAGGGTCCCTTCATTTAGACTTCAGGCCGAGTGGAACTTTCCAGGGCCCAGGGATCCACAGATGTTACGATGGTGTCAACTCATGGCCCAACATGTGGTTGGACCGATCGTCAGGTATGACTATATCTTCTTCGACTGGCTTCAAGGCTAGGTGTTGATGATAGAATATTATGCATATGTTGGCTTGGATTTCCGTGGTGATCCTGATCTTGCACTACCTAAGGATGCACAGTGTGGAGACCTCGGTAAGAAGTACACCAATTTTTAAATGTTTTTGTATTTTTAACATATTTAAATGTTTTTTGTTTTATAGATTTACCCAAAGACTAACATCAAATACTTGTTGATAACACAGACGTTGGACCATATCGACCTGCTGACAGTTCTCCTATCTAGTGAAGAGGAGAGGTAGCAATAGCAGTTCCACAGTACGTCGAGGATTACTTGATGGTGGAGCAGAATTTAGAGGGCCTTATGGACGATGTTCCAGATATGGCTTTGGAAGATATTCCAAGATGCAATCAGCGTCATACTGTGGGAGTCTCTGCATCTATGGGTCGATTGCTCCGCAGAGTTTCTAGGACATTAGTGTGTTATCATGAATGTCATCCATGAAGTCCTTATGTAGAAGCCATGAGCTTCAATTTTTGATATTTTGGTCTTCGAACAAACATTTTGTAAAAAAAAACTTTGATCATTATATATATATATACACGGCTTCTACCGGCTTACTTTACATTGTGTACAATTTAATCTGTTTGATTTATAAATGATTTAAATGCCTGTCCAATACATAATTAGCTAAAGCATCTGTCAATGTATTAAGACATCTAGGAATGTGTTGATATTCAATATGATCAAAATACCGTTCCAAGAGGCGAATCCACAAATATACCCTTAATAGAGTAGGACTTCGAATAGAATATACATTACTGAGCTGTAGTACTACCAGCTGCGAGTCAAGTCGCACAACCAAATGATGAATTCCAAGAGAGACAACATCAACCAATAGTTCAACAATGGCGCTATACTCTGCGACATTGTTGGTTGCTCGGCCAAGACATATACCTCGTAGAGATATGAGTTCGTTTGTCGGGGCATAGATTGCCCATGCAACGGAAGCTAGGTTCTGAGTACTACGGCTAGCACCGTCGGCGAAGCCAATATAAGGTAGCGAATACTCCGACATCTGGCAACCAAACACAACGTTACGTAAGGGCAGAGACCAGATAACGTCAAAAGCAAAACTAAAGTAACACACACACGCAGTATGATACATAAAATACAAGTACTAGTGCACAAATGACTCATGCATAGTACTTCTTTAAGTACAACCCATTTCTAGGTTCACTCAAAGGTACCCCATCATAATCAACTAGCTCATACGCTCCCTTTTCCAAGACTTTGCTAACAATGTAAGGCCCACGCCACATTGGTTCAAATTTCCCGGCTCCTAGGACATCTTTATCTTGTTCATACAAAAGAACAAGATCCTCTTCAGAGAAAACACGAGGTTTGACATGCTTGTCATATTGTGCCTTAATGCGTTTCTTTTGGGCTTCTATTACTAAAGTGGCATCACGTTGGGTCTCGTCTAATCGCATAAAATACAACAGACGTTCCTCTTCAGCAGAAGTATTAGGTAAGAGCTCTACAACTAGCTTCAAAGATGGTATTTCACATTCTATTGGCAGAATGGCTTCCATGCCATAAACTAATCGAAACAACGTAAATCCTGTAGCAGACTTAACAGATTTCCGATACGCCCACAATGTCGAAAACAACATCGTGTGCCAGCTAGTCTTATGGATTCCTATCATCCGTCGAATCATAGTTATAAGAACCTTATTAATGGCTTCGACCTGGCCATTAGCCTGTGGATAATAGGGTGTTGAGCTATCATGACGAAGGCCCAACTTCTCTGTAAGTTTAGATATCATATAATTCCTAAAATGACTACCGTGATCGGTAACAATAGCCTGAGGGACACCAAAACAAGTGATGACATGGTTGAAAAGGAATAATGATGCAGTCTTCCCAGTATTGTCGAATGTCGGCATCGCCTCGGCCCACTTTGTAAAATAATCAACAACTACAATAATATAACCATGCCCCCCCGCCGAGTGAGGGTGACATGTCATGAAATCAATGCCCCATTTTGCAAAAGGACCTACTGAGACTACAGGATGAAGGGGAGCAGGATGCGATCGAATCTTCTGATTATAGGTCTGGCAGGCATGACACTTCTGAACAGAAGTGATGCAGTCATTGAATAAGGAAGGGCAAAAGTATCCTGCACATAATATCTTCTAGGCAGTAGCATACCCAGACATATGACCACCACATGCTCCTGAATGGAACTCATTCAAATCTTTCTCAGCTTCTTCAAAAGTCAAACAACGTCGATAGACCGAGTCAATGCCTCGACGGTAAAGAGTATCGCCGAGGATAATATAATGACGTGCTTGATAACGGACGCGACGTCGTTCATTACTGGACAAAGAAGGCCAGAAAGTTTGAGTTTGGAGATATATAATGATATCTCCGTACCAAATATCGTCGGTACTGATAAGGAAAAGTGATTCGTCCGGTAACGAATCAACTGCTACATTTTTCGTGGCAGAGTGGTGAAAATCAAAAATCAACTCAGCAAAAACTAAGGATTTATTCGACGTGGCGCGATCGAATTCCAAGTCGAACTCCTGGAGAATGAAAATCCACTTGGAGTACTTGCCCCCCAACAATTGACATGTCAATATATGTTGCATGGGGTTACAATGTGAAATCACTATAGTTTTTCTGGAGAGAATATAATGACGAAAATGTTGAACTGCTTGAACAACAACCAAAGCCAGTTTCTCAACATGTTGGTACTTGACTTCCGTTGATGATAGACTTCTACTCAAGTAATAGATAACATGTTCATCGTGGTTATCATCCTCTTGGATGAGGACCATGCCAATGGTATACTCAGAATCAGCCAGATAAAGAAAATAATCTCAACTATAATCAGGAGGAAAAAGAAGAGGAGCTTTTGTGAGGGACAACTTTAAAGCTTCGAAAGCATTGTTGGCAATTTGACCCAAAACAAACTCTGAACCTTTATTTAAAAGACGTGTAAAACCACGAGTAATCTCGGCATAATTCGGGATGAAACGATGAAGAAAGTTTTCTTTCCCCTGCAAACTTTGTAACTAGCAAAGTGAAGAAGGAGGAGGACGATTGAGAATTGCCTCAACCTTAATAGGATCTACCCGGATCCCCTGACGTGAGACAATGAAACCGAGGAGACGGCCGGACTCTACGCAAAATATGCACTTATGAGGGTTTAAACGAATGCGATAGAACCGACAACGAATGAAAATTGCTCGGAGGTGATTGGGGTGATCGACTCGGCGTAAAGAATGAGCGGGCAAATCGTCCAAATAAGGTTGAACGATATGCTTTATATCATGGAACACATAAGACATAGCACATTGAAACATTGCACTGGCGTTCTTAATACCGAAGGGAAGTTTTCTGTAGGCGAAAGTACCCCAAGTACAAATAAAAGAAGTTTTATGTTGGTCCTCAGGAGCGATGTTAATCTGATTATAGCCGAAAAATCTATCCATGAGGGAAAAGATTTCACTGCGAGCACAGTCATCGACGATTTGGTCGACAAAGGGGGTTGGAAAGTTGTCCTTCAGATAGGCTTTGTTAATATCTCGATAATCGAAGAAAACGCGTATACTACCACCCTTCTTATCAATTGGTACAGGGTTGGAAACCCATTCAGTCAGAGCCACGGGATAAATAAAACCGGCTTTGAGAAGTTTTTCAACTTCAAGTTTAATGGCTATCGCTTTACGTGGATGGACAGGACGAAGGCGCTTCCGTACTGGTTTAGCTCCAGGGTATGTTTTTATCTCATGCACAATGATAGACAGGTCGATACCTGGCATCTCTTCGTAACTCCAGGCAAAGATATCACGAAATTATTTAAACATGGAAGAATAGGTAACAATTTCCTCTGGAGAACACAAAGCTCCAATGTGAACATTTTCTACTATCCCAGGTTTAACTGAAATATCAATGGGTATCGTGGGAGAAATATTATTGAGGTTCTCTTCGGAAAACACATCATGTTTAGATCTGGGAATGGTTGTGATGACAACAACGGTCGACAGAGTCGAAATCCGCTGGTAATTCTCGAGAGTGTGTTGTTCCAAAAACAGTATGGAACGATGATGCCCATCGTCCCAAGGTGTATCGGTCATGACGGACATGATCATCTCGTCAGTGGGAAAGATAACACAGAAAGGATCAGGAAACAACTCCTCCAGAGAGGGTGTAGAAAGTGTTGTCGATTGAATTGCGTGATAAGCAGACTCAATCGGACTTAACGGCATGGCGTTGCTGAAACGAGGATGATCTCCTGGATCAGGGACTATCCAAGGGTCAAAAGACACCGGAAGCTCATGAGGCACATCGGAGATCATATTAATTGAAGCAACTGATGGGCGTATAATGTCGGGTGGTGGTGGTATGGGAAAATTACCCATTAACGAAGAGTCTTTTAAGAGACCGACTCCAACGTTCTCGTAACTCGGTGGGGTTTTAGCTATAAATGACACATTTCCAGTGCGAGTATCGGAATTAAAGAAGGCAAGTTGATCAACTGTAACAAATTTTCCTTGGTGAGGAAATCGTAAAACCCGAAAAAGTGTTGAGACAACAGCGTGCATGGAATCTACCCAGCTACGACTAAGAAGAAGATTATAATCTAAGGGAGCATAGAAAACTTCCACTTCAACCTGGACGGTCTTACCTTCTAGAGTGACAGGCAATGAGGAAAGAACATAGTAAGGCTTAAAACCAGAGCCATTAAAGGCTTTCAAAGTATTTTTTTATTCCTTTAACGGAGGAGAGCCAATGGCTTTCCAACAAGTAAGAGACATTACATACGTAGAGGCCCCCTCATCAACAACCGTCTGAAAAATGCTCTTGTCAGTGATAATAACTTGTATCTAAAAAGCAAGCTAAGGAGGTAACCTTGGAACATGGCCGTCCAAATCAAAGACTATCAAATTTGAATTTGTAGGGTCAATTCCACCTATAGCTTTCAACAGAGCCCTTCGTTGCGCAGGATAGGACTGAAGGACTTCAAGGGCAGACATCGTAGAAGGTGCTTGGGCCAGATCTTCCACAATACTATAGTTCTGGGCCACACGAGCATGAGGATTGAAAGCCGACTTGCGAACAACACCTTTAGGGGGTCGTAGGACTGTATCCAGACTCGGTCGTTCGATATGAAGAGGACTGTTCCTAGGTGGATTCGGTGGAGAGGCTTGTACCAGATCAGGAGTTAAATCGTCAACCTTCTCTTTAAAAGGAGTGTAGTCTTTAGCTCTAGTTGTGATTGCAACGTCATTCTTCTTAGAATCACCAGTGCACATCAAGACATATGATGTCGTAGAAGTAGATGGTTGGTCGTGGATGACCAACAAGGCCTGTTGCTGAGACGGGAAGGGTTGAGACAAGACAACCGGTGTAGGTGGTTTTGGTGTTCCTTGAAGGAACTTAGAAACTTCGGCCCGTTGAGGACAATCCTTGGTATAGTGATCGTCACCGCAGATAAGGCAAGGGTACCTTGGTTTGCGCTTATCCCGCTCTTCAACAGGAGCATTTGTAGTTTGTTCAGTTGGATTATTATTCTTACCCCCCTTATTCTTGCCTCTCCCTTTCTTTGATTTATTTTTACCGGTCGGTGTAGATTGAACAACGTTCACTTCAGAGGTTTTACCGGTAGGAGGAGCAGGAGACGGGGCATTTTGGACATTAGAAGAATTGTATTTAGGGGTTGTATTTGAAACGGAATGTGAGTGGGTATGAGCAGTACCAATCACACCATCAGCTACATGCGAGGCAGCTGGAGCAGTTGAAGTGATGGAAGTACCAGGACGAGGTAGTTCAGGTAACAGGTTACAAAGTGTTCCCGTTTGCGAGTAAACGAGATCTAGATAATGAGCGCGACTTATAGCCTGTTCCTCCGTAACAACACCACCCATATCAATGTCTTTACCAATTTCGTTCACGAAAGATTTCGTAAACCATTATGCCAGTAACTGGTTCGAGAGTTCAAGTTTGATGAGACGTCGTCTCCTTCTCCACTCATGTATATGGTTCGAGATGTGAGTACCTTTAGTTTGTTTAAAATAGGTTAAGATCTCGGTTCCAGTATCGTAGCGGATTGGTAACTGGTAATGTGTGATAAAATCCATAGCTAAAGTGTTGAAATCAGAAAAGAAACCTCGTGGCAATTCAATATACCACTTCGTAGTTGAACCAGTAAGGGTTCGTTGAAAAAGACGTAGACGAATGGAGTCATCCATCAGTGAATTGGATGAACACCATAAATGAAAATTCATGACATGATTATTTGGGTCTTCTCCAGACTTGCCATCGAATTTCGGAATATCCGATGGGAGCTTAGCAGGGATAGCAGGCCATTGGGGAGAGTGACTAATAGGATCATTTAGAATCTTAGACAAATCTGTCAAATCCAAAGTAGCAAGGAAAGGCAACTGTCAGTTTACTTGTGGGTATTGATGGCTTTGGGGTGGAAGCCCCATCGGCAAAACCGTAGGAGCGTAAGCAGACTGTCCGTAGAGGGAATACCCTGGTTGATTCGGTGGTGGGCAGATAGGATAGTAACCCCAAGGATTATAACTTTGAGTTTGAGCAGGGACCTGGGGTTGAGTAGCCTGACCCGAACCCCAAATAGGATTAGTCACTCCTGGATAAGGTTGGCCAACTATAGGGACAACTTTCTGCCCCCCAACACTCTGAGGAAAATTTTGTAAAAGTTGATTCCAATACTGGGCCAATTCAGGAGGTATATTTTGTCCAAAAGGGGAGGTTTGTCCCCCTACCGTAGGTATAGTTCCACCCGGAAGTTGTGTGCCAACCGTAGGTTGTGCAGTAACTATGTTGTGTCTGGGAAAAAGAAAAGGAACTGTACCACCCTGTCCACCAACGGGAATCTGTGTGTTGGGTGCAACAGTCGGAATAGTGCTACTAGGATTAAGATTACCCGAAGGAAACTGAGGGAGTGTCGGGATAAAACGAGGAACCTCATACCCAGGAAAAGAAGGACCACCTGGAGAACCGGCTGGGGTTTGCGGAGGTGTTGGGTTAGGAGGATTTAATAGAGCATTCAACGCATGATAACTGGGTTGTAATGTCGGGATGACATCAAGAATTCGTTGGGTATTGATAGGAGGAATAGTAGTTGTAGTAATTCCGGTTTGGACACTCGTAGTATTCGCAAGATGGGCCATCTGTCTCAGAAGACACGGAAGGGTTAATTTCGTAGACAGGGGGTGACTCAGTACCAAAAAGGGTTCGTCGGAGATCACCCGACCAAAAACGATCTTGGCCTACTACACCGTGAGACGGCCCAACAGTTGACTCAGAGGAAGTAACAATGGTTTCTTCAGAAGGATTTACTCGTCCAAAAGGTCGTTCACCTCGATGAACGCGATAGTCTTCTATAGTGTTGGAAACTCGAAATTCTTCTAGAGAATCAGTTCGTTCGATTTGTGGAAGTGGTGTGGCGACAACTGGAATGTCACTGGTCTCCCCTTGTGGTGAAGTAACCACAAGGACTTCAGTCTGATGGGGTGAACCCTCAGGTGTACCAGTAGGATGAGGATCATCCAGATGTTCTGGAGATAATCCTTGCATTCTACGAGAATGCCACGGGGGAGCAATTGTAAACAAGTGACAAGTTCCGTGAGAAAATTCCTAAGGTCAACTTCGAGAAATAAACAACATTAACTAGCAAACAAAATCTAGGAAGTAATCACCAAGCAAACAAAACCTTCTAATTTCGAAGCCACTAGTTGGTGATGAAATCCAACGTTGCAACAACGAGACGAGAAGGGGCGGGGCTAAGGTGGAAAAGTTACGTTGACGACTTACTTAACAGACTTACGCCCTGGTGCAAGCTCCCACACATAATCATGGGTATACCCTCCAAGGATCCCGAGTGAGTTTGATCAACGTCAATTCCAGGTACCGTGAAGACTTTCCCCTTCACAGTCACCTTGGGTAAGAACCTAGAGAGATAGGCCACTAAGGTCACAACAAACAACAATACATCCTGGGGGGATAGTCGTTAGTCCGATCCACACGCAATGGCAGGGTATCTAGCCCGAAACCAGCTCAAAGGCTTCCACTCATAATTTTGGGTATACCTCGGAGTGATCTCCGTAATACGTGCAATCTCTACACCGATGTCAACAAAGCAGGGTTAGTAACTCTGCCATCACCAATGCGACCTAGTGCTTGACCCTTGTGTTAGAAGGGCATCCCAGTACAATATGTTGCCAATGGAATTTAACACTCCCTAACTCAAGATGCTATTGTGTGTTTTTTAGCTTTTGGAGAGTGTGTCTCTCTTCCTACTCCAAAGCGCTAGCCTAGCTAAATGTTGGTGTAAAAGAGCCCTAGAAAAGAGTTACTAGATCAATTTTAATATTACGCAATGTTTTTAAAGGCTGTTGATTACTCAAAGGTAACGGAAGTGAAACTCATGATGTGTGACTCTGACCCAAATAATGCAAGGATAATGATGAAATATGATTCTTTTCATTCCATGAATCCTAGTTATGGGAGAGAGAGAGAGTTTTCCAAATCAACTCAAATACTTCAATGCAATGCACAATTTCCTTTCAGATGCCAATACAAACAATCATTTATCAATGAGAAATTTCTATATGTCTTTTTCAAATACTTCAATAAGCTTCTAAAATTTGATTTTCAATGTCTTTGAAAAAGCAAAAACAAAAACTTGAAAGAAAACTGTTGTTCACTTTCCAAGAAGAACTCTAATTAACGAGAAAAGAAAATCAAACCGTAAAGAAACAACAATAACAACCCAACCAACACTTTCAATGAAAGTAAAAACAAAAAGCAAACCAATGAGGCTTCTCAATGCAAACGAAAAATGTTCTTTCGAACCACCAAGCAAGTGAGAAACACCAAGCATTTGACTCTCTACCAATCACTGGTTCTCAGTCAATCAGATAGACTCAACTCCATAAGTCAGAGAAAATGAAAATGCCAAACATAGCCAAGAAATGAAAGTCAAGCTACCAAGGGCAAGAAAGACCTAGAAACCCTAAATGTATTCTAGCAAGCAAACTAAAGCAAGAGATGTATAAGTCAATGATCCAATAAGCCAAATAGACACAATTCAACTGTTCTGAGCAATTGAAAAAGTCAAAACTCAATTTCAAAATTTTCAAAAACTTTGCTCGTAGGCCAGCAGTATCACATAGTGCGAGAAGATAGGATTCTCGTAGGCCACTTTGGAGAAATATGCGAGGTGTTCGCATTGGACCCTATATGCAGGGTGCGAACTTGACTGGTTCTCGTAGGCTGTCAATGAATACAGTGCGAGAACTCCTGAAGATAGTAAAAAAAATTTAAATGGAAGCAAAAATCAAGCAGGCCTATAGACCCAGAAGGTCTCTCAGGATGTCCTCAGGACTCAGAGACTGACAAAACAGGAGAATAATAGAAGTAGAGCAAATGGCCACAGAAAAATAAAAAAACCATAAAGACAAAGGGATTATTCCCCAGTGGAGTCGCCAATTTTGTTTCAGGATAAATCCATAAGTGCAGACACAAACCAATCTCCCTAGATCCACCTGGATCTAGAACAAAACGACAGAATAATACACTTTCCCTAGATCTAGCCTATTGAATGAACTAAGAGATAAGGATTATGGACATACCTTATGAACGCTTTCCTTATGTCTCTGGTGTTCCAAGATTTGCTCCAATTCTCTTGCGCCGTTCAAATCACAACAACACAAACCAATCGGGGTAAAGGCAGATTAATATATTCAATAGCTAGTCTATACATATGATCAAGGAATTATGTAATAAAGTGACATCATCTTTATGGGAAAGGGACATATTACTGTATTGAATTAATTGAAAGTGAAACTTACAACCTGAGCCTTGATGTCATAGGTCTCCTTTCGATGGCTCCTAGCTCTGACACACACACTTGCTCATGCATGAAGAAAATCAACTACTTTTGATGACCTTGTTGTTGTCTCTAGTTGTTGTAGCATCGGTCCTTCACACAGGCTTTCAATAATATCCAATCAATCTCTTGCTAGCTTGCTCCTTAACCTTTTCCATAAGCATTCCCCTCAATATATAGGAGAAGATAGATTAGTTACTTGGATAGGAATGATCCCAAGATATCTGGAATGTCGGCTCTTAGATAACCATTCGTTAACCAACTCATTATTCTCAAAGATTCCCTTCTAGAAGGCTTGATAACTTCATCTTTTTCCTCTTCAAGAAGATGTTTGTACCCTGGAAATTAGGTACAGTGTGAACCCCTCGCACTCCATCTTAATGCAGCCTGCGAGAATCAGGAATTCTCACAGGCAAGTATATAGGTAGCCTACGAACTTCTTTGAAAAATATGATTTCTGGAAGTAGACAAGTGTAACTTTTCTCAGGAAAGTATTCTTAGTGAAGATCTTGATTTTCCGTCATCATAACATCATCATAATATCATCACGATGACCAAAATTGTGGATAACACATAACAACAACACTAAGAAAATAAACAACATAATCCACATCGCACAAAGCACATCAAGACACAGGATATATGTGGTTCACCCCAGTGTGGGGCTATGTCCACCAACTTCTTCTTCTTCTTTATTAGTCTTCAATCTTCTTACATTTGGTCGCTCCTGTGCACAAATACACAGATACAAACTCCGCAGAGGACAGGAAATCTGCGCGCAGCATGCCAAATCCTCCTTCCCAAAATTAGATCAATGCACAGAGCCAACTCCTTAGTAGCGTAGAGCCTTACTTTACACAGTCTTTCTGCACAAAGAAACTTACAAACTCTTGCACTAAGCCAACATTACCACTCACAACATATTGTGCACATAGCCAACTACGCACTGCTTCTTACATCGCTTAGCTACTTATTTATACATTTACAAAAAGGCCTAATCATGGGTAATCCCATGGGCCGACATCCCATAACCCATTACATAAACGCTAGTAAACCCTTTGCTAGGTCCTTAAGCCCAAAAAATAAGTGAGATCCCGCGATCTCAACTCCACCTGGGCGCTCCATCTTCGACCAACCTGTCGAAGTTACAAAAGTGGTCAAACACAACCAATGTTTCCTCAAAACTTGGTTAAGGGCCAACATGCCCCCAACACTCACCTGTGACTCTTTCCGAGTCACTGACATCTAGGCAATGTTGCTTCAAATGCCTCATTCTTAGATCGAGCTGCCTCGACTTGTTGCATCGCCGGAGCTTCCTCCTTGGTGAAATCCTTAATCACTTTCTCTGTAACATGCCCTTCCAGGTGTTATTCCACTATCATAACCATTTGGTCTAGCTGCGAGCCTTGTCCTTCACTCTCTTCAAAAATCATGCAGGATTCATCCTGCACCGCCTGTAGTCTTTGTGTAACTTCCACGACTCTTCTTTGGATGGCAGTAATATTTTGTTGGACTATGCACTGCTCTTGTGATCTCTTCATTCGCTCGACCGCATTGAGTAGCTTCATCTGTGCGTGCATGGTGCATGCTTGCTTCTATTTCTCTTGGAGTTGTGCTTCCAGTTTCCTCAGTTCCAGATATTTTGTGAGGAATTCATAGGTTTGTGCACTTCGATCACTCAACTGCTTACATCCTAATGCGAGTACCTTGATCCTTCCAAATACACTCTTAGCGGCTTCCTCCCTTTGGTCGTGCACTTCCTGCGGAATGCTAGGTACTGCTTGAAGCTCCAACTCCATTACCCATGCTTGAAGCTCCTGAATGGCCTCAGCGAGCTTCCCCACTTGCATATCAACTGACTCTGGCTCCTCCTGTGCCAAGCCCGACCTAGATCCAAGTGCTTTAGTTATCGCTTCTTTGACCGCAGTCTTCTCTGGGAGCAACTGGTCTTTTTTTTATGTATCTTTTCTTTTTCCTCCTCGAACATCACCCAAATTTAATTTTTCTCCTTCTCATAGATAGTTACACAAGACTGCATAACTCATAGTTTCTCCATGACCTCCACCTTTTCTTGCTTCAAGTGTCATTCTAACGGTCGAGGTGCCTGCAATGGTCATATAGCTTCATCGTGGAGAAGTCCCATTCTACGTAGTTTTGTTGTTTCGGCGAGGTTTAGGGCCTGCAAGCCTGCCTCCTGCTAAGTCTTCTTTGGAACTTCCTGTAGTTTTTTTAAATTGGATTTCTTCTTACTGAGCTTTCTTGCCTTCTTTCCTATGATCTGGGCTTCTGGATTCCTCTTTCCATTCTTATTCTTATCTTCTCATAGCATGGTAGCTTCACACTGGTGATGTTCTTTCAAAGGGTTCAAAGGTAATACCTCTTCTCTTATTAACTCCGGGGTAGGTATTCTTCTTTCTTTCATGGATAGTTCCTTCAAACCTTTTTGCATTCTTTCAACCTCGAAAACTAATTCTCTTGCCCACTGTTGCTTTGACTTGTCCTATTGTTCTTCTATTAGTCACTCTATTTTTCTGGTTATGATGTCCCTTAGTTCTTTCTTTTTCTGTTCTATAGCTTCCTCCTCTGCTTTCCTTCTGATATGATCCTTCTCAATCCAAGTATTTCCTAACAAAAGTGGAAAAGGGGCATTGTTCTCAACAAATTTAATGACTTCAAATTCCTCTTCTATCGATGTTTCATGAGCAATCATAGGTATATTAGTAACTCTTCCACATAGGGTTATCATATTTCCTTTAAAAACAACCTATACTTCCCAACTAAGGTATCATAGCAGGATTTCCCAAAATTTCCCAAGTGCTTACTGGCATAATATTCATGTGTGCTTCTTCATCCAATACATAGTCTATGTCGAAGTTTTCTATTCTTGTAACTATGCATTGTTTTTCTTTCAGGATTTCTGGTAAACTGATGTCTCTGTGATCATCCATTACTTCTTTTAACTGTACTAACATAGTCTCTAACTCTTTCTCTTTATGGTTCACCAACATGCTCTTATCCTCTTGACTTTCTTCAGAGTTTTCTTGTCTCATGCTCATCTTTTCAACTTTAGCAATCATTCTTGGACAATCCTCAACCTCATGACCAATAACTTTACAATAAAGACAAATAGGACATGTACCAGGTCATTCTTTAGAAATATGTCCTAGTCTTCTGCAATTATAACACAGTGTCAATACTCTATTTCTTTTAAACGAACCCCAGCCTCTCCTGCACTACGCACTGGGATCACAGTGTTGGACCTGCAATCTGTAAAAATTCTTTCTAGGTTCTTGCATCCACTTATTAGTCCAAAAATTCTTTCTATGCATAAGAATAACATATATTTCTCTATTTCTATCAAATTTATTCAGATCAACTATTTCTTCTAACTATGCCCTAGCTTGCAGAATAGGACAGAATCTATCAAACATACCTAGATTCATGTTTTTGAAGCAAACATTTCCACTTATCTTACCCTTACTAGAGCACAAATATTTAAGATCTTACCTTTTTTCTTTAGATCAGGTCTCTTTCTTAGCACAGAGCTTCGCAAGTCAATTAGAATACTACACACTACATCAATAGATCTACGCACAAAGATTTTCTATTTTCTTTAGTTCCCAACAATCACAGTTTCAAGTCTCGACAATAGAACCATTTGTTGGCACAGGGGCAGACCCAAGGTTCAACGCTTCAACAACGCACCAACAAAACCCTAACTACTGGCCCTTTCGCAAACACCTACAAAGTAGATGAAGTCTCACCTGAGATAGAAGAAGGGGGGTTTGTAGGACTCAGGTGTCTACAACTGAGTTGGGACACAGATCTATGATTACAATACTTAGCAAAGCACTTAGCCAACAATATGCGTTAGTTCATGAGTCTCATTCACATCGCATATTAAACCCTTATTACATATCAACACAGTAACAATCAAGATCAAGAACTTTCAATCACTTAGCACATAACATTAGTTCAGATCTAGCATTCATTTATCTTTAATACCTTTAAGCACTAAGCAACTACATCAGATGCATTCATCATACATAACAACAAGACTAAGAAAATAAACAACATAATCCACATCACACAAAGCACATCAAGACACATGATATACGTGGTTCACCCCTGTGTGCGGATACGTCCACCAACTTCTTATTCTTCTTTATTAGTCTTCATTCTTAAATTCAGTCGCTCCTATGCACAAAGCCACAAATCCAAACTCTGCAGAGGATAGGAGATCTGCGTGCAGCGTGCCAGATCCTCCTTCCCAAAATTAGGTCAAGTCACAAAGACAACTCCTTAGTAACACAGAGCCTTACTTTACACAATCTTTCTGCACAAAGCAGCTTACAACCTCTTGCACTAAGACAACATTACCAATACAACATATTGTGCACATATCCAACTACACACTACTTCTTACATCACTTAGCGACTTGTTTATAAATTTACAAAAATGCCTAATCATGGGTAATCCCATGGGCGGACATCCCATAACCCATTACATAAACCCTAGTAAACCCTTTTCTAGGTCCACAAGCTCACACAATTAGTGAGATCTCATGATCTCAGCTCTGCCTAGACGCTCCATCTTCGACTAGCCTGTTGAATTTCCAAAAGTGGTCAAACACGACCAACATTTCCTCAAAAATTGTTCAAGGGCCAACAGAGACAGACGCAATGGCACTGATTTCATCCGATTCCAAGAACTTTGATTTTTTAGGCCTTCCTGGATCCATTTTGGATCATGCCTCCCCACTAAGATGTTTTGGTCCTCCAAAATGGTACTAACTAGTCATCAAGTGATGGATAGGCCATCCCACTTGTTGTCTGTCTTTAAACTCTATCCTTTGCACCTGTCTCATCAAGATTAGTTTCAAAACAACCATGAAAACTAACAACATATTGTTAGCCACTTGTACACTGTCACATCTTACTGAAGCCACTACCATCCATGTTGAAAACATTAGCAATGATAACATCAGAAATATGACTGCAAATGAGCTAATATGTTTGTATTACTTGCATGACATTATCTTATCTTGAAGCAAAGTATGATTTAACTTCCATTCTACAATGATCTCAAGTTCATGCTTAAGATCAATTGCTTGTTTTGGCACAATTATAGGTGTGTTTCTTGCATAAGTTGCCTTCCTTAATTGTTCCATTGTTTGAAGAGATTGCTTTTCTTTTAAGTGATGAGCATGTACAACATATTCATTGCCTTCTTTGGTGAAGTTATATTGATTATGTTCCCTGTATAATATTGTTTTTTGTTCATACAAATAAGGACTGACTAATACCATCGACATTCATTGAGTGGCACCACATCTCACGTTACCTCATCCACAAATTTTGGTGAAATTGCAAAATTTAAAGTGCATTGCTTTGTTATGTGCAATTTATGATTGTTTCTTATCCATTTAAGTGAGTAAGGTTTATGATGCATCTTAGTGCTTAATCCCAATTGTTTAACCACTTCCTTTGAAATCAAGTTAGATTGAGATCCACTATCTATCAATGTGTCAACCTTAGTGTGCTTCATTATGACCCTTATGTGAAACAATCTACTTCTAGAATCATATCCATCGCCAATTTTACCTATGAAACCAACTGCTTTGATTTTAGACTCATCATCCAAATATGATGCCAAGTCTGTTGGTCATGTTGATGTTGCAGTTGTTTTCCTCCCTTTCCTTTCCTTGAACCACTTCAGTCTCTTCTCGGGATGCAATTGCCAACAATGGTCATCATCATTCCCTTCTTTCTTTCAATCCATGCAAGAGAGCTTATCTTCCCTTCTTGTCACTGAATATTCGTTCTTTCCATTCCCCTTCCTTTTGTCCTCTTTTCTTGAAGACGATTCCCCTAAATACCAACTCCTATTTTACCTGCCTCAATTTATGTTGCTTGAACATAAAACTCATCAATATTAGTAGGTCCAAACATAAATACAATGTTATGAATGTGTGCAGGTAAACCTCCTATATACTTCATAAGAGTTTCTTGGGTATGTAATGGAATGTCTAGCATTAATGCCATCTTACGACATTCATCTGTGTATTCTTGCACTGTTTGTCCCTTTCTTAGTTTAATACCTTGCCATTCAATTAAATCCTTCTATTTATAACCCAAAGGATAAAATTTCTTTTTAAGTGTAGAAACAAAACCTTGCCATGATGCAAATACATTACCCACTTGTTCCATGCCATTTTGCAACTTGCTTTGCCACCAGATGAGTGCTTTACCTGCAAGTCGAAGCAATGCCAATTTGATTTGAGTTGCCTCATCCTTGATTTGTTTCACACTACAATAAACTTCCATCTGTCTGACCTAGTTATCAAGCCTCTCTGCATTAAATTCACCATCATACATGGGTAATTCAAACTTCACATCAAGATTAAGTAAAGGAATATCATTTTTATGTTTATGGGAATGTTTTCTTGCGGTGGATTTGGAACTTGTACTTGAAGAAGAAAAATTTGATGGAAAAGAATGAGGTGAAGGATGAGGTTTAGGAGGATCCTCTCCTTCTTCACTTTTGGCCTTTGAAGATTCACTTAGAATTGGTCTCTTCCACTCCAAGTAATCATCATATAAAACCTTTACCATCTCTGACATGGCAAAGAAGATATTTTGAAACTCTATCTCATTATGAGAAAGTCCCTCTTATAAGATTTACCTCTTGAAAAAGTGTGTTTTTCTTCGCTGCCCTGCTGGCCCCTTTGCCTCAAACAGGTCTCTAGGTGGTCCCCAACCGCTTGAGAGAAACAGAATGGGTGACCGGATGTATCCTTGCAGGCAAACAACGAAATTTTASTGTTTTTATATGGAAAAAACTGAAATAACATAACAGAAATTTACATAACAGAAGTACATAACAGCCAACTAAGATGGCTGTCCCATGAGGGGAAATTGACCAAATTGATCCACTTTCCTGTTTGGGACAGCAAGGTTAGTATTGAGAAAACATGACACAAACATACATGAATGAAAAGATGAAGCAAAGAAGTATGGACA
>ML797014.1:189713-224899 GCA_009831015.1 Picea engelmannii
TGATACTCTTTCAAGGGCAGAGGCCACAGTAACTATGACCCCCGCCACTGTCTTTGACTGGAACCATAGCACCAAGGGGAGTTTATGTAGAAGTAACTGTGTAAAACACCATGTTGAGCCCAGAGCATATTTTTGGGTCAACAGGTACCCCCCGGGCAATCAAATTCAATCTCCTCGAACTGAAGCTGCTAGGTCAACAAATACAACTGCGAGTGAAACTGTGGATCCTGCCTAGCCTTTCCATCCAGCTTCACCTTCCTGGCAGTAAATCCTTGATCTATTATGGGGAGAGGAAGCCAACCGACCAAGCTCCCAGAATTGGCTCACAAAGTTCCTCTCCTCAATGGATTCCCTACATAAGAATGACTTTGGCTTCACAATTATACATACTTTCTCCTCTTTTGAACCTATCCAGGTTGCCAAGAACCCTTGGTTTATATAGATTTGGAGTGGGAATCGTTCTCCCAACTTCCTCCCAAGATCTGGCCTCAAATCGAGCTCCAAATCTCCCAATATTGGACACAATCCATTAAAAACAAGTTTAAAATCAAATAAAAATCTGAATATAAAGTATGAAACCCAAATATTGGGAAAATGTAGAGCACAACCCCCTTTGTTCGGGCCATGGTCATATGATCAGTTCCATGTGTCCTTGGGCTAGACTGGCACGTGTTGGGCCCCAGTCTTATCTTTTGGTCCTATGGATTGGGCCATATGGCCACGCCCTAACATTCCACGCGCATGCAATTGGTTGTAGCTCCTGGTTCCTAACCTCTGTTCGGTCGGGGCTAGCCCCCACCGACCGGGCCTTATCCCCATTCCTCCAACAAACTCCCAATAAAACCAAATCCTGTCGCATATGGATTAAGAACCAACTAGTATCCTAACCGGTCCAATGGTGGTTGTAGAGACTCGGTGCAGGTGGAGGTCGGGTGTTCGATTCCCGTGGAGTAAAAAACTTTTTGACTTAGCCGATATTGACAAAATTCGGATTTCCACGTGGTTCCCTTTGACTGGGCCACATGTCTCCCTATGATTGAACCATACCACACGGTCACAAACACAGTCAACGTCTAGTTAGCATGCCACATCACCACCTCCCCACCCAGTCATCTGCTACATCAGCTTTTGTACATCCCAGTCACATGCCACGTCACCTATCGTACAACCACGTGTCATCCCATGTCACGTATGTACTGCACAATAATCCTTCCATGTCAACACTCGTTCAACCCAACTATCATCTGTACTTCCACGTGTCATCCTTCCATTGGGTCATGTCATGTACGGATTGCCACATGTCATTCGTACAATGCCACGTGTCAAATCCGTACAGGTGCCAACTCAGCCCAAAAACATTGAATTTGAGTGACACGTATCACCTCCTGGTGACACCATGTCAGCATGATGATGTCATGCTAACGTCACATGTTGTACTGCTGATGTCATCATTGACTTTGACTGTTGACTTTTTGCATGTTTGGGAATTTTCTCAGAATGCAATAACTTTCCCATACGGTGTCTGTTTGAGAAAAACATTATATGGTCGAAATCAACACGATGAGACAGACACAATGGCGATGGTTTCATCTGATTCCGAGAAATTTTATTTTTTAGGCCTTCCTAGATCCATTTTGGATCACGCCTCCCCATTAAGACCTTTTGGTCCTCCAAAAGGGTACTAACTAGTCATCAAGTGCAAGATAGGCCACCCCACTTGTTCTTTGTCTTTAAACTCTGTCCCGTGCACCTATCTCATCAAGATCAATTGCAAAACAACCATGAAAACTGACAACATATTGTTAGCCACTTGTACTCTGTCACATCTTACGGAAGCCACTACCATCCATGTTGAAAACATTAAGAATGATAACATCAGAAATATGACTGCAAATGAGCTAATATGTTTGTAGTACTTGCACAACATTAGCTTATCTTGAAGCAAAGTATGATTGAACTTCCATTCTACAATCATCTCATGTTCATGCTTAAGATCAATTGCTTGTTTTGGCACAATTATAGGTGGGTTTCTTGCATAAGTTGCCTTCCTTAATTGTTCCCTTGTTTGAAGAGATTGCTTTTCTTTTAAGTGATGAGCATGTACAACATATTCATTGCCTTCTTTGATTAATTGATATTGATTATGTTCCCTGTAGAAGATTGCTTTCCGATCATACAAATAAGGACTTCCTAAGACCATTCCACATTCATTGAGTGGCACCACATCACACGTTACCTCATCCACAATTTTTTATGAAATTGCAAACTTTAAAGTGCATTGCTTTGTTATGTTCAATTTATGATTGTTTCTTATCCATTTAAGTGAGTAAGGTTTATGATGCATTTGAGTGTTTAATCCCAATTGTTTAACCACTTCCTCTAAAATCAAGTTAGATTGAGATCCACTATCTATCAATGTGTCGACCTTAGTGTGCTTCATTATGACCCTTATGTGAAAAAATCTACTTCTAGAATCATATCCATCACCAATTTTACCTGTGAAACCAACTGCTGTGATTTTAGACTCATCACCCGAATCTGATCCCAAGTTTGTTGGTCATGTTGCTAGTGTAGTTGTTTGCCTCCCTTTCCTTTCTTTGAATCACTTCGGTATTTTCTCAGGCTGAAATTTCCAGCAATTGTCATCATCATGGCCTTCTTTCTTGTAATGCTTGCAAGAGATATTATCTTCCCTTCTTGTCACTAAATTTTCCTTCTTTCCATTCCCCTTCCTTTTGTCCTCTTTTCTTGAAGACGATTCCCCTGATATACCAACTCCCTTTTTCCCTGCCTCAATGTATGTTTTTTAAACATAAACCTCATCAATATTAGTAGGTCCAAACATAAATACAATGTTACGAATGTGTGTAGGTAAAACTCCTATATACTTCATAAGAGTTTCTTGGGTATGTAATGGAATGTCTAACATTAATGCCATCTTATGAAATTCATCTATATATTCTTGCACAGTTTGTCCCTTTCTTAGTTTAAGACCTTGCCATTCAATTAAAGCCTTCTCTTTATAACCCAAAGGATAAAATTGTTTTTTAAGTGTAGAAACAAAACCTTGCCATGATGAAAATACATTACCCATTTGTTGTGTGCCATTTTGCAACTTGCTTTGCCACTAGATGAGTGTTGTACCTGCAAGTCGAAGCGATGCCAATTTGATTTGAGTTGCCTCATCCTTGATTTGTTTCACAATGCAATGAAATTCCATCTGTATGGCCCAGTTATCAAGCCTCTCTACATTAACTTCACCATCATACATGGGTAATTCAAACTTCACATCACATTTAAGTAAAGGAATATCATGTTTATGTTTATGGGAATGTTTTCTTGCGGTGGTTTTGGAACTTGTACTTGAACAATAAGAAGTTGATGAAGAAGAAGTAGGTGAAGGAGGAGGTTTAGGAGGATCCTCTCCTTCTTCACTTTTGGCCTTTGAATATTCACCTAGAATCGGTCTCTTCCGCTCCAAGTAATCATCATATAAAACTTTTACCATCTCTGACATGGAAAAAAATCTCTTTTGAAACTCTATCTCGTTATGAGAAAGTCCTTCTTCCGATGTCATCTTCTCACTTTGAGAAGTCCTCTTTCTCGATCAAATCTCATGATTCTCTTCAACAAGATTTCCTTCACCACGATTCAGGTTTTCCCTGGTAATCATGCAAACTCAAAAACCAACCATCAACCTACTCTGATATCACTTGATCCGAAAAGATCTTTTAAGACTATGGTTTAGTTTTAAAGCATGAGTTCATTAACCATTTAGGAAATTGAAGAAAGAGGAAGAAATTAATGATATAACATGGAAGCCATAATAAGATATACATATCTGAAAGTAAGCCCAAAGAATCAACAAACCATAACAACAAATTTGTTAACAGAGTTTGGCAACATTGCCTACGTCTCCAGGTCTTTGCTTCAATGGGTGAGGCTTTCTCATTTCTCTTCAAAGCTTCAAAAGTACATAAGAAAAGTGTCAATTGGATTATAAGTTGGTCTGGTTTTGTTCTATTCGACCTCAAGAACCCAACACAAATGATGGCACTGAAAACAATTGATCGAAGCTCCCGAAATTGGCTCGCAAAGTTCCTCTCCTCAATAGCTTCCCTGCATAAGAATGACTTTGGCTTCACAATTCTATAGCATTTCTCCTCTTCTGAACCTATCCAGGTTTCCAAGAACCCTTGGTTTATATTTATTTGGATTTGGCATATTATCCCAACTTCCTCCCAAGATATGGCCGCAAATCGGGCTCCATCTCTCCCAATATTGAGAAAAATCCATTAAAAACAGGCTTAAAATCATATAAAATTATTAATATAAATTTTGAAACCCAAAAATTGGGCAAATGTAGAGCGCAACCCCATTTGTTAGGGCCCTGGTCATATGGAGCAGTTCCATGTGTCTTTGGGCTGGATTGGCGCGCGCTGGCCCCCAATCTTAGCTCTTGGTCCTATGGCTTGGGCCATATGGTTGCGCCCTAAGATTCCACGCGCCTGCAATCGATTGTAGCTCCTATTTCCTATCCTATGGTCGGTCGGTGTTGTCCCCCACCGATCGAGGCTTATCCCCATTCCTCTAGAAGACTCCCAATAAAACCAAATCCCTTCACATATGGATTAAGAACCAACTAGTATCCCGACCGGTCTGGGGGTGGTTGCGGAGACTCGATGCAGGTGGAGGTCGGGTGTTTGATTCCCAGAGAGTAACAAAATTTTTGACTTAGATGATATTAACAAAATCAGGGGTGCCATGTGGCACTCTTTGATTGGGCCACGTGTTGCCCTGTGATTGGACCGTACCACACAGTCACCAACATAGTCAATGTCCAGTTAGCATGCCATGTCACCATCATACAACGTAGTCAAATGCCACGTCATCTTCCGTACATCCCAGTCACCTGCCACATCACCTGTCGTACATCCACGTGTCATGCCATGTGACATCCATACTACACAGTTATCTTGCCACATCATCATCCATACAACCCAACTATCATCCGTACTACCACATGTTAGCCTTCCATTGGGGCACGTCATGTATGGACTTCCACGTGTCATCCATACAGTGCCACGTGTGAAATTCGTACATGTGCCAACTCAGCCCAAAAGAATCGAATTTGAGTGACACATGTCACCTCTTGGTGAGGCCATGTCAATATAATGATGTCATCATGATGTCACCGGTCGTACTGCTGACGTCAGTGTTGACTTTCACTGTTGACTTTTTCCCTGTTTGGGAATTTGATTAGAATGCGATAACTTTTGCATGCAATGTATGTTTGAGGAAACAATTATATGTCGGAATCAACATGACGAGACGGGCGCCATGACGTTGGTTTCGTCCCATTCCAAGAAATTTGATTTTTTAGGCCTTCCTGGATCCATTTTGGATCACTGTCTCCCAGCCTTGTGTAGTTACCTTTGCGATTCGCCCTTTTCAGGATACTGTGATGTGTGATGTGTCTCCTCTTTATTATGTTGATTTGTTACTTGGAATTCCCTACCAACAGGCCCAACACGCTATCTATTATGTTAAATCTCGTCAATACCACTTGCAACATGAGGGGCACACCTATGTGCTTACTTCTTTTTATCGTAAATCCACCTAGCCTATTATTGACCACACGAGCATTAATGAAGTCAATATGAACCAATGTGTCTCTTTATGCTTAGTTCTCTCCATTAACCCAAACAACCGAAATAACCTTGTATCTCTTTCCATGGATCCCCCGCTCCAAGAATATGTATATGTCTTCATACAACCCACGAAACTACCCCTATATCGCTCTATTGAGCTCACACTTGATCTAATTCCTGGTGCTTCTTTGCCCAACACCCTATCCTATCACATCACTACCAAAGAGCCGCTAAGATGGAACATGAAATTGGTCAACTTTTGAACTTAGGCCATATTCCACATTCATTGTCTCCATGTGCATCCCCCACCTTTGTTATTCCAAATAATGATGATTCATAATGACACCTAGTGACCCAAGTTACCATTGCCTTAATAAATCCAATGTTAAAACGTGCTACCTCCTAACATGGATTGAGGAATTGTTTGACCACTTACAAGGGGATTATTGCTTCACACATATGGATTTAACGATTGGCTACCATCAAGTTCGCATGAATGCAACAAGTCATTTGGATAATTATGTGATCATTTATCTTGATGATATCTCGGTCTTTAGTAATTCATGTGCAGAACATCTTCAGCACAACCACAACGTCCTTGAGCTACTATGGGAACATACACTTTAGGTAAAGAAATCCTATGTGGGATACACATCAGTTTTTCATTTATGACTTATATTGGACAAGGCAGGGAGTCAATTAGATCCATCTCAGGTACAAGTTTTTTCACAATGTCCAACGCACTCTAATTTCCATGACCTCAAGATTTTTTTGCAAAAGGTTGGGCACTACTTCGCTCAACTTCTGTTTGCATTATACTCTGCATAAGTTATCATTTTTTTGGGTAGGAACCAACTCTTTGAGATTAAGAAGGATGCATTACAATTTTACAATGGGGTGATACTTAAATAGGGATGTCATTCAATGGAATTCCATTCATAGAACATTGGTCCTTCTGGCTCGGCACATCACCAACAAGAAAATTAGTCAGCTCAACGCTTTATCCATATGTTTAATGAGCGCTATACTCAGGAAGCAACTGCCTTACGAGCAACCCAAGAGAGACATGATAAGAAGCGCACACCATTGTTCTTTCAGTTAGGAGATCATGTATGGCTCTTGCTGGACAAGTACCATTTCAAACACCAACATCATTTGCAACGCAATTTCCCTCATTTGATGGTGGAAGCAGGGACACTTCCATATCTAAATAAGGAGGAATTGGGCCACCAAGAAGTGTGCCCCACTTCCTTGGCCACTCAAGATGAGGGGGTGCTCCATAATTAGTATTTTAGTTAGTGTTGTAGTTAGTTTAAGATATTTCTATTGTAGACAATAGTTCACTTCAACACTTTCAATTGCAAGCATTTAATGCGCTTTTAGTAATTACAATTGTAAGCATTTAGTTAGTTATTGCAACTTCTATTGTAATAAACAAATAACGAGAAGGAAAAATTTGCCTTGCTTATAGAAGGCGCTCCTCTCTCTCACTCAAGAAAACATGATGGTTATTTTATGTTCTAATTCTTCTTCTCCATTTTCATGTATATTATATTTTCTCTACTCCATGCTATCTAATTTATGTTCTTCATTGCACATTTAGTTTTCTGTGTGTTTTGTAGATCTGAATTGTAGATCACTTATTGTTGAGACCCATCTTTTGTCCTTTTTTTCCTATGTTTCACTTGCAGGGGGGTCTTAGTAGATAGTTGTAAGCCAACTATCCACAATTGTAAGCTTGTGTAGACACGCCACTATTTTCCCAACTAGTATTGTTGCCAACTATTCTTCTTAAATGTTGGACTTATCCTAATGTTCTATAAATAAAGGGAATCCTCGTGTATTTATCCTATAATAGATCTTATAGATCAATCTTTTCTCCTTTTATTTTTTTTGTCTCATGGAAGGTTTTTTGGTGTTGTAGAGGTTTCCTACTCCTATGATATTGTTTTCCCAACATCTTCAATGCTAACACTACTATGGGGACATTCAATTTTTGAATCAGGGATGATTTTAAGGATGGAAATTTATTTTAAAATGTAGAAACATTGGCGAATATTACTAATCCTTCATATGTCAACTATAAATTTATGGCGATATTTTTTTTTAAATATTCAAATTTATAAGTATTTTATATAGTTTTTATAAACTTTTGGTGATTTTTAAGGTAAAATAATTTTATCCTATAGAATTTGGGCGAATCATTTTTAAAATAACGAATCTTGTTTTTGGAAAAACCATGGAAAATTAGCCCATGAATGAAATTTAGCCCCTAAAATCATCCATGTTTTGAATCAAAATCTAACATCCAATAATTTAGATAAATTCATCTTCATCCCAAGAAGTAGGGGAATTACAACAATAGATGCTCTAATCATGGTCCTCCTTTTCAAACTGGAATGCATAGAATCCTTAACTACATAAGTGGATTTGGATTTGTCCTTTCATTAAGGTTAATTACTCTTTAGAAACCTTTCCATTGATTTGGAGAAAGACTACAATCCCATAAATTGGTCGACAAAGGTGCTCTCATGGAAGATAATAACTTTTCTCCCCCTAAAAAAAATGCATGCTTAAATGTCACCAAGAAGATTTTTCACAAAATTTGAATTGCATGTAAAATTTTTCACAAATTTGAATTACATGTAATCTTATCCTTCTACTTTCTTGCTAAGGTGGGCAATGCTTTTAACACCTTTTCTTCAAAAATATCTCAAGGGTGGAGGGAAGAATCCTCTTCTCCTTTAACCACCATGGATTCTTTGAAACCCCATCTCTCGAAGTCCAATATCTATTAAAGCTCAAAGCTAACTACAATATCCTCTTCCACATATCTTAAGAAGGATATCATTCATGTATATGAGATATTGTTACCTACAAATACTCACTGCCACACAAAGCGAAAGAAGTATATAGTTTATATGTCATTAATTGCAAATACAAATTGCTCAATTTCAACAAATATTTTAACCGAGGCACTTTGAACTCGTGATAATACAAAGAGAAAGAATAACAATATAATATAAAAAGTATGTAATCATGATTAATATCTATTTACAGGATTAATATTTATTTTTGCATGGTGTTTTAAAAAACCTTGATTTATCTTGCCAACAACAATAAAGGTGTGTGAATCTCATTGTTTCAAAAAATTCTCATCTTAATTTAATTATATAATATTATTAATTTTTATTCATTAAAAAATTAAATTTAAATCTCAATATATTTATATAATTATATAAGTTGAGTAAATTAATTTTGTAATAAACATATTTTTTATGATAAATTTGAAAAAGAAAGAAACCTTGGTTTATCTTGCCAACAATAGAGGTGTGTATTCCATAATTTAAAAAAAAAATCATTTTAATTTAATTATATTTTTGTAATATTATTATACTTTATTATATTTAAAGTTCAATATGATGATGATGATGATTAATGTCCACTAAAACCTAATTGATCTATCAGACTTTAAGATGGACTTTAAGAGGGTGAACAATAAATTGAGTAAATTAATTTTGTAATAAATAAATATATTTTTTAAATTTGAAAAAAAATTGATAAAAATTCAAAATATTAGTATATTTTTATTATGATTAGTTTTGTGTATGGTGAAACAATATCTTTTGAAATTTTAAATTTTTTTAAAATTTAAAATTTGAAAGGATTAAAATGTGGTTTTTAATGTAAAAATGGATTAGAGATGGGTGAGTCAAGACACTTAGTAAAGTAAAAAAAAAATGGTAAAAAGAGATGAACATTCTTCATAAAGCCACGTGCTCACCTTACACCGATCAATAACCTGCCTGCTGCAGCCACTGGTATATACCATTGGATTGTCAGACTGGTTATTGTTCACCCTCAAACTCTACACCGTACAGAGGTCAACTTTCAAGGTAGTTAACTCTTCACGTGGCCAGTGAAATCTGTTGAAAGTAGTCTCTCTTAATAAAGTGCTCAAGCTTTACACACTATACGGTCTATTATGCCATATACACAAAATTAGTTTGAGCTTCAACTAAGAAACATATGTGGACACTCTTCACATTCTTTTGCAAGGGTTATTTTACATCAATTTCTTTTGCAAGGGTTATTTTACATCAATTTGATATTTGTTGCTTTTTATGTAGACTGTATGATTCATTTTATTGTATTTATATAATAATTATATTATTATTAAATTAAAAATATAAAAAAAATATTATTAAATTTATTAATATTTTAATGAAGATATAAATATGAAAATTAAATAAAAAAAAATACAAGATAAGATTTAATAAATTTTTAATGAAAAAATATAAAAAAATAAAATATAAATAATATGATTATGTAAAACATACAAATAAAATATTTAAAAATATGAAAAACATAGAAATAGATATTTAAAAATATGAAAAAGATGATATAAATAAAAGTGAAATTAATTTGAAATAATTTTGTTTAAATGTTTTAAATAAAAATAACAATAGAACATTTAAACTAGGAAATTTGAAATATTATAATATAAATAAAATAAAAATGAATTTAATTTTGACATTTTAGTAGTTATAATTAATTTAGTTATTTATTTTGGGTGCAAACATTTTAAAAATAAAAATCTTAAGATTTGATTTTTCCCCGTCTAAAAAATTTGAAATATGAAATATTATAATATAAATAAAATAAATATGAATTTAATTTTGACATTTTATTAGTTATAATTAATTTATATTTCGTTATATTTTTGTGCAAACTTTAAAAAAAATAAAAATCTTAAGATTTGATTTTTCCCCGTCTTTAATAAACGGAAGATTAAGATCAAATATAAATACATAAACCGAAGATTTTTCCCAGTCTTTAATAAACGGAAGATAAAGTTTAAGATCAAATATAAATACATATTAGTAAAAAATGGCAAGTCATTGGTTCTTGTTTTCTTCTGCACATGGAGAGCCATGGTTGAATTTATTTGTATACCATCTACCTTATAGATGGTATCCAAATTTACTGGTATATCAATTTACTGTTTCCACTGATATGTGACGATTCATTAGACTGCATCCAACTAATTATTAGAAAAGTACAGTAACTAATTATTACACTGAAATTTGCAATGTTTGGAAATTGCAGTAACAAAATTCTGCATTTCTGATTAAACTGAAGAGGATTATACAGAGTTAAATGTGTATGACCGACATCCGCATTTACGTAGAGTCTAAGAAAATGCTTGCGACTTTGATGGGATCGTCAGCGAGTTTCAATGTGGGAACTAATTTTACAATAACACTCTCAGGCCGATGGCTTAACATGGCATTCATTCCCAACCTCAAACAACACGTCCTCGCTCTGTTCTGCTCTTCACGACCATCAAAAACTGGTTTATCATTGTTGCGCCTTCGCTGCTTTCGGCGAGGAGGCATGTGAGTGAATGTGCCCGCGTATAACTCTTCTTCTTCATCATCGTCCTCCTGCCCTAGTTTGATATACACGTGGAAGCACATGGGCTTTTCATTTGTTACCTCTATTCCTTCTAACACCAACTCCTCTTCCTTATCCTTCATCAGCTTCAATGCTGCCGGTCTTCTTACCCGAGCTGTAACGACTTCTTTTTCATTAATTTCATGATGAACTTCTTGAGCAGGATGGACTGCAGCTAAGCCAGAAAGCTCATCTGGGCTCTTGCTGTTTGGAGGCTTTAATGGCTTCGGAGAACTGGGCCAACAGAAGCCGTCATTAATTTCCGTGCTGCTGTGTGGCGAATTCTTGAATTTTTCGGCTTTCTGCACAGCGTTTGCGAGCTTATGATAATCGGTGAAATCGGGAGGAGGAGACATAGCCGCCATCATTTGTTGGGGCTTGAAGGGCAATGATGTGGATGCCACGAGCAGTTGGCGACGATACATCGATCCTTGCAGCATTCCTTTCTCAGGAGTGGAATGACAACGGATACAGCCACTATTCCTTTTGAATGACTGCCTCCTCTTCTTCTTATTGCTGCCTCTGAAATTGGGATGGGCGGAGGTTGGTAAGACTGGAATATGATTTGCATCTGCTTTTGTGTTTGGAGGCCAAGCGATGAGGCCTGCCGATTTTGTAACAGCCTTTAAAGAAGTAATCATGGTGGCTATGGCGATGATGAGTAATCAGTTGAGCCAAAGGCTTCTGATAATAAGAAAAAGGAGGAGGGCAGAGGGAGGAAAGGCGTAGGTTGGGCGGGCCAAAGCCTTCTGATTACAAGAAAGGGAGGAAGAGAGAGGCAGGAAATGCTAAGTTGGGCGTTAGGTACTTATAAGAAAGGGAGGAGGAGGAGAGGCGTAAGCTTCATGGTCACGCAAGAGGGCCATGTTTGACGTTTCTCGGTGGTGTATTAGACGGCTGTGAAGAGCCCGACCATTTCTGTTCCACCCACCTGCTAATTTAACAACCTTCGCTGAAGTTTAGCTTTTCGCACGGTGGCGTTGGAGGTAGTAAAGTCAAGTGTGACTACACCCCTTGCCTTTGTTTTCTTCTGTCTACGAGCCAGCGACCCGTGAACGTAGAAAGAGATCTTCCCTTCTTACAGCGTTTGTGTGGAGAATTCAAACATGACACTCGCGGCTCAGCGGCTCTCTTTCAAAAGCTGTCCAATCAGATCTGGACACTTGTTTGTATATAGTTGTTCAATGAGGCCCGGGTCATTTGTATCAACCAGCACCGTTCATGAATCCATGGACAAAATTAAATCATGAAGAGTTGGATTCACATTCTTACACCTCAACGTTCGTTTACATTTCCCAGATTTTCAATGTTTCACAACCAACTAAGGTCCACCTAACATGCTCTTTTAAGGTTGTGATATTTATTCATAGATGGACCATTCTAGGTTGGGATATCGACTCATAGATGGATCATTTGATTACATTAAATATGTTTAATGTGTGTGTGTGTGTTTTTTTTTAAATTTAACACAACTTAATTGTTAATTGTTGTTATATATGGAAGGTGAATTAATTTATCATATTATTTAAAAAAACTATGTTAAGTTTTAAAATGTTTTTATTTTATTTTATTTTATTTTATTATGTATGAGAAATATTAGTTCTTAGTAATCAAAATATTTTTAAGTCTTAGTCCAAGATCAAAGCTATTTCAACCTAAATATTATTGCTTTAATGGTATTGTCATAGCTAAGATCATAGTAATGGGTTTATGTGTTTTCAAGTAGCATTTAGTCTTAATCTCATACATAAGACCAAATACTACCCTCATTTACAATTAACCACTTATGTAAGATCAAGTTTTCAATATGCTCATTTTAAGTTCATAAAAATTTATAAAATTAAATTCATAGATATTTATAAATAGTTAATTTTTCAAAATAAGAAATTAATTTATTTTTTTAATTTAAATTAATAATATAAAAAAATCAAAACTACATTTTCAATTAAATGGATATGACAATGATTATGATGGTTACACCCATGAGACCAAAATTGGCATGTGGGATCTTAGGAAAAGTAAGAGATTAGTGAGACTACTTGGATTTCTTTATAATTTTATTTATGCTCTAAATGTATAATGTAAATGACAATGATTATGATGGTTACACCCATGAGACCAAAATTGGCATGTGGGATCTTAAGAAAAGTAAGAGATTACTGAGATTACTTGGATTTATTTAGAATTTTATTTATGCTCTAAATGTATGAGAAGCTTTCCAAGATCACCATAGTTTTAATGAGTTAGAAGGTTATAAATGTTGGTATTGTGACAAATAATTTGAAATTGAGATTTAATTTGGGCATCTGCATTACATTCTAAGAGAAAGTGTTTTTCATCTTTATCCATCTTAGTGCCACAAAGATGAGAGATTATTTCATCCCACAATGTTTTGGGAATTCTCCAATGTCCACTTTCACTATGGAGCTCATGAGAATTTGTTCTTATTTTAGCCATGTTGATTTTCTTTTTACACTAATCAAAACAGATATATAGTTTTGATCTTCAAGATTAGGGTTGATCACCTCCTTATATTATCTTAATTTTCTTTTATACTCCAATTCTTTATCACACCACAATTTCTTGTTAAATTTAGATGTAATAATATAATATTATCATTATTTGCAAAATGATCTCTTCCTTTATTCTCCAATGATTTAACCAAGACTTTGACATC
The DNA here is from genome assembly GCA_009831015.1 of Picea engelmannii. NCBI lineage: Eukaryota > Viridiplantae > Streptophyta > Pinopsida > Pinales > Pinaceae > Picea > Picea engelmannii. The sequence continues at coordinate 203,499 of ML797014.1, forward strand.
TTTATGACATCCACTTTGAGTAGTAGGTGGTTTTGACTAGAGTTTCAATCAATTTTGAGAATCCTATTGTCTTCCATGCTCGTTATCTTGTTCTTGACATTAGGTATTTGGTCATAGCCATGCTCTCAATGAGGAAAATACTTGCTTTTATGAGGAAGATAAGATAGGGTGTATTTCCTTTAATTTTTAGATTATAAGCTATAAAATTATTTTGAATTTGCTCTATCTTTTTCCATGATTCTCTGGAGATACTAGAGATACTACATCTGGGAACTTCACATCCATATAACATAACAAGAGTGACGAGAGTATTAAAGAGGAGTTTTTTCTTATCCCATACCAAAAGGTTTGTTCATTTACAATTATTTTCAAGCTCATAATAAGCTTTCCACCCTCCATTTATCACTTTCTCAATGCTATAGTTCATGTTGAGCTTGTGATGAATATCGATGCTGAGATATTTGTATGAAGGAACGTCCTCCAAGTAGTTATTGTCATATACAAAAATATCATAAGTGATCTTTTCGAATTTAATTATCATAAGCTTCTTTTTGTTAGTATTAACAATCATATCCATACTAAAACATAAATACTTGAAGATTGTTAGTTGCTCAATAATATCATTTGTTGATATCATATAGACTCTTTACCATAAAACAATATCATAAGAATTAAGAAGAATGATAATAACTATAAAAAAAAACCATAAACTATAATTAATATTAAAATTTTAATATAAAATTTATATTAAAATAAATAAATAATAAGTGAAATAAAAATATCCTCCTTACATTTCTAATATAAATTAAAATTAAACATATGAATATCCAAAATAGTTATATCATAATATATAATATAAAATATTATAATGTTTCACAAATATACATTAATACTATAAGAAATATCAATGATTGTGAATGGGGATTTTAAATTAGATAATTATTTATTTAAAGTTATGATGATATTATGATATAACATACTCTTAGATTAATGAGAGGGGGGGTGAATCAGTAATGAGCAATTATACCATTTATTAATCCTTTAAACCACAAAGTATATTATTTTACTTATTCAACCATGTTCATCTGTTCATCATCAATATATTACTGTATCATAAGCATTAACATTCATTAGTGCATAATAAACAATAACAAACACATCCACATAATGCAAAATACATCAATATTTACGTGAAAACACAATGCAGGAGAAAACCACATAATGTTTTTCTTATATGTCAACTTCCAATTCTCCAACTAAAGTGGAAGGAGGCTACAACCCCATATGTTCTCCGGCTACAACTAGAAGGTGGCTACAACCACCTAGTTTCTTAGGCTACAACCTGAGGGAAGCTCCAACTCCCCAATTCCATGGCTACAATGATCCGGATTTTATGAGCAGAACGAAATGACTACAGATTATTAACAGATGTTTAACACAGAATAACAAAGATACAGTAAAGCTGGTTTTCTATTCAATAATGAAATAAGTTGAAACTGTAAAATGCAGTGGAAAACAACTTTGTTGGAATGGTGGTGGCTTATCTCTGAGAAGAGATGTGACAGTTGCGCTCATTCGCAAGAAGAAGATTACAATGAGGCTCTATAGGCATTTTTACAATAAACAGGAGTGTCAAAAACCCTAGACATCCAAAAACCTAACCCTAGGAGATGAAGCACCAAAATTCATGTGGGCCCCGTTTGGGTAAGTCAGTACATCAACTTCCCGAGGTCGTAACTTTTGCATACGATCTTCGTTTTAGGCGCACGATAGCCCGTTGGAAAGATCTACCCGAGGACTATAACAGTTGACAAAAATTTCATGATGGTATATTTTAACCGGAAGATATCCAAAAAAACGTCATTTAGGGCCTCAAAACGGCTCCGGAAGTTTAGGACCCGAAAAACTACTAAAAATAGTAAATTACCAAAATTGCCATAAAGCTATTTTGAACCAGCTGGAAAAGGTGCGTGGCCACCAATATCCACTTGGATCAATCCTCCCTCCTTAGGAAGCAATGGTCTCCATTGTGTTGAGTTCCCCCATAAGGTGAAGAAATTTCTACTGAATTTGGCCCCGGGTGAGCCACTTGCCTTGGTGCAAGAGCTGCCCTTCTTTGAAAACTCGATAAAGATGGATCCTTTCCTATCGATTGCCCTTGATCCGTGTGTCCACAATCTGATCACTATATTCTTGTTGTATGTAGTCGGGGTTGAGCTATGTTGGTGTCAGCTATTCTGCTACGTTTGAGGTGTCCAATAATCGTGGGAAATAAGGCCGAGGAGGTCCACATAGGTTCTGCGCTCATTCGCAAGAAGAAGATTACAATGAGGCTCTATAGGCATTTTTACAATAAACAGGAGTGTCAAAAACCATAGACATCCAAAAACCTAACCCTAGGAGATGAAGCACCAAAATTCATGTGGGCCCCGTTTAGGTAAGTCAGTACATCAACTTCCCGGGGTCGTAACTTTTGCATACGATCTTCGTTTTAGGTGCACGATAGCCCGTTGGAAAGATCTACCCGAGGACTATAACAATTGACAAAAATTTCATGATGGTATATTTTGACCGGAAGATATCCAAAAAAACGTCGTTTAGGGCCTCAAAACGGCTTCGGAGGTTTAGGACCCGAAAAATTGCTAAAAATAGTAAATTACCAAAATTGCCATAAAGCTATTTTGAACCAGCTGGAAAAGGTGCATGGCCACCGATATCCACTTGGATCAATCCTCCCTCCTTAGGAAGCAATGGTCTCCATTGCGTTGAGTTCCCCCATAAGGTGAAGAAATTTCTACTAAATTTGGCCCCGGGTGAGCCACTTGCCTTGGTGCAAGAGCTGCCCTTCTTTGACGTCTCGATAAAGATGGATCATTTCCTATCGATTGCCCTTGATCTTTGTGTCCACAATCTGATCACTATATTCCTGTTGTATGCAGTCGGGGTTGACCTATGTTGGTGTCAGCTATTCTGCTACGTCTGAGGTGTCCAATAATGGTGGGAAAAAAGGCCGAGGAGGTCCACATAGGTTCTGCGCTCATTCGCAAGAAGAAGATTACAATGAGGCTCTATAGGCATTTTTACAATAAACAGGAGTGTCAAAAACCCTAGACATCCAAAAACCTAACCCTAGGAGATGAAGCGTCAAAATTCATGTGGGCCCCATTTGGGTAAGTCAATACATCAACTTCCCGGGGTCGTAACTTTTGCATACGATCTCCGTTTTAGGCGCACGATAGCCCGTTGGAAAGATCTACCCGAGGACTATAACAGTTGACAAAAATTTCATGAAGGTAACTTTTGACTGGAAGATATCCAAAAAAACATCGTTTAGGGCCTCAAAACGACTCCGGAAGTTTAGGACCCGAAAAACTGCTAAAAATAGTAAATTACCAAAATTGCCATAAAGCTATTTTGAACCAGCTGGAAAAGGTGCGTGGCCACCGATATACACTTGGATCAATCCTCCCTCCTTAGGAAGCAATGGTCTCCATTGCGTTGAGTTCCCCCATAAGGTGAAGAAATTTCTACTGAATTTGGCCCCGGGTGAGCCACTTGCCTTGGTGCAAGAGCTAGCCTTCTTTGACAACTCGATAAAGATGGATCCTTTCCTATCGATTGCCCTTGATCTGTGTTTCCACAATCTGATCACTATATTCTTGTTGTATGCAGTCGGGGTTGAGCTATGTTGGTGTCAGTTGTTCTGCTACATCTGAGGTGTCCAATAATGGTGGGAAATAAGGCCGAGGAGGTCCACGTAGAACACTGGGTGCAGGCCAAGGAAAGGAGGAATGTTGAGCTCAAAAGAATTATCCCCTACAACCTTGGTGATGGTGTACGACCCATAACGGAGTGGACAAAGATTACGATGGGGTCGTGTAAGGCGTTCTTTCTGCAAGTGCAACCAAACTTTGTCGCCCACCTGAAACTTATGTGGCACCCGATGTTGATCATGGCACTACTTGTACTTGTCATTGGACTTCTATAGGATATCCTGAACCTGTTGGCAGATGTGTTGGATCCTCTCAATGAACCGGGTGGCTTTGTCAACTTTAGTTGGAGTAGGAGATGATTCGGTCGAGGTGACTACAAGGGGAAGTGAAACATCTATGGGACCCAATGGTTGAAATCCCAACCCCACCTGAAAGGGGTTGTGGCTGGTTGAGCTATGCAGGGCTCGGTTGTAGCTATGTTGGACATAGGGAAGTCTCTTGTTCCATGTGCGAGGATGCTTGGAATTATACATGCATAGGATATGCACAATCATTCAATTTACGAGCTCGGTTTGGCCATCTGTCTGAGGGTGGAAGGCCATGGATTTGGTGAGCTTGGTGTCCAGCGGTGACTAGAGGCTTGACCAGAATGTGATGAGAAATCGACTGTCTCGATCTGAGACAATGGTTTGTGGGATTCCAAAATGTACCTAGACTCGTTCAAAGAAGAGCTTGGCAGTGGCTTCTGTTGTGATGCTCTTCTTGCAGGCAACCATAATCACGATCTTAGAAAAGCGATCAACAACCACAAAAACACAGTCATTTCCATGTTTGGTGGATGGGAGACCTGACAGGTAGTCCATTGAGATGAATTCCCATGTCCTGTCAGGAGTAGGAAGAGGGGAGTACAAGCCCTGTTTCTTAGTGGTTAGTTTGGAAATAGTGCAGGCAGTGCAGGACCTGATATACTTGCTAACCTCCTATCGAAGTTTTGTCCAGTAGAAATGTTTCTGTAGCATCTCCACTGTCTTTTCGACTCCGAAGTGTTCTGCCACCCGACTGTAGTGGGATTCCTATATCAGCTTCGCTCACTCTCTTGATGGAACATAGATATGGCCCAAAAGACACAACAACCCATCATGAAGATGGAAATTATTGACAACTTCATTTTCACCCAACATTTGGTAGGTGGTGGCAAAGTCTGGGTCTGTCTCATAGAGTTGGGTCCATCCAGAGGTCTCATGGTCACAAGAGTCTAGCACCGTGGTGAGTTCTGCGACTAGTGGTCTACTAAGGAAATCAATGACACGGTTGGTGCATCTTGTCTTATACTTGATGTTGAGGTGGAATTGTTGTAAGTATGTGGACCACTTTTGATGGAGGTCATTCTGTAATTTTCCTTGTGTCTGCATGAACTGCAGTGGCTTATGATCAGTGTGGATGACTATCTCCTTCCCAAGAATGTAATGTCTCCACTAGCGATAGGCTTGCATAATGGAGTACATTTCTTTGTCGTAAGTAGGGTACTTACGGAAAACATATGATAGTGTCTCACTATGATAGACCACAGGGTGGCCGTGCTGAGTGAGAACAACGCCCACAACATAGTTCGAAGCATCTATCTCGATCTCAAAGGGTTGTTGTAGGTCTGGTAGTGAAAGTACCAGGGCTGAGCACAAGTTTTGCTTCAAATCATTGAACGCTTGTTGTTGGGACTATCCCCACGCAAATTTTTCTTTACCACCACCCCTTGTTATTTGGCTAAGGGCCCATGCAATATGGGAAAATCCCAACATGATCATGTGGTAGAAATTGGCAAGCCAAGAAGGTCTGAATCTCAGTGAGTGTGGTTGGGTCTGGCCAGTCATGGATGACTTGGATCCTGGCAGGATCCACATGTACACCATGTTGATCAATGATGTAGCCCAGGTAATGGACCCTGTCCACGCCGAAGGAGAATTTTTCCAAGTTGGTGTATAGCTTGTGTTGTTGTAGGGTGTGCAGAAGCTGCTAAATATGCTACAAGTGTTCTTCCCAAGACTTGTTGTAAATGAGAATGTCATCCATATACACCACTACAAAATTATTGGTGAATGGTCGCATGATATCATCCATCATCCTCATGAAAGTGGTTGGATCATTTGTCAAACCAAAGGGCATGACCAACCATTCTAAAAGGACTTCCTTTGACTTGAAGGTGGTCTTCCATACATCTGTCTGTTTTATCAGGACTTGGTGGTAGCCAGAATTCAGATCAATCTTACTGAAGTATTTGGCCCCCGTGAGTTGATCAATGAGGTCGTCAATTCGGGGAATTGGGTACCGGTTTCTAACTATGATTTTATTCATGGCCTGGTAATCAATGTAGAGTTGCCAGGTTCCATATTTCTTTTGTACCAACATGATTGGGCTCCCGCAAGGAGACGATATGGGATGGATGTGCCCCTTGTGGAGCAGTTCATGGATCGGTCGCTTGATATCCTCATTCTCTAACATAGAGTGGCAATAGACTGGTCCATTGGGAAATGGTGCGTCGGGGGTCAAATCGATGGGGCTCTTGACCTGACAGTGCAGAGGTACCCCGGTAGGTGAGGCGAAGATATCCGAGTATTCTTCTAATACCTTATCTACTTACTTATGCTGTGTGGAGAGGCCGACGATAGAGACCCTGGATGTAGCTATGATCTTTTGCTCATTCTGAGAGAGAATCACAAAGAAGCCAAAATTCCTTGTCCGAGAGATGACCTTCCTACATTGCTTGGCAGAGATCAAGGAAATAACACTAGGTGGGACTGCCTCAAGTATCCTGTACAATTTCCTGTTCAAAGTAATAATAACACTACAAGGCCTAGACTCATATACAACATGATGTTTCCATAAATAAGGTTGGCCCAAAATAACATCACAAATTTCGAGAGGAGAAACATCACACAATACCTCATCTTTGAAGGGCTTGATGTCGTATGACAATCGACACTTTTGGCTGACGCGGAGATCACTTCCTTGGCGGAGCCATCTAATGGTGTAGGGTTGTGGGTGCGGTGTCTTTGGCAGGGCCAACCGCTTGAAAACCTCTGTTGAGATGAGGTTCTTCTAGCTACCTCTATCAATGATGAAGTGCAGTGGTGTGCCTTTTACCCACATTTGTGAATGGAAGAGGCACTCTCCTTCTTCTGGCTCGTCTGGTTCTTCAGGTTGGAGCATGGTGGTGGCAACGATGGCACTAGTTTCCATGTCAATGATCTGTCTTTCCCTTTATGGTTCTGACTTAGAGTCAAAACCCACATCTGATTCAAAGGCTTTCACTTCGACCACGAGCGACTGCTTTGAGAGACAATCAACAGTGTTATGCCAAGGGCTCTTATGGAAGTCACACCACTTCCCGGTATCTTTCTTTGTCTTTACAGTGTTCTTCTTTGATTGCGGCTTGGACTGGTTGTCCTGATACTGTCCATATTTGTTTTGTCCTTTGTTCTATGGGTTGGGGCCACCCTTTCTTGGCTTTTGCTGCGAGGGGTTCTCGAGCCCAAATTGCCACATCTTTTGTTTGAGCTTCTGCTCGATTTTGATGGCATATCGGTAGGCCGCGCCCAAGGACAAGATGTCCAGAAATTACATTTCGGTCTGGATGTATCTATGCAGAGCACCATAATACTTGAGAAACAAATGTCTCTTTGAATATTTGATACCCAACTTGGTGTGCAACATATGGAAGATATTTGTGAACTCTAACACTTCTTGGTCTCTTTCTTTCTGCAGTGTGGTCCATTTGGTATACAAGTCGTCATAACTTCCAATAGGGTAGTATTGTTCCTTAATAACATCCCTAAAGGATTCCCAGGTGGCCGTGACTATAAATAACGAGGGTTCCTCTATTTCCTTTTTCTTACAGAAAGTTTCCCACCAACCTTTGACATGGGGAACGACTTTGAGGAGCGCAAAAGTAATCTTTTCTCTATTCTAAAAGTTATGGACAAAAAAATATCCTTCTAGTAGATTCAACCACTTTTCTACACCATCTGCGTCTATTTGACCTTCAAATACAATAATATCAAATTTTATTTGTACCTTGAAGGGGGTGATGCCTCCGCTCGAAGAAGATGTGTCACTTGTTGGTAGCCGCCGAAGGATTTGCGCGAAACTATCCATCATCTCATTCCTCTGTTGCGTGAGGGCTTCCTCAAGAAACATTTTGAAAGGATCTCATGTCCCGTCATATTCCTTTTCTCCTACCATGAGAGGTCACTTAGGCGTGCGAGAGATTTGGTCCTCAAGAGAAACAAAATCGAGACCCAATTCTTTGTACTCTGACCTCGTTGGGGACATGCATTAAAACAGTAAGGAGCAGACTGCTCTGATACCATTGATCCAGATTTTATGAGAAGAACAAAATGACTACAGATTATTAACAGATGCTTTACATAGAATAACAAAGATACAATAAAACTGGTTTTCTATTCAATAATGAAATAAGCTAAAACTCTAAAATACAGTGGAAAACAAGTTTGTTGGAATGGTGGCGGCTTATCTCTAAGAAGAGATGTGACGACTGCACTCATTCGTAAGAATAAGATTACAATGAGGATCTGAAGGCCTTTTTACAATAAACAGGAGTGTCAAAAACCCTATACATCCAAAAGCCTAACCCTAGGAGATGGAGCGCCAAAAGTCATGTGGGCCCCATTTGGGTAAGTCAATACATCAACTTCCTGAGGTCGTAAATTTTGCATACGATCTCTGTTTTAGGCGCACGATATCCCATTGGAAATATATATCCAAGGACTACAACTTTGACGAAAATTTCATGATGATATTTTCTGACCAGAAGATACCCCAAAAAACGTCGTTTAGGGCCTCAAAACGACTTGAGAAGTTCAGGACCCGAAAAAATTCTAAAGATAGTAAATTATCAAAATTGCTAGAAAGTTGTTTTGAGCCAGCTGGAAAAGGTGGGTGGCCACCGATATCCACCTAGATCATACAACCAAAAGGAGACTACAACCCCCTATGTTCTCCGGATACAACCGAAAGGTGGCTACAACCACCTATCCTTGCCCCATATAACCACCCTAAAATATAAGTAGAATGATGGAACCACTGTAACACTATCACTGTGTTACACATAAAATTTGCACACCTAGGTACCTCGCCCTAAGTGTTGTAAAGTGTCGTATAAGTGTCGCATACACCATTGAGTGTGAGCCATTAAGAATAAATTACTATTGAAAAGAAAAGGCTAGTCAAAGTTGAACGAATTTGATAATAGAAGGGAAAATAAGAAGTGGAGTTAGCAACGAAGAAACATATAGATGGGCCCAAGATTAAAATAAAACTCATGACCAAATCAATAGGTTTGATTGGGGTTACTTCAAGAACTAAACCAACACAAGACCCCATGATTCACTTGACTAGGGATCCCAACCCAACCAAACCAACCCCCATAATGCAAGAAAACATAGAAAAATGGAAATCAATAGAATGGGGTTGTATGAAATGAGGATTCCCAACAATAGAATGAAAAACAATAGACATAGTAACAACACGAATGGGAGTAGTGAGAAAAAAAACTAACTGGTGCAGAGAAAGACACAAAAAAACAACAATAAACAAAGAAAGTTGAAGAAGCACCAAATAAAGTAGTGCCAATACAACAAGGTCCAACACAACAATAAAAAAAAAGTAGAAACAATAAGATGCACAAAATGTGACTAAGTCAGAGCATTTGATTGTGGGAGAGAAGGAGAAAAGAAACAAGAAAACATAAGAAGTGAAGGATAAAAATGAGAAATCGACAAGAGTTTTCACCACCTTCCAATTGAAGGGTAAGAAATAAGGAAAATGTGTAGTAGCATTTGACTCAATAGATGCATTAGATGGAGAGATTCAATACCTATACAAAATAGTGATCAAAGAAAGAAACAAGAGATGTATTCAACTAGGTAGTTGAGTTGGTCGACCAACCAAGGTAGTTATGAAAAATACAACTACCTCCAATATATATATATATATATATATATGAGATGTAAATATTTTGGTTTTCTGACCATACATTAAGAAAGACTACTACTAGTTGGTTCCATAAGTACTTTTCTCTTTCTTCTCCTTATATGTATGCATGTATGTATAGTAATTACTTGTAATTCATGGTTGATTATTTGAACCACTAGTAACTTCTTTTATTGTGTAATCCCTTAGATTATAATAGGTGGGGTTGATTAGGGATGATAGTGTCTTGTTACATTAATATAATTTCCATTAGAGTCCCTAGGTACATTGAATTGGTACTTCCCATTGAATTAAGAGATGGATTGTGTCTTATATATGTTGTTTAGAAATCATAAATATTCCAAAAATATACTCACCATTGGTTGTTGAGTGGATAAGAAGGAGTCCAAGGGGCCATTAGAATTCTAAATTCCTCCAAAATAAATTTCATTAGAGGCTTGGACCACTTCCATGAACAAAACTTCATTAATTGGAGCGATGGCTCTTTGATTCTTTAAGTGAGTATTTATACCACTTCTAGAGATCCATTATTTCTCAAGGATCACCTCCCCTTCCCTCTATTATATTGTCTTCATCACTCATGTTTTTATCTAACTCCTCCTTAGCATTGATTATGTGATATGTCATCTATCAACCGTAAAATGGTCGCATAGAACTTGATGTGATGGGTAGGTTTCTGAAAAGGTCCCCTTAGCTAAGGATACTGACTCCATGGTTGGATGATAGGTGGGAGGAAAATTTTGAAAGGGAATAAAATCAACATGTTGGAGGGGAAATTTAGGTGGCCATAGTAGGCCATATCAGGTTAGGTGTGCCTCCCCTACAAAACAAATAAAGTGATGTGGTAAGATTAAGAAAAGGGAGAAGGTGGCACATCAAGCCAAGGGGAGGAGACAAGAACTTAATATAGTGTTGTTAATTCCATGTGACCTTTATCTAATAACGACAACAATGTGTCTACATTGCAAAGGAAGTTATGTGGTGAATATTGGTATCAATACCACAACACAAATAGAACAACTAAGAAAGAAAGAGCCAACCCTATAATAAATTTTCCTACATAGAAGTGGAAAGAAATCCATTGATAGAGAATGGAAGGATAAGGGTTGGAAACAAGGAAAGATATTGTCCCTTCCTTACCTGCATTCATGTTGAATGTAGTAGAAGATGAGGAAAGCCATGCTTGTTTCTATTCCAATTCCCTAGTATGCACCCCACACTCTAAAAGAAATATATGATAATAAAGTAGGAGATAGTTATAATAAGAGATGAGGTATCTAGAAGAATTTGGGGTCCCAATCATAGTTCTTAGTTATTAATATTCCCTGTTATCAAGGGAATATTTTTCCACTTTGGTTTTTTATCAATCATCATTCATCTCCCTCACTTGTTATTCATATTTCTTCCCCTAAAATCTTGATCCCTTCCTTATACCTAGGGCGGTGGTCAAGAGGGTATACAGAAAATATACCTTAAAAGAAAGGCTAGAATATCCTTGCATGTTATGTAATAAAGTCGTAAAAGGAATCACCAGTAACTCCTGAGAAAGATATCCCAAAACGAGGTGCGATAGTTGAACCGTAACATACATCCAAGGGTCATTGTTTAGTATGGGTTGCACCAAATGCCTTCTACCCACCAAAATAATATGGATATGGGTTGGGGAACAACATCACTAGATAATACTCCCTAAATGACTTAATTATTTCTTAGTGATGGGAGTGCAAAGAAACATAGCCAAGAGGGCCACCCTTTCTTGAAAGAGGGAGTGTGTATCCCATACTCTTGCACAGAAGAAAAATGAATGGGACTAATCAATAATAAATGCACCTTGTTGATATCATACAAAACTAAGGGATCATTCCTATAAGGAGGGATACATTGACATGAGTATGATGAAGAAGAAATGATAAGGAACAATAGCTAACCATTAATGAGAATCGTTAGAAAAACAGGACTGCGGAGCAATAAGACAAGACAGATGCAGAAATAAAACACATAAGATACACAATACAATAGAGACACAAATATACGTGGTTCACCCAATGTGGGCTACGTCCACTAGAGAAATTTCCAGGCCCTTCCTTTTTATTATTAAGCAAAATGAAAAGATAAAACCTACATCACACCTGTTGTAACTTCCTCTTATTTCTCTCACAATCTCCTTTCTCAGAATACAATATTCACAATAATACATAGTCGCAATATAATTTCGTCATAAAAGAGGGTTTCATTCTAGGGTAAAATAACCTAACATAAATTATGTTGTCATATCTGCGACCTTATAATGAACGTTCCAAATTGACTATGAAATTATTATATTTTACAAAACAAAAATAAAAATTTCACTTCGGGGGCATTGTCCCCGAATCCCCTGCCAGGGGGGGGATACAAAAATTTATGTTGCCCACCCCTAGACCCCCCTAGCAAAATTTGTGGGGGGAAATCCCCCCCACACCATTAGGGAGTGGGTTCCAAGAACGACTGAAACAAACCTCTGAATCAAGAAGATAATCAGGCTCCACAACCAACAATCTCCCACTTGGAGACTGATCACAACAACTCCACAATTGTTGTATCTATTGGATTATGATACACATTGGACCTATAAAATTTCTCATATTCACCTTCATGCTTGAATACCAACTGAAATTGAGCAGGAACTCAGTTTCTCCCTGGTTACTCCCTTTGTTAAAATGTTTGCATGATTCTAGCTAGTATGTATCTTTTCCAACTTCAATTGTCCATCTTCCAAGAAAAATCATATGAAATGGTACCTGAGATGTATATGCTTAGTATTGTAATGGAAGTTTGAGTTCTTTGCAAGATGAATGTCACTCTCGCTTTCACAATACAACTTGTTATTTTCTTGATTCTTTCCCAATTCCTCCATAAACCTCTGTAACCAAATCATCTCTTTACTACTCTCTGTAGAAACAACATACTCTTCTTCCATTGTTGAAAGTGAAACAACCTTTTGTAGTTTTGAAATCCAATTTACATACCCTGTGGTGCTCTTCCTATTATCTTTATCACCTTCCATATATTAATCAACATATCCCTGTAGAACAATATTTGAACCTCTAAAAAATAATGCATGAGTAGAAGTGCTTCTCAAATACCTGAGAATCCACTTTATTGCTTCCCAATTTTTTTTACCTGTATTTTTCATATACATGCTCACAAATCCCACTGCATGTGCAATATCTGGTCTTGTGCACACCATGCCATAGATTAAGCTGCCAATTGTTGATGAATAAGGGACCCTTGACATGTATTTGTTCTCCTCCCGTGCCTTGGGAGACATTTCCTTGGCTAATTTGAAATGGCTAGCCAAAGGTGTACTAACTGGTTTTTCATTTTACATTCTAAACCTCTCCAACACCTTCTCTATGTACTCACCCTAAGACAATGTCAATTTGCAATTTTTCACGTCTCTTCTTATTCTGATACAAAGGATTTTATTTGTAGCACCCAAATATTTCATCGTAAATGAATTAGATAATTTCTTCTTGAGCACATTTATATCCTACATATTAAACCTTGCAACAAGCATGTAATATACATACAATAGAAAAATAATATAGCTTCCATTTTCTAGCCTTTTAAAATAAACATAGTGATCAAAATGACATTTACTATAAACTTGTTTTGTCATAAACTTGTCAAAATTTAAATACCACTGCCTTGGAGCTTACTTTAGGCCATACAAGCTCTTCTTCAACCTGCATACAAAATTTTTCTTTTCTTTGACCTCACACCCTTGTGGTCGCTGCATATAAATCTCTTCCTCCAAATCCCCATGGATAAAATCGTTTTTACATCTAACTGTTCAAGACAAAAATATTCTACTGCCACAAGACTTAAAATAGTTCTAATTGAAGTCATTTAAATAATAGGAGAAAATATTTCATCCAAATATAAACCTTTCTTTTTTGCAAACCCCTTTACAACAAGTCTAGCCTTGTACCACTTTTTTCCTCCATGATCTTCCTTCAACCTATAAAACCATTTATTAAGCAATGCTCTTTTTCCTGCAGGAAACTAAACAAAGTCCCAAGTCTGTTTATTTGTGAAGGATTCAATTTCCTCTTCCAGTCCTTGCTCCCACTTCTTTTTAGTTTCTACATGCATTACCTCTTCATAAATTTTTGGTTCACCACAATTAGTTAAAAATAAATAATACAATGAAGGAGATTATCGCTCAGGGGTCTACTTAACCTGGTAGATCTTCTAACAACACCTGCAGGAGTTTGAGGTACTTTCTTCTCAATGAATGGTTCAAACTGACTACAAAATTAAAATATTTTAGAAGGAAATTTTTCTTGGAATTTTACTTCGGGGGCATTGTCCCCAAATCTCTCGCTAGGGGCGGGGGCTACAAAAATTATCTCCGCCCCCCCTGGACCCCCCCNTAGTTTTGGGGGGGGCAAGCCCCCCTACAACCCCCTGCTAGGGGGGTCTACAAACATTGTCGTCTCCCCCCCTTAACCCCCCTGGCGACAATTGTGGGGATGGAAGCCCCCCCACACCCCTCGTTAGGGAATGGGGTCCAAGCACGGCTGAAAAAAAACTCTAAATCAGGAAGATAATCAGTCTCCACAACAAACAAGAATGACCAAAAAACGTAGGTAGGTTTTGTACCTATGCAAGTTCTTTGAAGGTAAGGGCCTACAATCCATGTAGGTGGTTGATGAATAAAAGGTGGATGATCCCATACTACTAATATTGAGGGAGGGATGAGGCTTCAAGGAAGATAATAAAAGTATGATGGTTGTTCAAGGATGTTTCATGCAAGGGGTCAGTTAATGACACATTGATAAGGGGTACTATATACAAGTCCATGATCCTAACTCTATATTGTTTCCCTCCTCGTGTTCTTTGATTTCCTGTAGGGAAATACATACATAGATGTATGTGTTTGTTACCTAGATCTTAAGAAAGAAAGAATAAGGAAGATATCACTCATCTTGGGTGGGATTCCTACTTACTCCCTCCCTTTGATGGATAGTTTTAACAGTTATCCAGACTACCCAATACTACACAATAACTGGTACATTAAAACCTTCTAGGTCATTCCTATCATACGAGGGAATCAATGCTCTAATGTACCTAGTAGGAAGGAATATCATTTACTCTCTCTCATGAAACTATTGATATTGATAACTAATTGATAGCATTCACCAAGAGTGGAGAATATCATTTACTCTCACTAACAAAACTACAAATCTTGGGATCTCATGCATGCAAGAAGAGATAAGTTTGACATCTTAGTTATTAATCTTGCTTACTTGGGAACTAGTTATGATTCTTAATATATCTGAAGATTAATCATAAAGATATAACTGTGAAATGATAGAAAATAACCTTTACTTTATTAGATCATAAAACCCGTAAGACAAGGTAACACCATACAATAATTTTTTTATGGAAGGATGCAATCCTATTCACATGCCTCTTTGAGTGGGAAACCTGCCAATGAGAAATACTCCAATACCATGATAATTACTTGACATATCATAAGGAGGAATCCATCCTTATTTATACTAATTTAAGAATCCCTAATCCTAACAACTATTTTCCTCTACATTAATGAATGGGTCATATTACATTTATTGCATGATAACTACCGAGTGGGCCTTATTTATTTAATAATAACTAACATAATGGACCTATTCTAGATTACTTAAATGAAATACCTATACTATTATTAACTCTAATGGGCCTATTGTCCCCCATTACATCATTAAGGAATATCCCACCAAGATCTTTTTCTATCATTAATCTAAAAAACATTACATACTCTCTGTAATATTCCTTGGATTCACTAAAGCTCATTGCTATCTAGCTAGGTCCTAGAGAAGAACGATTTGTGTTTTTCATTGTGTAATTCTTCTCACATAATCTTGTTTCTTTATAGTACCTAGTCCCTTACAATTCCTAGAGATGAATTTCATTCCTTAAGTTACTTGGGTGCATGCTTGGGTGGCCTTGAGGCCTCCTCCAAGGAGGTTTAGAATAGTGGCTTGGATTCCTAATTCCTTATCTCTATTTTCCTCTTGTTCTTTAATTGACTTTATATACTAGAACCCTTACTTTGGGTCTTTTCAAGTGAAGATATGGGGCCCTCCTTATCATGTCAATATGATTATGGAGATGGGAAAGAGATTAAATGAAGGGTACTAATAGAGGGAGATTGGATTAGGGACAAAAATCTAGCTACAGGACCAACCTAGTGGTGGGGCAGAGGATTGGGAATCATATAGGAGAGGAGCAAAGGAAGGATGACTTGAATTAGAATAAATGGATAGGGGGTTGGGGAGAGGGGGAAGATTTCCTATCCTCTAAGGATGATGAATGAATAGGGATTGGAGCTAGACAAGCAGGATTGGGGGTATAGAAGTGAGAGAGATCAATGGAGGGAATGACCGGTTTACTCGGAATTGGATGTAGTGAATTCAATATATCAACTCTATTGGGAACCTTTTCTTGAAATTTTCCTACTTTCGGGGAGGAGCTTAAATAGTAGGCCACTTCTAAGGAGGTTGGTGAGTTGACCTAGCTGGATCTTCTACCATCGAAAAGCCTAACATTATTTGGATATTATATGGTGAAGTGGCCATATTCATGGCATTAATTAAATTTGAATGGAAGTTTCTTATAATATAGAACCTATATATGTTACCATTCATCCATATTCACCTTGATGACCTCTAGAATTCATTTCTCCAAATATGCTTCAATGAATATCTTGACACATGCATGGTATCTTGATTAGGGATTGATTTGTATACACAGCTCTTAAGGATAGTTCTAATTCCTACTCAACATTAATAATCCTAGAAGATCAAGGGGAGATGGGGTAAGCACACCCATATTGACACTACTATGGGGACATCCAAAATTGAATAAAAATTTAGTGTCCAATGATTTTAAATGCATTCATACCTCTTCATCCCATGAATAAGGGGACATTGTTGATGGTATAATCATGCCCATCCTTCTCAAATGAATTCATATCATCCTTGACCACATAAGTGGATTTGGATTTTTCGTTTCATCAAGACCAACCATTATTTGGAGACCCTACCACTAATTTGGAGGAAGGCCACAATCTTATGAACTAGCCAAAAAATGTGCTGTCATGGAAGTTATAATTTTCTCTAAGGAAGTGCATACTTGAATTTCATTGAGGGAATTTCAACAAGTTTTTTCACAAATTCGGATGGCATGTGATCCAATGTCTTTCACTTTCCCACCATTGTGGATGTCACTTTGAATAGTGGAACCTTTTTTTAGAAGGTTTTTGAGGGAGGCCCAAAATAATCCTACTCTCCTTTGACCACAATGGATTCATTAAACCTCCACTTCTTTTGGTTTGTTATCTATCAGAGCTTAGAAAAAACTACAATATCATCTTCCACATATGTTACGAAAGATACCATTCATGTATAATCAATATTATTACCTACAAATACCAATAACCAATTTTCAAGAACACAAAAAGTGTATAATTTATATATAATTACTTACAAATACAAATAAGTCATTATAAAAAAATAATGCATTTTACTTGAGGAAGTTTGAACTCCTTATAATACAAAGAGAAAGAACAATATAATATATAAGGCACAATTTATATTTACTTTAACATGGTTTTTTCTGCTATAAGGAAACCTAATGTATGCAACCCATTACTTGAGGATGATTTATTTCCACCAAAACACTATAGCGGTTGATGAAAAGTATTATGTTATTGCAAACAATGACAATCATGCATCTCTTTTAGATTTAGGGGAAATCTAGAGATTGAGGTCCATATTCCACAAGTAGTATCCATATTGATGTAATGCAATTTTTTGCGTTGACAACCAGAATTCAATTGTAAAACCTTTTTGTAAGATAAACCTATATTATATCAATAATGAGTACTTCATAAGATCTTGAGTAATAATGCTAGAAACATAATTATAATTCAAGTACAATGTTAAATTCCCTTATTCCATATTTACTATAATATATAATTTAATTATATCATTACAATTTATGATAGTAGTATGTATTCACACTTAGTAAAAAAAACTGCACTAAGGTTAAGTCATGTAAATCCTTATTTACTATAATATATAATTTGATTATATCATTGCAATGACAACCAGAATTCAACTGTAAAACCTTTTTGTAAGATAAACCTATATTATATCAATAATGAGTACTTCATAAGATCTTGAGTAATAATGCTAGAAACATAATTATAATTCAAGTACAATGTTAAATTCCCTTATTCCATATTTACTATAATATATAATTTAATTATATCATTACAATTTATGATAGTAGTATGTATTCACACTTAGTAAAAAAAACTGCACTGAGGTTAAGTCATGTAAATCCTTATTTACTATAATATATAATTTGATTATATCATTGCAATTCATCATGTAAATTGTAAATTTGTATTTAGTATAATATATAATTTGATTATATCATTGCAATTATGATAGTACTATGTATGCACATTGAATACTTAAAAAAAACTGCACTATCGTTATCGTTAAGTACCACCCATGTTGCCACTAAAACAATGCATTTTCAACTCCTTTGTTTGTGTGCCCTTTTCTCATTCCATGGAAATTTGGGTGGTAAATTATGTAGTATTATTTATTTCCAACAAAGAAAACATGCTTATAAAAGTTTATAAATATAAAAAAAACACAATATATGATTCAGTTTTTTAACTAAAGCAACACTTAAGTGCATTTTTAGAAACGTCTAAAAGTGTCCACAACAATGATTGAGTTAGAGATCATAAAAATGATTTAAGTAGAGTCTCCATTTAATACCATCAATGAATTTGAGGAGGTACTTGGTCATTCTCATAAAGATTTTTTAGAAACGTCTAAAAGTGTCCACAACAATGATTGAGTTAGAGATCATAAAAATAATTTAAGTAGAGTCTCCATTTAATACCATCAATGAATTTGAGGAGGTACTTGGTCATTCCCATAAAGATTCATAGGTCAGGAATGTTCTTCAACAATGTTAAGTTGATAATTGATGAAAAATTTGCTTGATCAATGGCAAGGCCATTTTAGTTTGCATGAAATCGTTAATGACTTCTATTTGTGTAACATTGAGAATGAGAATAATTGATTGAGGTGTTTCAAAATCACTAAAAACCAACAAGCAATTACAAAAGAGTTAAGATACTCTTTAAACACTTTGTTCATCAATGTTGCATGAGCATGACTTGTAAGACAAAATGCCATCATGAACCATTGCAACAGCCCTTATTGCAATTTGAAGATTGTCTTCACTGTATCTTCTAGCTTGATCATCTTCATGGATATTTTATGGACCATCTTCACATTCCAACAAGCTTTAAATGTTTGTACTTAGTCTTAGCAATCATATGCACATTCTCCAAAACCAATCCCAAATATTCACATTCTTTAGAACAAGTAGATCACGTTCTCAATTAATTGGTTGTAGCTTGGGAGGTTGTGAGAAGGTGTTATTCTCCCCATGTAGGCTCAATTCCTACAAGTGACATATTGAGCACTTAATTAGTATATTGTTGTAATGGTCTTGAGCTAGTGTTGATAAAGCTTTGAGCTTATGCATAATCCAATTTACCGTGGGTACCATCCATGTAATGAGGGGAAGTGGTAAATATGGTTTAACCACCTACCCCTTAGCCATATCACAAACATAAATTAACCACTACATAAATGTTTAAGATTTCTTAACTTAAATATGAAGAGGGTTGAACATTATATTATGATTTTTCATCAGCAATATGACTATGCAATCTTTGCCCAAATTAAAATTTTGGATTTAATGAAATTGTTGTTTTTAATGCAAAAATAAATTCAACACAAATTTTGGATTTAATGAAATTGTTGTTTTTAATGCAAAAATAAATTCAACACAAATTTTGGATTTAATGAAATTGTTGTTTTTAATGCAAAAATAAATTCAACACCCATGAATATCCCTATTGAATTATGACTTCCTCAACTAATAAAATTATTGTTTTTAATGCAAAAATAAATTCAATACCCTTGAATACCCCAAATAAATTGCCGATTACTATGTTTTGAATATATTCATAATAAATTTAAACTTTAAATATCATTATTCTTACACTTCCTATAATTAATAAATCTATCATTAATTTGTTTTCGTTATTCCTTAACAATGATAAATACATATAATCAATATATACTTTAAATTTTATTTTTTATACTTTCAAAAAAAAATATTAAATATTCCTATGACAATCTGATTAAAGTAATTGTATTTTTTAATATCATACATTCTTAATCTTAAAAAAAAAAAAAACTTACAAGCTGGATCATCCCAACGGTAACTTCAATGCTTTTCCAACGGTAACTTGGACCGTTTTCTCACTCCGTGTAGGTGGAGTCGAAGTCGGCACATGCTAAAGTGACGAAAAAGAATTTGGTAGAAGGCCAACTTTCACTGTAGTTGTCGATGTTGCCAATGAAACCTGTTGAGGCGACGTGCCCACCTAGCTCGCTTAATAGAAGTAAACTTTCAAGATAGTTTGTTGATTAGCCAATATATCTGTGGAAAGTAATCTGCCTGGGTGAGGTTTACAAACTCCTCGAACAAAACAAACCATAGTCATGTGTGAAAAACATACTCCACGAGTTTAAAATCAGAACAAAACATACTCCATGAGTAACAAAACAGAACATATTCCATGACTAACAAATAGTTATTGATTCCTTTTCTGCTTCTGCAAATGGAGAGCTGCATGGTTGAATTTATTTGTATATTCGATATTCCTATTAGATGGTATACAAATTTAGCGTTTTTATTGATATGGTACGATTCATTAGACTGCATCTCCAACTATTTATTGGAAAAGTATAAATTGCACTGAAATTGATCTTACAAAATTCTGTATTTATAACTCAGGAGGGATATACAGAGTTAAATGTGTATGACCAACATCCGCATTTACGTATGGTCTATGAAAATGCTCGCGACTTTGATGGGATCGTCAGCGAGTTTGAATGTGGGAACCAATTTTACAATAACACTCTCAGGCCGATGGCTTAACATGTCATTCATTCCCAACCTCAAACAACACCTCCTCGCTCGTTTCTGCTCTTTACGACCATCAAAATCTTGTTTATTATTGTGGCGCCCTCCCTGCTTTGAGCGAGGAGGAGGCATGTGACTGAATGTGCCAACGTATAACTCTTCTTCATCATCCTTCTCCTCTGCCCCAAATTTGATATAAACGTCGAAGCACAACGGCTTATCATTTGTTACCTCTATGCCTTGTAAAACCAGCTGCTCTTCCTCATTCTTCATCAGCTTCAACGCCCTGGGTCTTCTTACCCTAGCTGTAACAACTTCTTTTTCATTAATTTCATGATGAACTTCTTGAGCGGGAGGGACTGCAATCATGCCAGAAAGCTCATCTGGACTCTTATAAATGTTTGGATGCTTTAATGGATCCGATGAACTGAGACAGCAGACGACGTCATTAATCTCCGGGCTTCCGTATGACGTTTTCTTTAATTTTTCTGCTTCCTGCACAGCAGTTGCGAGCTTATGATAATCAGTGAGACTGGGAGGAGGAGTCATAGACGCCATCATTTGTTGGGGTTTCAAGGACAATGAGGTGGACGCCAAAAGCACTTG
>ML797014.1:230203-273480 GCA_009831015.1 Picea engelmannii
TACTCGAAAACATCACTTTTTCTTCTAAGGAAGTAAACCCATGTGTATCTCGTGCAATCATCAATAAATAACAGAAAGTAAAATGCACCTCCTAAAGACCTAGTCTGCATAGGCCCGCAAACATCAGTATGCACAAGATCTAACACATCTCTCCTTTCCTATCAGGATTAGAGGGGAATTCATCTCTGTGCATCTTTCCTAATGCACATCCATCACAAGAAACCTTCTCATTCTTAATCATGGGAAGTCCTTCAACCATATTCTTTTTCTGTAATAACAACAAATCAGAATGATTGATGTGTCCATACCTTTGATGCCAAAGAATCTTTGTTGGCATAGTTGCAGAAGTCAGTGCATGATGTGCTTTGCTGGTAAAATCAAGTTTGTATAGGCCTCCTTCTCTGACTCCTGTTGCAATAGTTTGGAAGTGGTCCAACAGATCCTTCACTATGCAATAATTCTTGAAGAATTCAACCTTCAAGTTATGATCTGTAATGGTGGACACAGAGATCAAATTTTTCTTTATCCCTAGCACATATACCACATTGTGAATGTGACGAACAATACCATTCGACAATGTCACATGAATGTCTCCATATCCCTTGATCTGATGAGCACGGTCATCTCCAAGATATATGTTGGCACCATTCTGTGTTTCTTTAAAATTAGCATACCAATTTTTATTACAAGTCATATGTACTGATGCTCTGGAATCCACAAACCAGGCATTAGAGTCATTTGTTTCAGCAGATAAAGCAGTGTTAGACACAAATAGCCTAAGATCTTATGATTCAAAATTTGGGGGTTCATCAATATCATCACTAGCAATAAATAATCTGAGATCTTGATTTGAATATTTTTCTGCATAATGACCTGAATGTGTTCTAGGTTTATTCCTAGCCTCATCACTTTTCTTCTTATGACAGTCTTTAACAATATGTCCAGGTCGACCACAATAAAAAAAACTCTTTGACTCATTCCTGTCAGATTGCATACCTTGATTTGGATATTGTCTTCTCTGCGATGAACTGCCTCTCTCCCATGAACAAACTCCCTGCCATGAACTACCTCCTCTGCCTCTTTCTCCTGATCTCCCTCTCGCAAATCTCTTATTTGACCACAGTGCCAAATATTTATTCTGAGGCTTCAGATTCCCATGTATTTCTTCCTCTTGCAACAAAATACCTGTCAGATCTTCAAATGTAAGAGGTTTCTCCCTTGCTACGAGACATGTTATGAACATACGATAATCTTCTAGCATACCATTTAAGGTAATAGTGACCATGTCAGTGTTGGAAATAGTTTCCCCTATATTTACTAGCATGTCTTTCACCTATTTAATACAACCCAAAAATCAACTAACAGATTCATTTCCATCCATCTTAATTCCTAGCAATTTAGTTTTCAGGAACAAAATACGATTTCTGTTGCTAGTTTCATACAATGCTTTAAGTGTTGTCCATGTTGCAACAGAAGTTGTAGATTCTCTAATATGTGGAATTATGATATCTTTAACTGACATGCGCAACAATACCTTTGCCTTGTTTTTGCACTTCTCCCAATCTTAGATCTGTGTTGTTGTTGCACCTACAGCCGCATTAGGTTTCAGTTCAGTTCCCTTCGCAATATTCCAGACACCATAGCCTTCCATGAGCGTCTGCATCTTGAATTTTCAGTTAATGAAATTCAAGCTATCTAACTTGTTGACTTCGTTGAGGTAGGTATCTGCCAGCGGATTCACCATCGCTGCAATATATTCTCTGCAAGTGAAAAACCAAGAATACGCAACTTTTCGTCGAGTTTTCTCCCATGTTGAGAAGTCTGTCGCTCTGCCTTTGGATCCACTAACCTAAATCTACCTATGTTCTCATATTAAATCATGTGCATGCATCCACCTTTAAATCATAACACCACCTCACATGCATATATAAACCTTTAAATCATGCATGCACTTTAATATCCAAAATGTCCACTTTTTAAAGTTTATACTTCAACACTGAAACCCACTTTTAATAAAGAAATGAATAAGTCCCTCTTCACCTTTAATATGTATCCACTTAATAAAATAATGTTGCACTCTTATTCAAGGCTTATCCACTTAATAAAAATAAAAGGCTCACATATTAAAAAAAAAATAACCTTCACTATTTTCTTAAGAAATCGTGGCACCGTCTTTGAACTTTCAACGCTTTCAAAAAAAAACTTACACTCCACTTTCACAGCAACGATTGGCTCATGCATGAATTAATGCAAGCCCGTTTCTATCTCCTATACACTCACTCGCTGACGCAACAGTCAAGCTCAAACCCACGCATGAAAAATATATAAACTCCAAAAATTCACGATTTGCCTTCAAACCCACACATGTGTAAACACTATGGTTTCCGCACCTCACGCTCCAGTCGACTGCGGGGAGTTTGCACCTTACGAATGACTTGGGTGCGGAAATAGTTAAATCCTTTCGCATTGTAACTGAATTTCGACCGCGGAAATTTTTGAGTTTTCGATTCACCGAAAGGCCGAGTAGTGTGCTGCCACACCCTTCCAGAGGAGGGACCTGCAGACCTCTATGAATTTCCGCACCTCTTCCCGTGGCTCTGATACCAAGATAAAATATGAGAAAACAACATACGGTGAGGCTACACTCACTTCTCTATTATTCAATGAAGATTGATTACATTCTTAAATAGGAAAAGACTCTACTGAGTCGGTTACATGCAAATCACTAACAACTAGACTCTACAAACAGTTCAACTACGAACTGACTCTTAAGATGCCTACAACTAACTCTCACAATTGAAGCTTATAACTGACGCTTACAATTGGCGCGTACAACTGGCGCTTACTCCATTATTTCCATGTATATTAATAGTTGAAACTTAACTTAAAATATAATTGATAAAGAGAACTACACACTCGAGCTATGTGATATGTCAAAATAAGGTATACTATTGTATTGGATATAAATAAATGATACATATCATATGAATATCTAACTAAATATTTAAATGTCATTAAAGGATGAGAGTGTCAAATAAACCTCTTGGTACATTTAAATCTCACCATTTTGAAATTATATATATATATTTAAATTATTGTCAGATACTAAATTGGTGTATGAATTTTTGGTCATTGTGAAACAAGAATCTTTTTTAGACATGGATTTGAACATGTGATCTTTTGTTTTTAATCATTAGACCCATTCAAATTAATTTAAGTCTAAATACAATAACATTTTAGAATAAAACCTCCACTAAAATTGATATTTTTATTTTTATTTAAAATTAAAATTAAATTAAAAAACTACATGTAAGATAAGAGGAGTTTCAACCAAACCAAAGATTTTTGTTTATAATTAGAAAACCATAATTTTTTTTATCTTTGTCATCTTAAAATTTAAAAACCAAATTTGATGGACCGTGGGGGAGTGTCGAACTCCGAAGATCTCGCACTGACAACAAGAATCCCATCAATAAACCAAATGCTTAAAGTTTAAGTGAAAGTGGTGGACAATGACACTTGGGTTGAGTTCAAAGATATTAAGACGGTACAAAAATTATATTTCACGGAATTCCAACTCTGACGTAGATATTCAATAACAAGAACGAAACGATCTGTTAAATAGATATTTATTAACAAGAGCGAAATGATCTATTAAAACCACACAATACGGAGCATCTTTATAACACAAAATGCCTTTGTCTACATAATAAATTAGCATAATCATATAATTAAAAGTGGTTTATACATAATAAATTAGCATAATTATATAAGTAAAAGTGGTTGATATAAGTTTATTGGCACCATTTTTTTCACTTTTCAAAATTAATGGTATCAATCAACATATATCAACCACTTTTACTAATGTAGTTAAATTTTTACTAATGTAGTTAAATGAGGATTAATAGATTTGTGAATTAGAATATCAATAAAATTAATAATGAAATATCTATGATATTTTAGTATGGTTGACCATTTTAGACTCTTGTTGAGTATGGATGACATCAATAACCATATTTTACTATGGTTATCTTTGGTTGACCATGGTTGACTACGGTTGACATGGTTGACTACGGTTGACATGGTTGACTATGATTCACCATGGTTGACTTTGGTTAACTATGATTCACTATGGTTAACATGGTTAACTATGGTTGATGATGGTTAACATGATTGACTATGGTTGACATGGTAGACTATGGTTGACATGGTTGAATACTGTTGACATGATTAATAAAGTTTGACTATGCTTGACCATGGTTGAATTTGGTTGATTATGATTGACTATGTTGACATGGTGAACAATGACTAACTATGGTTGACTATGGATGACTATGGTTGACCGTGTCAACCATAATCATCCATGGTCAACCAAATTTAACCATAGTAAATTGTGGTCAACAATAGTCAACCATAGTCAACCATGGTTGACTGTGGCTCACATGGTTAACTATGGTTGATCATTGTTGACTACGGTTGACCATGGTTGACCATGGTGGACCATGGTTGAATTTAGTTGACCATGATTGACTATCTTAAACTATTATTGTCCATGGTTGACTTTAGTTGACCACTTTTCACTATGGTTGATTAGTGTAGACCATGGTTGATCATGTTTGATTATGGTAGACCACGTTTAACTATATTTGACCATGAGTGAGCATGGTTGACTATGGTTAACTATGTTAAACTATTATTGGCCATGGTTGAATTTAGTTGACCACATTTGACTATGGTGGACTATGGTTGACCATGTTGACTATGGTTAACCATGTTGACTTTGGCTAACTATGGATAACATGGTTGACCATTTTTTACTATGATTATATTTGGTTGACCATGGTTGCCTATGGTTGAACATGGTGAACCACAATTGACCCTTCATTTGCTCGAGCTGACAAAAATGTATGGAGTCATTGTTTTGTTGTGGGTTATTTCATTCTAGTAAATATGAAACAACTTCCACCACACTTACACCTATTGGCATAAACAAAATGTTTGAAAAGTGTTTTAATGAGGGTGCTTGAGGCACTATCACCTATTTCCACTAATATGCAATAATTAAAAGTTTGAAAGAAGGAAAAAGAAAAACCTTCATATAGCATTTTATATGTATCATGTTAGTCATAAAACATCATAAGGGGGAACCTTCTCATTGGAGCCTCATCTTTGGTTCTACACAAGATATCACAATAACAAACAATATTGCTAAACCTTCCACAACATTAAGAATCCACAACATTAAGAAGCTAGAATTTAGTCTAATGCAAAGTTGAAACAACCAATACAACATATCTTTTTGATGGGTGAAAGAGAATCCAAAATTTAAATTGATAAAGATTGAAAAATAAATTTAAAAAAAGAAAGAACAATGTCACCAAAAAGAAACAATGTCACCAAAAAGTAGCTGTGAAGATGACCTTCAACCTTCCTTTTTATGTGGGTCCCATTCTCTTTTATGCTTTCTCTAAAAAAGAAATAGTATTTGAAAGAGGCTTTCTTCTAAGTGAAGGAAGAGAAGAATTAATAAAAATACCAATGATAATCAATGAATATGGAAGTTTGTAAGGAATTAAATTCCTAATTATACTTTTGCAACATAAGATTACATTCATTGTACTCTTGGAACACTTAGGAGCCCTTTCTATTTAAAGGTTTTCCTTGGATAATGTCATGCATCAGAATTGAAGATGTTTCCCAATTTAAGCCATGTAGTTGCCTCAACTTTATTACTTTATCACAAGTAGCCAAAATGCAAGATTTTTATCCTTTTCTCATCTTTGATTGCAAGCTATCATGTCATGTGATTCAATTAACTAGTAATGTATAAAAAGACTTTGTGAGTATCAAAGGACTACTTGAATGCAAGTTGCATGATTAAAATAATTAAGGGGCCACACATCCATGAGTCTAGTGAATTATATTATTGGACATTGGTTCTCCATAGATATCCTAACTATTTCTTTTTGTCATATTTTTTTTATTAAATTTATTGGCCTAATATGCAATCATAGATCTTGTTTTTTATAAAAACCATTCATTTTCTAAAGTGGGCAAAAACATGTATGATAAAATATAGTGTTCAAATTTTTTTAATGACACACATATCACCACTCAAAGGTCAAGGATACATGCAAGAGATCATGTGTGACAATTCAATGCATTGTTGTTGGCCCAAAATTCATAGAAGCTTCCTTTTAGGGTCTAAGGCTTGAGTTTTCTTTCCCAACTATGTTCAAAGCCCCAACACACATAAATGGTGGTCAAAAGCTCTAAACGATGGTAATATTTCCACTCAGAGGCAAAGGATACCCTTGGAAGGTCATATGTGGTGTTTTGATATGTCATGATTGACCCTAGATACCTTGAAAATTCCTTTAGAGTTAAAGGTTCTTGCTTCCTCCAACCATATAGAGGGCCCAAGACTCATACCCGGTGTTGAGGAAAAGTTGACAACATTGGTGAAGAAAATTGTTTTGTAGATTTTATTTCTAGGATAATCAACCATTTGAATAAGGAACCCGTAGATGACACATTTATACATGACACCTATTTGTCAGGTATGTGCAAACCCATGGTTTGATGATACGGAAATTTTCCTTACAGTAAAAAGGTTTTCATGTCAATTTAATCATAGAAAATGTTGTAGAATCATTCAATAGTGTAAGATTCCCAATTAAATTGATGAATAAGTTTCTATATATTCTTTGGGAAATTTCATCAAACAGTTAGATGAGTGACTTAGTTTCTTTGCCTAATGGTCTCTTCCAGCTGTGCCGACTTCATGGAAGGTTTCTGTAGTGTTTGAGTCATTTGAAGAGGTCTCTACCTCCATATAACTTCATCAAGGTCTGTTGTTATATCTATATGAGTTTTGGTATGTTTATATTAACATTTCTCATTGAATCATTATGTCAAATAGTTTGTGTGCTCTTGTTGTAGATTGCATTTATACCTATATTTCTGATGTATTTGATTGTTTAATACAACATATAATTTGTCATGAATACATGAGAATGCATCATAGGAAAGAAACTAAGAGATAAATCAAGAATGCACCAAAATACCCTTATAATCCTTGACTTTATTTATATAATAGAAGAGTGTCTGCCGAGGTAATTTCCAGAAATGAACACAGAGATATGATGGTTGTATTGGACTACTAAAATGGATCCCAGGCAAGTAAAACGATCAAAATTAACTCTTCCAAGATAACCCATGGGCTGGTTGTTTCGAACAATGAATTTGTTCACACGAACTAAGGGTTCCAAGATGAGGATTAGTGATGCAAACCCCCTACCTCTGCCTTGGCAGGGTCTACTGACCTCCCAGTCAAAGATCATTCTTCTCTCTATCGAGCTATAACAACTCTTTGATTCCCTACTGGAATCCCATGAACAAATCCACAGGTCCTTTATGAAACTCCATCTGCTTGACTAAGCACCAAGCGCGAGCCTCACCTCCCCACGACCACGAGCTGTGACCACATGCCTACACAAAAGGCACATCGTGATTTTGCGTGTCGTGACTTTACAAGTGAGCCAACCATGACTCCTTGACTCCCAAAATTTTGAAAATAGCTTTAATGAATGATAGCACCTCCCTTGGCCTCCGTCCATGTGACCATTCATCATGACATGGGGCTCATCTCTCAGGCACGTCGAGATTTCTCTATTTCACGTATCATGAAGTTGAAATACCTTTCACCTCTATTCTCCTGATCCCCAAAATGCTGAAATTCTCCCTGGACAATCAATGGTCCAAATCGCTCCTTGATCAACAACTGTGATCTTTTCGTGAATTCGCATTTCATGAGTTTTCGCAAACTTGGCCTTTGACTTCTCCAAGTCACGAGTTAGTGAAATGATGATCGGTTGCCATGCATCCCTCCCGATGGATGGTTGGGATCGCTGCGGCTCTTCCCCTTTCAAATCTCCGACATACATGGATCTCTACCACGCGTCCTTTCTGATGGGCAGTCCCGATGATGTCAGGACTTCGTGTATTGTGAAATCGGCTCTCCTCCCGTGCACTCAAATGGACTAAACCTCGTGCACCTCCTCCAGATCCAATGGCTATGGGTTCACACACTTTCATATATGACGACATAGATCTATTCCTCCTACGCTCGCTTCTCGTTGTCTAGACATGGGTTCCAACGGTTCAGATCTTCCATCTGCTCGATCCAATGACAGTTGTTGATCCTCCTCCTGAGCTTTGGCAACACAATTCAACCTCGGCCCTGGCACATGCTTGTGTTGCGCATGAAAACATGCATTGTCTCTCCTGAGCTTTTGTACTTAAAATAGTCCACTCTTGCACACTCCTTGTGCTATCTCTCTCGAGCTTACGATGTTACTCAATTATAAGGAACTCGGACCTTTGCTTCCTTAGAAGACTTCTGGTGCTCCTCCTGGCACACTTTGTGCTTGACCTCCTGAGCTTTGGAACTTGAAACAAGTTCACTCTGCGTGTTCTCCTTGCACTTCGATTAGCCTTCAGATGGTTGTCTCTCAACACTTCGTTCGAGTGTTGGCCTAGTGCACTCCTTACACAGGTCTTCCTCTAGAGTGTTCAACAACTCTGCTTCCTCCTCTAACTTCAATTATTTGGACCTCGAAGTTCTTTGTCCCTTTTGTCCCTTGAAGAGATGCAAGTGCCCTCTTGGCAAATTTTGTTCAAGCACACCTTACTGAGCCTACAAAGTATTCAACAACTCTGTAAGTGTCTTCTCTGACACTTCCCTTATCTCTGAACTCGAAATAGATTTCTTCTCCTGCACTCTTTGCACTCACTCAATGCCCATCTGACAGAGCTCTACAAAATACTCAATGATTTTATTTTCTTTTCGTGCCCTCCTCTACACAGTCTCCACCTCAAAGGTGTTCAGTAACCTTGTGATGTAGGAGCATCGCCAACATCAAGCGAGCGTGGGGCAACGCCATCGTATTTTGGCATGTGATAAATTGTTTGAATGTTTTTGAAGTGGATATGCCAAACATAAATGAAATAGTTAAGGAAGGGCGTACTTCCATATTGTAAACAGACCTTGAGAGTCCCACTCTCCTCTGTATTAGGTGAAGGCATTTATGTTAATGAATGTAAGTAGGTAGACTTGAATCCTTAGATTAGACAGTTTTAGGAGCGAAGAGGGAAACGGGATATAGACACCCTCATTTGTATCATTGTAACAAGAAGCAACATTATGAGAAGAGAGCATAGGAGAGCTGAAGTAGAGAGTTGTATAGAGTAAACCCCATGTACAAAAGTTCTGGATTAATACAAAGATCTTTAGTTCAGACACATGGTGTTCAATTGCTTTCTGTGTTTGTATATGTTGATTGATGTTTGCTTGGTTACCCTCTATTATGCATTTGCTTTGATGCGCAAATGTATGATTTTGTATTAAATGTTTGAAATCTGAAGAGAGGGAGAGTGAAGAATGAGTTTCAATTGTTTCTCTATCTGAGAGAGAGTTTTCCTGCAAGGAGTGCAGTGAAATTGTTCGCAAGGTGTGCGTTGACAAAAGTCAGAGTTCATCTCTGTAAGCTCAGAAGAGGTAACCTTGTTCTCATTCTCGTAGAAGTGCAAGATAAGCACAGGAGCCGTGCAAGGTGTGCACAGGCTGAGAAGAGTCTCAGAGTTCGCAATCAGAGGGAGTTTTTGAAAGGACTACTATCGCAGAGAGTGCATAGAGTTGAAGAATTCAATACTTGGAAGTATTGAAGAGTTGATGCAAGGACTGCGTGCAAGAGTCTTCTTGAAGACTCGAGTTGTCGAAGAAAATCTCAGGAAGTTTAGTGCCTTGAAGTATTGGAAGAGGGTGTAGTGACATCGTTTCACGGGTGGACAAGGTTTGTGAAGGAACACTTTGTTCATTTCGCAGGGATCGTCAAGGAGGAGATTAACGGTCGGAATCCTCCGTGGAGGATTCGCGAAGTCTCGGAAGCCGTCAGATCTTGCAGAGGAGCAATAAAGTTACCATGGGCATTTTTCGAAGTGCAATCTTGGGAGAAAATCGGACCGTAGGATTTGAACTAACAGGGACGGTTGGATAACTCACGAAATCTCATTTCGAGGTTTCGGGAGTTGGAGGACTGAAAGCCTTGCATCAATATTCTCAAAATTGCAAGAGGCGAAGTTCCGAAACAACGAAGGAATCTTAGCCGTTTGCTAGAAGGAGGACACCTGTCGCGAGAACAACCGTATCAAAGACTCGGACATCGGAGGTCCAAAAGAGAAGTCCTTCAACTTCGCGAGTGGTGAAGCTGCGAAGATAATCAGGACCATCCATCCGAGAGTGGACAGGTGGCATACTCATCGAGAGGTCAGAGTATCATTGACCATTTCAGGGTTTCATGGGTTGAAGAGATGAAGGCTTAGCGTCTATATTCACGAAGTCGTGAAGTACAAGAACTCCAAAAAGGAGGGAAGTTCCATCGTGGGACTCGCGAAGAAGACGTGTCAAAATTTCATCATTTCAACATATCGGAGGATAAGAGGTCGAGACTTTCGTCCCGAAAGTCCCGAAGTCGCGAGTAGAAAAATCGCAAGAGAATCACAACCATCCGTTAGGAGGAGGATAGGTGGCGAAGATCAAGAGATCTCACGTCTCGGAGGTTCGCAGGGTGAGAGCCCAAAGATAGAGCGTTCCAAGTCGTGAGAGGCGAAATCGCGAAGAGCATGGACAGTCGTCGGATCCAGGTCACGGAAGAACCTTCGGATCAGGAACCCCATCACATTTCATGTCTCGGGGGTTCGCAGGTCGAAGGGAGTTACTTTCAACTGCAAAGGTCACAAAGTGCCGAGAGCCAAGGCACGAGTGTGGACGCGTGGTGGAATCTCAAGGTGGGGCTGTGCAATTTGATGGGTGGACACATGTCACCTAGTGGAAGGGGTCAACACTCTGTTGACTCTCATATATCGGGAATTCGTGAAGTGAGAGCATGAAGGTTTGACCTTTGAACTCGCGAAGTCACGAGAGGCGAGAGGAGCCAACTATAAGCCTAGCTGGTGGTTGCATAAGGAAGGCGCTGACAAAGTAAGAGCTATAGCCATTTCACGAATTTGGATATTGCGGAATTGGAGGAGAAAGAGTTGGAGTCTCAACTCGCAAACTCATGAGATTGCGAGTTGCGAAAAAGGACCTGTGGATCGATAATTTGCAAATTTCAGTGGGAATCGGAAGAGACAATTCGGCTCAAGGGAATATAGAACGATCCTATGAGAGGATCTCGATCCCGAGGGCCAATATGTTTGCGTCAATTGGTATCAGAGCACAGAAAGATTTCTTTGCTTTCTGTAGCAGGGAAAAGGAATATTCACCATGCCGTCGAGAAGAAGGGACAGGAAAACACCCGATCCGCCAGAGGATGGGGAAATGCCGAGAAGAAGAGGTAGGCAGATGCCTGATCCAGCCATAGAGAGAGAGATGCGTGACCTACGTGCCAGAGTTGAGGACATGGAGACATCACAGAGGCACACAACCAGTACTGGGGATCTTAGTGATTCTGAAAGTGAAAATGAGGTCGAACATGAAGGAGAAGAGGTCACAGTAGAAGATGTAGCAAATGAATGCCTGATTAGGGATATTGCAAGAATGGGTGCTAAGGAGAAAATGGATATTCCAGTATATGAAGGAAATCTGGATGCCTAAGAGCTTCTAGACTGGATTAGAGCTCTGGACACATATTTTGACTATGAATATGTCGAGGAAGACAAAAAGGTCAAACATGTTGTCACAAGATTGAAAAGACATGCAACATTGTGGTGGGATGAGATACAAGCTGACAGACGTTGTGAGGGAAAGAAAAAGATCAAAAGTTGGGATAGGATGATCACCAAGATGAAGGCAAAATTTATTCCCAGGGATTACCAAATTACTCTGTTTCGGAGAATGCAAAATTTGAGACAGAAGCTGATGACAGTGAAGGAGTACACTGAAGAATTCTACAGGTTGAACATCAGGGCAGGTCATCGCGAAAGTGATGATGAAAAGGTTGCCAGGTACATGAATGGTCTAAGAAACGACATTCGGGATGAGATGAGCATGATGACCATCTGAACGGTGGAAGATTCTTATCAGATGGCTCTGAAAGCTGAAGAGAAGCTGAGCTGAAAACAAGGTCAAACAGGCCGAGGCAGAAGTCAAGCCAGAGGAAAATTGGTTGCCCAGGATAGAAATCATAAAACCAAGGAAGAGGGGAAGAAACCTCAGAATCAGACTGAGAGAGGTGGAAGTTCACAGAGAGGGTAGCATACCGAACAGAAAGGTCAGTATGTTGACGAAAACATTTTTCCTCGTACCAGAGGTAGAGGAAGAGGAAGAGGTGGAGTAGTGAAATTCTTCACATGTGGAAAGAATGGAAACAAGTCTTATGAATGTCCAGATAAGAAGAAATAAGGTGGTGAAACTCACATCGTCGAAGCACAAAGAAGGAATGTTGAGGCAGAGGATGCTGAAGGCGGAAGATCATTGATGATGCGAAAGGTTCTCTTAACGCCAGAGAAGGAGGTGGAGAATCCAGTGCAAAGGAACAGTCTTTTTCAGATTGCTTGCAAAACCAAGGACAGGGTATGCAAAGTCATTGTGGATAGTGGTAGCACAGACAATCTCGTTTCTACAGAGATGGTAGAAAAGCTGGATATGGAGACGATTGAACATCTAAGCCCATACAGAGTTTCATGGCTACAAAAAGGACATAAGGTAAATTTCACTAAACAATGTTTAGTTGAGTTTAAAATAGGAGGGTATAAAGATGAAATACTCTGTGATGTTATTCCCATGGATGTTTGTCATTTATTTCTGGGTAGACCGTGGCAATATGACAGAAATGTGATTCATGATGGGAGGAAGAACAGATACACCCTAGAGAAGAATGGAAGAACTCACATGTTGCTTCCAATCAAAGATAAGGAGGTGAAGCCTGAAATAAGCAACACTGTACTTCTCATGAGTGGGAAGGAACTTCTTACAGAGGTCAAGAAGAAGGAGGAACCGCAATTCATTGTGGTCAGTAAGCCTAATATTGTTTTGACCAGTACAAGGGTAGATGATTTACCGGAAGAGGTTCAGAAACTGTTGGAAGAGTTTGCTGACATAGTAGTGGACAAACTACCTCATTCATTGCCACCAATCAGAAGTGTGAGTCATCATATTGATCTCATACCTGGAGCTAGTTTACCAAACAAAGCAACGTACAAATTGACTCTGCAGGAGAATGAAGAAGTCAAAAGACAAGTCCAGGATTTGTTGGACAAAGGTTTGGTTAGAGAAAGCGTGAGTCCAAGTGTTGTTTCGACAATGCTCAGTCAGAAGAAAGACAGAGGTTGGAGGATGTGTACTGACTCGAGAGCGATCAACAAGATAACCATCAGGTACAGATTTCCATTGCCAAGGATGGATGATTTGATGGATTGCTTGAGTGGAGCCAAATTTTTTTCAAAGATTGATTTGAAAAGTGGATATCACCGGATTCGTATGAGAGAAGGTGATGAATGGAAGACAACCTTCAAGACTAATGAAGGGTTGTATGAATGGCTTGTTATGTCGTTTGGCTTAACAAACGCGCCAAGTACTTTCATGAGGTTGATGAATGAAGTCCTGAAGGATTTCATCGGAAAATTTGTCATTGTGTATCTTGATGACATATTGATTTTCAGTAAAACAAAGGCAGAGCATGTGAAACATTTGGCTACAGTGATGAAGAGGCTACAGCAGGAGAAGTTGCTGATAAATATGAAGAAATCCTCATTCATGAAGACATAGCTCATTTATTTGGGGATTGTTATTTCTGTAGATAAATTGAGGATGGACCCAGATAAGGTGGAGGTAATTAAGAATTGGCCATCACTGAAAAGTATATTTGAGGTGAGAATTTTTCATGGATTGTATAGTTTCTAGAGGAAGTTCATCAGGAATTTCAGTGGAATTAGTGCATCAATGATGGACACAGTGAAGAAGAGACACAAGTCTTTTCACTGGACAAAAGAGGCTGAGAAAAGCTTCAATTTGTTGAAGAGAAAAATCACGGAACAACCAATTTTGGTGTTGCCTGATTTTACAAAGACATTTCAAGTAAAATGTGATGCAAGTGGATTTGCAATAGGGGCAGTCTTGAGCCAAGAATAACATACTTTAGCGAGAATATGAATGAAGCGAAAGTGAAATACTCCACATATGACAAGGAGTTCTATGCTATTATCCAGGCATTGAGGAAATGGAGGCATTACTTAATCCTGAAGGAGTTTGTCTTATACAGTGACAATGATGCTTTGCAATTTGTGACTCAATAGGAGAAGTTGAATCAGAGACATGTTAAATGGGTTGAATACATGCAGAACTTTACTTTTGTAACTAAGCATATTTTTGGAACTGCTAACAAAGTTGTTGATGCTTTGAGCAGGAAATGTTTGATGTTGCAGGAGTTCAAATTCAAAACACTGGGTTTTGATGATCTTAGAGACATGTACAGAGATGATCCAGATTTTAAGGAGGCGTATGAAGCAGCTGAGAATCCAATTCTCAGGGACAGAAGCCAATGGACATAATACATGATCCAGGAAGGATTATTGTTTAAGGGTAATCAACTTTGTGTTCCAAAATGCTCCATGAGGGAGAATTTGCTGAAGGAGAAACATAGTGGAGGATTGGTCGGGCATTTCGATCATGAAAAGACATTATCAAAGTTAAACGAGTCATATTATTGGCTAGGAATGAGAGAAGACGTCAAAATATTCATGGACAGATGCAAAATTTGTCAGCATTCAAAAGGGAAGAGACAGAATGCAGGCTTTTATCAACCTTTACCCATACCTGACAGGCCGTGGGATGTAGTTAGCATGGACTTCATATTGGGACTGCCAAAAACGCAAAGAGGGTTTGACTCGATCTTTGTGGTGGTGGACAGATTTTCTAAGATGGCACATTTCATACCGTGTCATAAAACCAGTGACACAACTCACATTGCGAATCTATTTTTCAAAGTAGTCATTCGACTTCACGGCTTACCAAGGAGCATAGTTTCGGATCGAGACACCAAGTTCATAGGACACTTCTGGAGGACCTTATGGAAACGATGGGAACAAACTTGTCGTTCAGTTCAGCTTATCATCCTTAGACGGATGGACAGACAGAAGTTGTGAACAGAAGTTTGGGAGACTTGTTGAGGAGCTTGGTGACAGAACACCACAGTCAATGGGAAAATATTCTGCCACAGGAAGAATTTTCATATAACAACTCACTAAACAGAAGCATAGGGTGGATTCCATTCCAGATTATTTATGGGATGCATCCAAGAGGAGTTTCGAAATTGAGAGACTCAGAACAGAATGCAACTAGGAGTGCTAGTGTAGAGGATTTCGCAGAAGCGATGAAGGAACTTCATAGCCAGGTGAAGGAGCGATTGCAGAACTTGAGCCAAGAATATAAGTGTAGAGATGATCAACACAAGAGACAACTTCAATTTGAGGTTGGTGATTTGATTCTGGAACATCTGAGAAAGGAAAGATTCCCAAAGGGGACATATAACAAATTGAAGATGAAGAAGATCGGACCATGTAAGGTCTTGAAGAAATTTGGGGCAAACGCTTATGAGATTGAATTACCCGATGGGATCGAAATTTCTCCGATATTCAATGTCTCAAATTTGTACCCATACAAAGTTGAGGAAGCAAGAACAAGTGATGAAAAACCAGAGGTTCAGTGGACTAAATAGATGCCAGTTGCAGAGAAGCCACAGATGGAAAGCATACTAGACAAAAGAGTTAGCAAGAGAACTAGGAGAAAAGAATACTTTGAATACTTGGTCAAGTGGAAGGGACATCCAGTTGAAGATGCCAGCTGGGAAAATGAAGCAGAGATCCAAAAGCATGGACAGACTGTGCGAGAGCTCATGGACAGGATCCCATGAAAATTTTCAAGCAAGGGAGTATGATGCAGGAGCATCACCAACATCAAGCGAGCGTGGGGCAACACCAATGCATTTTGGCATGTGATAAATTGTTTGAATGTTTTTGAAGTGGATATGCCAAACATAAATGAAATAGTTAAGGAAGGGCGTACTTCCATATTGTAAACAGACCTTGAGCATCCCGCTCTCGTCTGTATTAGGTGAAGGCATTTATGTTAATGAATGTAAGTAGGTAGACTTGAATCCTTAGATTAGACAGTTTTAGGAGTGAAGAGGGAAATGGGATATAGACACCCTCATTTGTGTCATTGTAACAAGAAGCAACATTATGAGAAGAGAGCATAGGAGAGCTGAAGCAGAGAGTTGTATAGAGTAAACCCCATGTACAGAAGTTCTGGATTAATACAAAGATCTTTAGTTCAGACACATGGTGTTCAATTGCTTTCTCTGTTTGTATATGTTGATTGATATTTGCTTGGTTACCCTCTGTTATGCATTTGCTTTGATGCACGAATGTATGATTTTGTATTAAATGTCTGAAATCTGAAGAGAGGGAGAGTGAAGAATGAGTTTCAATTGTTTCTTTGTCTGAGTGAGAGTTTTCCTGCAAGGAGTGCAGTGAAATTGTCCGCAAGGTGTGCGTTGATAGAAGTCAGAGTTCGTCTCTGCAACCTCAGAAGAGGTAACCTTGTTCTCATTCTCGCAAAAGTGCAAGATAAGCACAGGAGCCGTGCAAGGTGTGCGCAAGCCGAGAAGAGTCTCAAAGTTCACAATCAGAGGGAGTTTTTGAAAGGACTATTGTCGCAGAGAGTGCACAGAGTCGAAGAATTCAATACTTGGAAGTATTGAAGAGTTGCCGCAAGGACTGCATGAAAGAGTCTTCTTGAAGACTCGAGTTGTCGAAGAAAATATCAGGAAGTTTAGTGCCTTGAAGTATTGGAAGAGGGCGTAGAGACATCATTTCACGGGTGGACAAGGTTTGTGAAGGAACACTTTGTTCATTTCCTAGGAATCGTCAAGGAGGAGATTGACAGTCGGAATCCTCCGTGGAGGATTCGAGAAGTCCCGAAAACTGTCAGATCTTGCAGAGGAGAAAGAAAGTTACCGTGGGAATTTTTCGAAGTGCAATCTCGGGAGAAAATTGGACCGTAGGATTTGAACCAACAGGGACCATTGGATAACTCACGAAATCTCATTTCAGGGTTTCGGGAGTTGGAGGACCGAAAGCCTTGCATCAATATTCGCGAAATCGCGAGAGGCGAAGTTCCGAAACAACGAAGGAATTGGAGCTGTTTGCTAGAAGGAGGACACATGTCGCGAGATCAACCATATTAGGGACTCGAACATCGGAGGTCCGAAAGAGAATTCCTGCAACTTCGTGAGTGGCAAAGCTGCGAAGATAATCAGGACCATCCATCCGAGAGTGGACAGGTGGCATACTCGCCGAGAGGTCAGAGTATCATTGACCATTTCGAGGTTTCATGGGTTGAAGAGATAAAGGATTAGCGTCTGGATTCGTGAAGTCGTGAAGTTCAAGAAATCCAAAAAGGAGGGAAGTTCCATCGTGGGACCCGCGAAGAAGACGTGTCGAAATTTTTCCGTTTCGGCATATCGGAGGATAAGAGGTCAAGACTTTCGTCCCGAAAGTCCTGAAGTCACGAGTAGCGAAATCGTGAGAGAATCGCAGCCGTCCGTTAGGAGGAGGACAGGTGGCGGAGATCAAGAGATCTCACGTCTCGGAGGTTCATAGGGTGAGAGCCCAAAGATAGAGCGTTCCAAGTAGCAAGAGGCGAAATCAAGAAGAGTGTGGACAGTCGTCGAATCCAGGTCACGGGAGAACCATTGGATCAGGAACCCCATCGCATTTCGCGTCTCGGGGGTTCGGAGGTAGAAGGGAGTTACTTTTGATTGCAAAGGTCGCAAAGTGCCGAGAGCCAAGGCACAGGTGTGGACGCATGGTGTAATCTCAAGGTGGGGTCGTGCGATTTGACGGGTGGACACATGTCACCTAGTGGAAGGGGTCAACACTCTGTTGACTCTCGTATATTGGGAATTCGTGAAATGAGAGCATGAAGGTTCGACCTTTGCACTCGCAAAGTCGCGAGAGGTGAGAGGAGCCAATGATAATCCTAGCCGGCGGTCGCGCAAGGAAGGCGCTGACAAAGTAAGAGCTATAGCCATTTCGCGATTTCGGATATCGCAGAATTGGAGGAGGAAGAGTCGGAGTCTCAACTCGCAAACTCGCGAGATTACGAGTTGCGAAAAAGGACCTGTGGATCGATAATTTACAGATTCCAGTGAGAATCAGAAGAGCTGATCTGGCTCAAGGGCATATAGAATGAGCCTGTGAGCGGATCTCGGTCCCGAGGGACAATACGTCTGCGTCACCTTGAGGCTTCTCCTTTGAGTTTTATGATTCCTTTGGTGCACCCTCTTGGCAAGTTCTTGTCTGAATTCCATATAACTCGGATGTGCACTCTTTCACTGGCTTATAGAGTCCTCAACACTCTGTCTTGCAACCCCTTGCATCAAGCCACAAAGAACCCAGACTAAAATCAAAGAAAACTCACATACAGGAAATTATGTCTATACCCCGCAGATGGAATCTAACATACATCTACATCATATGCATATAAACACATAAACATATGACATTCATTCAAATACACATGGAAACACACACAAAGAATCTCATGCAAGAAAAATGGCTCTTTGTATTAATCTCAGAATGCTTGTTTACAATTTGTTCAAGCTCAGACTGCAACAGAGTCTCGACTCTCTCTCTCTATCTATATCTTCTACCTTATCATCCTAATGAATCTATATACAAATATATTTTCTACAAAAGGGGATCCTCGATCTCTTCCCTCCAAGCTACCTACTCTCATTAATTTACATTGAATTACATTCAATGGTTGTCTAGTCCGAATCAGATCCAGATCTTACCAACCTTACAACAATTAATTCAAATTCAAATTTTAAAACAAGAGGGTTGGCTCTTGATGTGTCGTCTAGATGGTACGTTGCTGAGTTGGAGAGATGCTCCTGCATCATACTCCAAAACTGTGAAAAATTCATGAGCTCTTGCTCATGAGCTTCCCGTCTATGTTGAAATCAACCTAGATCCCAAACTGTTCTTTGGAGCTATCCATTTGCTCCATTTCTTTGTTTTTGTTGCTGCTGATTCTTCCCTACTTCTATGATAGGCTTCCTTCTGCTCATCTTCCCCTTGCTGGACGTTTTTGTTGCTGACCTCAACATCAGCCTTCTTATCTTCTCAATCACCTCTTCCAACTGCTCCAATGGTAGTCTCTCTAGAAGTCTCCTCTCCCGCACTTTCTTCATTGTAATGGGTGGATCAACTCGATCCCCCTATTGTTTTCATCTCCCCTTGTGGCACTAAGTCACCACTCAGCTGTAGACTCCAATTCTGCAGTCTCTTCTTGATTGATTTGCTTCTCAGTCACTTCCTCTAATAGACTAGATTTTGTCATTTCTCCTGTTGGTTTAGCTTCAGCTTCCTCTAGTTTCTCCCCAGACTGGAATTCTGATTCACCTTCTTCTACAGACCTCAGTGCTGCAGTCATCATCTATCCATCTTCCTGGCTGAAATTTCTGAGCAATTCTGTCGAATGCTCTTCTCCCAAAATCTACATCATTGTTTGCTCATGGCAGTCATCTACTGGCTTTGGATGGTTCAACCAGTCCTCCAACATATCTAACTTCTTCTCCCATGGAGTGAGCATCTCATATGCATGTTTTTATTCTACTGGGGCAGACATCAACCTCTGATCCATTTCTTCTTCCTCTATGACAATCACTACTAGTTATCCTTCTCTTGTTGCTGCGTCTACAACATGTGTTGTGGCCTCAATTGGGCTGCTTGGAAAGAATATCCAAATTCCCCCAATGATTAGAACACTCCTTTGATCTTCCCTCTCTATCAACACTCCTTGCTGATCTGAACTCACTTATGAGTTCATCAAACTATCATACTTTCCCATCTCCTCTCCCTTTCCCACCTGGCAACATGGGATTTATGCCTTGCCCTCCTGGAAGTCTATTACATCCTCCAATGATCCCATCTCATTTCCCTCCTAGCAATCTGAAATTTCTTCACTGCTCACCTGGCAGTCTTTGAGATCAACCATTGACCTCTTCTCATTGCCTTCTAGGCAACCTGAAAGTTCCTCACTGCTCATCTGATAGTTTCTTAGACCCTTCCCTGATCTCTTTCTCTCATCATCACTGAGACTTTTCCCATTTTCTAGCTCACAGATGTGAACCATTTCCTATTCACCTCTGAGGCTTTCAACATACCTCAACTACATTCTCAACAACTTTTGTTGTCCTCTGGCCAATAATTTATGAACGGGACACTTCACCTTCTTCTTCATGGGCCATTCATACACCCAATGCATCTTTGCATCCTGCTGCATTTTAAATGCATGCTTCTCCATTTGTGCTCTCATCTCGGCGAGCTCTTTGTCTATCTCAACCTTGCTTTTCTACTGGCGGTCTTTTCCTTGACCACTCCCATGGCTTTCAGTAGCCATCTTTTTTTTTTTGGTTTTTTCCCACCTGGATGTCAAATGTTTGTTGCCTACATGCAAACAAATATCCTCACACAAAGGATCAACACCATTTCTTCATCTCCTTATACCACTAACGGTATCGAACTGTCTCCTTTATCTCTCTTGTCTACTACTTGAACACAAAGATAACATTTTTCTTCCTTTTCTCTTTCACCTGAAATATACAGATGAAAATTCTATCTCTGATACCACTTGATGGTATCAGATTATTCTCTTTATCTACCCTCTGCTATAGAAATTAAAAATCTGAACTTTGATACCACTTGATGTAGACCCCCTACCTCTACCTCGGCAGGGTCTCCTGACCTCCCGGTCAAGGATCGTTCTTCTCTCTATCGAGTTGTAGCAGCTCTTTGATTCCCTGCTAGAATCCCATGAACAAATCCAAAGGTCGTTTATGAAACTCTGCCTATGTGACTAAGCACCAAGCATGAGCCTCACCTCCCCACGACCACAAGCTGTGACTGCACGCCTACACAAAAGGCACGTCACGATTTCACATGTTAGGACTTTACAAGTGAGCCAACCCTGACTCCCCGACTCCCAAAATTTCAAAAAGAGATTTAATGAATGCTATCTCCTCCCTTGGCCTCGCTCCATGTGACCATTCATCATGACCCGGGGCTCAACTCTTAAGTGCGTCAAGATTTCGCGTATCGGGATTTCACTATTTCGTGTATCGCAAAGTCGGAAGACCTTTCACCTCCATTCTCCCAATCCCAGAAATGCCAAAATTCTCCTTGGACAATCAACGGTCCATATCGCTCCTTGATCAACAACTATGATCTTTTTGTGAATTCACATTTCATGAGTTTTCACAAACTTGGCCTTTGACTTCTCCAAGTCATGAGTCAGGGAAATTTTGATCGGTTGCCACACATCCCTCCCAATGGATGGTTAGGATCATTGCATCTCTTCCCCTTGCAAATCTCCGATGTTTGTGGATCTCTGCTATGTGTCCTTTTCGATGGGTGGTCTTGATGATGTCAGGACTTCGTGTATTTTGAAATCGGCTCTCCACCTATGCACTCAAATGGACTAAACCTCATGCACCTCCTCTAGATCCAACAGTTGTGGGTCCATGCACTTTCAGATTTGATGACAGAGATATGTTCCTCTTGCACTCGCTTCTCGTTCTCTGGACGTGGGTTCCAACGGTCCAGATCTTCCCTTTGCTCGATCCAACAACAGTTGTTCCTCCTCCTCCTAAGCTTTGGAAACACAATTCAACCTCGGCCCTGGCGCATGCTTGTGGTGTGCGTGCAAACATGCATTGTCTCTCCTGAGCTTCTAGACTTAGAATAGTCCACTCTTGCACACTCCTTGTGCTATCTCTCCTAATCTTACAAACTTACTCAATGTAAAGGACTCGACCCTATACTTCCTTAGAAGACATTTGGTGCTCCTCCTGGCACACTTTTCCCTCGTCCTCCTGAACTTTGGAACTTGAAATAAGCTCACTCTATGTGTTATCCTTGCACTTCGACTATACTTTAGATGGTTGTCTCTCAACACTTCATTCGAGTGTTTTCCCGGTGCACTCCTTGCACAGGTATTCCTCTAGAGTTTTCAACAACTCTGCTTCCTCCTCGAACTTCACCTGTTCAGACCTCGAAGGTCTCTATCCCTTCTGTCCCTTGAAGAGATGCAAGTGCCCTCTTGGCAACTTCTACTTAAGCACACCTTGCTGAGCCTACAGAGTATTCAACAAATCTGTAAGTGTCTTCTTCGACACTTCCCTTATCTCTGAACTCGAAATAGAGTTCTTCTCATGCACTCTTTGCACTCACTCGATGCCCACTTGGCAGAGCTCTACAAAATACTTAGCGATTCTATTTTCTCTCTCTGCCCTCCTCTGTACAGTCTCCACCTACAAGGTGTTCAGTAACCTTGAGGCTTCTCCTTTGAGTTTTATGATTCCTCTGGTGTGCCCTCCTGGCACGTTCTTGTCTAAATTCCACAAAACTCAGATGTGCACATTTGCAGTAGCTTACAGAGTCCTCAACACTCTGTCTTGCAACCCCTTGCATCAAGCCACAAAGAACCCAGATTGAAATAAAAGAAAACTGACATACATGAAATTTTGTCTATACCCTGCAGATGGAATCTAACATACATCTACAACATATGCATATAAACACAAACACATATGAAATTCATTCAAATACACATGGAAACACACACAAAGAATCTCA
Organism: Picea engelmannii; assembly: GCA_009831015.1. Taxonomy (NCBI): domain Eukaryota; kingdom Viridiplantae; phylum Streptophyta; class Pinopsida; order Pinales; family Pinaceae; genus Picea; species Picea engelmannii. The sequence goes on from ML797014.1 coordinate 252,905, forward strand.
TGCAAGAAAAACTACTCTTTGTATTAATCTCAAAATGCCTGTTTACAATATGTTCAAGCTCAAACTGCAACAGAGTCTCAACTCTCTCTCTCAATCTATATCTTCTACCTTATCATCCTAATGAATATAGATACAAAGATATTTTCTACAAAAGGGGCTCCTCGAGCTCTTCCCTCCAAGCTACCTACTCTCATTAATTTACATTGAATTACATTCAATGGTTGTCTTGTCCGAATTGGATCTAGATCTTGCCAACCTTACAACATTTAATTCAAATTCAAATTTTAAAACGAAAGGGTTGGCGCCTCTTCCTCCATCGAATGTGCACTTGATGTGTCGTGTAACACCCCTGTTTCCCCCAACTTGTAATTATATAACTGGACTGGCCAAGAACTATGGAAAACTCATAAATGTGAATATGTGATGTAAATGGACCTTGAGGAAGAGGTCAATGAATGTGAATAACATTCTGAATTTATTGCAGGATTGCTGATGAGGGGATGTGCAGAAAAAGAGACCACGATGGCGGTGGAGGACACCTGAAAAGGTGGCGTTAACATCCACCGAGAAAAAAATACCGTATTTGGACTCCACTGGCCCGGAGAACCAAAAGTGTCTCGCTGGCCATGAAATTCAATGCCTCGCAGGCTGGTAGGCGGATGGATTGATGAGAGATGGGATGGTGAACCGCCCATCCGTAGAGCCATCAGGCCTGATCGACATGCAACCTCGTGAGAGGATTAGGCGTATGGCAGAAGCGATTGAAAGGGAAGATGCGAGGGGAACTCTGGTATTATGCAGAGTGAGTGATAATAGAGAGGAAGGATTGCAACCTTCGCTCCTGGTCAATGGCAGATAGAGAGACGCAGTCTCAAAGCATTGTGGTATCAGCTCGGGGGTGGCTAGTGGTAAATCCGTTGGGAGTCGCTGAGCCTACGGTTGGGTGGAAATGAGCACCCCTCTCAGCAATTGCTCATACTTCGGGTGTCATTTCTTATAAGTGTTTTATATATATTGCCTCTTGAAATTCATAGACTGATATATATATATATATATACATGCTCATAGGACTATGAAATTGTGAATGATTTCAGTGTTAGAATGTCTATGCAGTGTTTGATAAGAATGAATAGATATATGCTTATAACAGAGGAAACCATGCATGACTTATGTTGATAAAGGGGTTTGATTATGCATGAGCTGAACTGAGTCAGACTTCCAGTCCATCCTCGGGAGTTTGTATCCCTTTGTCTGTTTCCAGGAATTCCCTAGATTAGATCTCTTCACAGAGATTTCCTTCTTAGAAAGGTTCACCAAGAACCCAGAAAATAACAGGACTTGAACGCGCAAGTCTTAATAACCCTGTACGAAGAGGAATAACCCTCTTAAGATTTCGAGGTAGCAGCATAGGGATAAGTAACAAATCGACGGATGAAATCCTGTTGGAAGAACCATGGTCATTCATGACCATCAGATTGGAGGAAGTAGTAGGAGTGTTATACCCCTTACTCCTTTTCCCCCTATCTCCGTGACTAGCGAGGAAATCAGGATCGTAGGTTCCCCAATGTCCATGAGAACATTTGAATCGATGATCTTTCCACATCCACGAAGTAGTGGAAGAATGCACAAGGTGGGACAATCTGAGCCATTGGATCTCATTCAGAAATCTCGTCGGCCGTTGGATCGGGTTAAGATGCTCGGAGTTTAGTCTCCGGAGTGTGTGTAGGGAGGACGGATCTAGACCATTAGTCCTTGGTCCAATTACCTGCCAGCCGTTGGATCGGACCGGAACTGTCTGAGGGTTGTCATCGAGAGTCGGGATATCGTCCTTCCCATGAACAGGAGATCGGGGAAGTCCAAAGGGAAAAACCTAGTAAAATCTGAGCCATCCGTTTTAAGAGACAGGTGTCAAAAATCCGTAGAGAGTCGGGATATCCGACATCGAGAAATCAAAGTTCCCGAGGTCGTGAGAAATAGGACGCTATAAGTCTCGAAATAGCGAGACCAGATCTGAACCGTCCATTAGGGTGAGATACGTGGCGGATATCTGAAGAGAGTCGGCAAATCGAGATTTCTGAGGTCGAAAGAACCGGGACATAGAAAGTCTCGAAATCCCGGAGGAATCGAGACCGTCCATTTGAGGATACACGTGGCAAAGATCGGAGCCATCGAGGAAGGCCCGACAAGGAAGCCGTCTATCGACATTTGGGTCATCGGGAAATCAGGGATCCCGGTGACAAGAGGTTTGTGCACTTTGAAATCGCGAAACGCGATACCCCGATTAGTGGAGGACAACTGTCAGCATATCCGGAGAAGTGGAGGCCCCTTGAGTGGGAACCAGCTGTCGGTACAGCGGATAAGGAGGGTTAAGCCTCGTGAATAGGGGTAAAAGGATCAGAGCCCTCCATCCGAGGAGGACAGGTGGCAGAGATCCAGGAATCTCGTGAACTCGGAGTTTCGCAAGGTAGGAGCCCAAAGGTTGGACGCTCCAAGTCGCAGTAGCGAAGTGCCGAGAGCCGAGCACAAGAGAACACATGACAAAACTTCAAGGTGGGGCCCGCGTGATTGACGGGTGAACACACATCACCTAGAGAAGGGAGTCAATGCTCCGTTGACTTCTTGTGTCTCGGGGATTCGCGGGAGAAGGGCATGAGAGCTCAACACTTGGACTTACGAAGTCGCAAGTAGCGAGAACACGAGAGGGAAGATTAAATATCGCTTCCCAAGGGTTCGTGAAAGGAAGGTGCCAAGATTCGATGCTACAACTCGTGAAAATGGTGAGTTGCGAGTAGTACGAAGGGGAGGTCAACCTTCACTGACTTTCAAGTCTCGGAGGATCGCATAAGGGAGGATCGAGAGTTCTACCATTGAACTCACGAAGCGGCGAATAGCGAGAGGAGCTAGGATTTCATTCCGAAGCCCCCTCGTCATTCTACCTTCAAGATCGGACTCAATGGTATCGCTGAGTCGCGAAACACGAAAAGGCACCTGGTTTGTTTGGCCTGTGGTCCTAACCCACGATCACAGGGAGGTGAACAGGGGAAGAACTAGCTTGTACTATACCCCCGTAGGACTTTGGGGATTCTGTTCCTTGAGGAAGAACAAAAATTTTACTACGTTATAGTGGGTATGTGAAAAATTGGTATCAGAGCATGGTTACAACACTCGGCCTGATTGGGCTCATGCATGAGTCGTGCATAAACCGCATTCGAAGCACTTCTATGAGGAGTAACTCCCTGACTTAACTCCCTTGTCCAGTATTAAAAACTTGGAAAATGAGAACCCGACTGTGTACGCAAGTGAAATAAGTTATGAATTTATGCAGAATTTATAAAAATGAATTTAACTCTCGACTAACAGCTAGCGTTTGTCTTTTCACTCAAGCGGACGATCAACCGCGGGAATCTACAAACGTAGAGAATGGTGACTCACCAAGAGGTGGGAGAAGGCTCCCACAACAGAGATGAAGAGTCTGACGAAAGAAGAGCAATAGGAACCCCTCCAGGCCTAGCTGAGACTGTGAGGAGTCTCATGGTCGAATTGCAAAGCTGCAAGGCTGATAATGAAAGGATGATGAAAGAACAAGAAAAGCAAACCAAAATTAATGCAGTTCTACTGCAGATCTTATCCGACCTACATCGACAAATGTAGCATGAACCTGAGATGCAGAATTGTGGTCGTGTCAGTGGCCACACTGAGAGAATCACATCTAGAAAGGTCCACCCCAGAGGTAAAGGACCAATGCCAGACGATTCCACTGAGAAGAAAGCTGGTGATTCAGAAGGTTCTTCCAGTAGCAGGACCAGTTCCTATTCTTAAAAGAAACAAAAGAAGCAAATGACTTCCAAGAGTCATAAATTTGAGGAATTCAAAAAGGCCAAACCTCCCTCCTTCGACGGCAAGATAAAGAAGGGAGAGGAAGCTGAGGCCTAGCTACTTGGACTGAAGAAATATTTCAGAGTCCATGATTTCTCAGAGAACTTGAAGGCCTGAGTGGCCACTTTCAATCTGAACGGAAAAGCTTCCATCTTGGTGGGAAGACCTTAAGAATTTGAAAGGGGTCCGTGAGGAGGACCTGTCTTGGAAACAGTTTGAGAAGTACTTTCGGAAGAAGTATTTGTTGGAAAGGTATTTCGACGAGAAGGATAAAGAGTTTTATGAACTCAAACTGGGACAACTTACTATGGAGGAGTATGTCAACAAATTCCTCGACTTACTGAGATATGTACCCTACATCAAAGCAGAGAAGGCGACGACACAATGCTTCATCAGTGGGCTACCCAAGGAATACCGAAACCGAATCGAATTCGACGAGCCAAAGACCTTAGAAGACACTATATGAAAAGCAACATATGGTCATGAACAATATGGACATCGGGTAGAGTCTCGGGGGGACTGGAAACAGAAGAATGGTTTGAGATTTCAGAAAAAGGGGAGCAAATCCTCAGGATTTAAAAATTTCAAAAAGAACCCCAGAACGAACTATCCAGCCCGGAGTGTACTCCAGCAGAACTTTCCCTCGATGGACGGAAATAAAACTTCTGGACCTATACCAGTACAGACTGATAACCCAAAGAGGAAACCTTTGGAATGATGGGATTGCAGAGGAGGGCATCTCCGGTGAGACTGTCCACACCGACAAAAGAACAGTCGGAAAATTTATAACATGCAGGAAGCTACCACAGTCAATGGTGTGGCCAGGAGTGTGCCGCAGATCTATGCAGCCTTGGATAATAACCAAGCTGACCACCAAGCTTCAGTGGTGGAAATAGAAGGTATGATTTTCAACCATCTGGTGTCTATTTTGATTGACCCTGGTTCAAATTTGAGTTATATATCCCCTAAAGTTGTTGATAAGTGTAAGCTACAGCCACAAAAACAACCTAAGCCATGGTTAGTACAATTAGCCACTGGTACCAAAAGAAAGGTGGTAGAGGCCATACCAGCCTGCCAGTTAATGTTGGGTAAATTCCCCACCCAAGCAACCCTTAATGTATTACCCCTGGGGTCATACGACCTGTTGATTGGTATGGACTGGCTAGCCGCCCATAAAGTCAAACTGGACTGTTACCATAAAACCTTCGAATGTGTGAGCAAAGAAGGACAAAGGATAACCCTCCAAGGGATCCGAAATCCAGTCTCGGTGATACAAATATCAGCCCTGCAAATGAGAAAGTATTGTCAAAAGGGATGTTCCCTATATGTAATACAGGTACTGAAAATAATCGAAGGCGCTAAACCAAGCCCCGATGATCACCCTATCCTAAGGGAGTACAGAGATGTATTTCCGGAAGAGGTACTGGGTCTACCTCCAAGGAGAGATATTGACTTCTCGATAGAACTCGCACCAGGAGCGGTGTCGGTGTCTAGAACACCCTACCGGATGAGCACACCTGAGTTGGTTGAACTCAAATTGCAATTGAAAGAAATGATGGATAAGGGTTATATTCGACCCAACGTGTCCCCATGGGGAGCACCAGTCCTGTTTGTGAAAAAGGGGGATGGAACCCTTAGACTATGCATAGATTACCGACAACTTAATAAAGTAACTATAAAGAACAAATACCCCTTGCCCAAGATCGATGATCCATTCGATCAGTTGGGAGGTGCGTCTGTTTTCTCAAAGATTGACTTGAGGTCGGGATACCATCAAGTCCGAATTAAGGGTGAAGACATCTATAAAACCACTTTCCGGACACGGTATGGTCACTATGAGTTTGTTGTAGTGCCATTTGGGTTAACCAATGCCCCTGCCACTTTCATGTGCTTAATGAACAATGTACTCAGTAAATTTTTAGATAAATTTGTACTAGTTTTCATTGATGACATATTGATCTAGTCTAAATATAGAGAAGAACATGAAGAACATCTTAGACTTGTGTTGCAAGTGCTAAGAGAGAATCAACTCTATGCTAAATTCAGCAAGTGTGACTTCTTTCAGAAGCAAATACACTACTTGGGACATGTTCTGTCTAAGGAAGGGGTAGCAGTAGATCCTGACAAGATCAGTTCTATCATGGAATGGCCTACCCCAAAGGATGTCTCATACATCAGATCCTTTATGGGATTGGCGGGATACTATAGAAGATTTATAAAAGATTTCTCCAAGATTGGTTGTCCAATCACTGCCCTCCAGAAGAATTGAACAAAATTTCTGTGGACACAGCAATGTGAATAAAGATTTCAAACCTTGAAACATTTACTAACCCATGCACCCGTGTTGAAAATCGTTGACCCAGAAGCTGACTTCCTTGTGTGCACAGATGCATGTAAAGAAGGGCTCGGAGGAGTCCTTATGCAGGAAGGAAAGGTGATCTGCTACGAATCCCGAAAATTGAATGAACACGAGGTCAATTATGTGACTCATGATCTAGAACTGGCTGCCATAGTGCACGCCTTAAAAATGTGGAGGCATTACCTCCTGGGAAGGAAGTTTGTGCTTATGATGGATCACTGTGGATTGCGGTATTTGTTTGATCAACCCAAGCTCAATGCTAGACAAGCTAGATGGATGGCCCTCCTTAGCGAATTTGATTTTGAAATAAAACACATTAAAGGGAAGGAGAATAGGGTGGTCGATGCCCTTAGCAGAAGCATGAGAACAATCCACCTGGCAGCAGTGAGTACCTGCGAGACAGATGTCAAGAACAAAGTCAAAGAGGCACAAGAAACAAACCCCTTCGTCCGAAATGTGACCCTGTACCTACAACAAGAACCCGCTGGAGAAAAATATGAAGGCTATCAGATGATCGAAGGATGCCTGCTCACTTACAGAGATAGACTATACATCCCCAATTGTGATGACCTGAAGAGGTTCATCATGGATGAATTACACAAAAGACCCTACACTGGTCACCCATGATACCAGAAAATGATTACTGCCACCCGGAAACAATTTTATTGGCTTGGATTGAAAAAGGACATAGCCAAATATTTGGCCCAATGTATAGAATGCCAACAAGTTAAAGAAAAACATTGACACCCAGCTGGATTACTGCACCCTTTACCCATCCCAGAATGGAAATGGGAAACAATCTCCATGGATTTTATCACTGGATTACCCACTTCAACCAAACAGAATGACACCATTATGGTAGTGGTGGATAAACTGAGCAAGTCTGCTCATTTCATCCCCGTCAAATCGACCTGCAAGGCGATAGATATCGCACAGGTATTCATGAAAGAGGTGTTCTGACTGCACGACATGCCGAGAGAGATAATATCTGACCGAGACACAAAATTCACTTCCAAATTTTGGAAATCACTGATGGCGCATTTGGAGACCAATTTGTTGTTTAGCACCGCCTATCACCCTCAAACCGACAGACAGACAGAAAGAGTGAATCAGATATTAGAGGATATGTTAAGCATGCATGTAATGCATCAACCCAAGAAATGGGAAGACTACCTAGCATTGGTAGAAGTTGCCTACAACAACGGCTATCAAGCATCCTTAAAGATGAGTCCCTTCGAGGTCCTCTATGGTAGACAGTGTAATACTCCAGCCAGCTGGAGTAATCCTGTAAATAGGATTTCTATTGGACCCGATATGTTGAAAGAAATGGAACAACAAGTGACTCAGATAAAAAAAAATCTGAAGGCCGCTCAGAGTCGACAAAAAACTTATGCTGATCAAAAGAGAACTCCAAGAGAGTTCAAAATGGGAGACCATGTATATCTCAGAATTAAGCCCAGAAGGAGCTCCATGAAAATGGGAGCTTGTGCCAAACTGGCACCCTAGTATTGTGGACCCTTTGAGGTTCTAGACAGAGTGGGACCTGTAGCTTATCGGCTAGCACTTCCTCCCACAGTAAGAGCACATAATGTTTTCCATGTTTCGTTATTGAAGAAATATGTACATGATGCTAATCATATAATTGACTGGTCTGTGATCCAGGTGGAACCGGAGGGAGAATTTCTACCAGAACCCCAATGCATATTGGACAGAAAGGAAACCCGGCTCCGGAACAGAACCATTGCACAAGTCAAGGTGCAGTGGAAACATTTTGGCCCAGATGAGGCTACATGGGAGATGGAAGATGCCATGAAACTGGCATATCCGATTTTGTTTACTTATGTACATGCAAATCATGTTAGTAGATAAGAACATCGAGGATGATGTTCCCTTTTTAGGGGGAGGGAATTGTAACACCTCTGTTTCCCCCAACTTGTAATTATATAACTGGACTGGCCAACAACTATGGAAAACTCATAAATGTGAATATGTGATGTAAATGGACCTTGAGGAATAGGTCAATGAATGTGAATAACATTCTGAATTTATTGCAGGACTGTTGATGAGGGGATGTGCAGAAAAAGAGACCACGATGGCGGTGGAGGACACCTGAAAAGGTGGCATTAACATCCACTGAGAAAAAAATACCGTATTTGAACTCCACTGGCCTGGAGAACCAAAAGAGGCTCACTGGCCCTGAAATTCAATGCCTCGCAGGCTGGTAGGCGGATGGCTTGATGAGGGATGGGATGGTGAACCGCCCATCCGTAGAGCTGTCAGGCCTGACCGGCGCGAGGGTAATCGTGCCACACACAACCTCGTGAGAGGATAAGGTATATGGCAGAAGCGATTGAAAGGGAAGATGCGAGGGGAACTCTGGTATTATGTAGAGTGAGTGATAGAAGAGAGGAAGGATTGCAACCTTCGCTCCTGGTCACTGACAGACAGAGAGACGCAGTCTCAGAGCATCGTGGTCTCAGCTTGGGGGTGGCTAGTGGTAAATCCGTTGGGAGTCGCTGAGCCTACGGTTGGGTGGAAACGAGCACCCCTCTCAGCAGTTGCTCATACTTCGGGTGTCATTTCTGATAAGTGTTTTATATATATTGCCTCTTGAAATTCATAGACTGATATATGCATATACATGCTCATAGGACTATGAAATTGTGAATGATTTCAGTGTTAGAATGTCTATGCAGTGTTTGATAAGAATGAATAGATATATGCTTATAACAGAGGAAACCATGCATGACTTATGTTGATAAAGGGGTTTGATTATGCATGAGCTTAACCGAGTCATACTTCCAGTCCATCCTCGGGAGTTTGTTTCCCTTTGTCTGTTTCCAGGAATGCCCTGGATTAGATCTCTTCACAGAGATTTCCTTTTCAGAAAGGTTCACCAAGAACCCAAAAAATAACAGGACTTGAACGCGCAAGTCTTAATAACCCTGTAGGAAGAGGAATAACCCTCTTAATATTTCGAGGTAGAAGCATAGGGATAAGTAACAAATCGATGAACGAAATCCTGTCGGAAGAACCATGGTCATTCATGACCATCAGATTGGTGGAAGTAGTAGGAGTGTTATACCCCTTACTCCTTTTCCCCCTATCTCCGTGAATAGAGAGGAAATTGGGATCGTAGGTTCCCGAATGTCCATGAGAACATTTGAACCGATGATCTTTCCACATCCACGAAGTAGTGGAAGAATTCACAAGGTGGGACAATCTGAGCCGTTGGATCTCAGTCAGAAATCCCGTCGGCCGTTGCATCGGGTTAAGATGCTCGGAGTTTAGTCTCCGGAGTGTGTGTAGGGAGGACGGATCTAGACCGTTAGATCTTGGTCCAATTACCCGTCAGCCATCGGATCGGACTGGAACTATCCGAGAGTTGTCATCGAGAGTCGGGATATCGTCCTTCCCGTGGACAGGAGATCGGGGAAGTCCAAAGGGAAAACCCCAGTAAAATCTGAGCCGTCCGTTTTAAGAGACAGGTGTCAAATATCCGTAGAGAGTCGGGATATCCGACATCGGGAAATCGAAGTTCCTGAGGTCGTGAGAAATAGGATGCTATAAGTCTCGAAATAGAGAGACCAGATCTGAACCGTCCATCAGGGTGAGATACGTGGCGGAGATCTGAAGAGAGTCGGCAAATCGAGATTTCTGAGGTCGAAAGGACCGGGACATAGAAAGTCTCGAAATCCCAGAGGAATCGAGACCGTCCATTTGAGGATACACGTGGTAGAGATTGGAGCCATCGAGGAAGGCCCGAAAAGGAAGCCGTCTATCGGCATTTGGGTCATCGGGAAATCAGGGATCCTGGTGACAAGAGGTTTGTGCACATTGAAATCGCGAAACGCGATACCCTGATTAGTGGAGGACAACTGTCAGCGTATCCGGAGAAGTGGAGGCCCCTTGAGTGGGAGCCAGTTGTCGGTACAACGGATAAGGAGGGTTAAGCCTCGTGAATAGGGGTAAAAGGATCAGAGCCGTCCATTCGAGGAGGACAGGTGGCAGAGATCTAGGACTCTCGTGAACTCGAAGGTTCGCAAGGTAGGAGCCCAAAGGTTGGACGCTCCAAGTCGCGAGTAGTGAAGTGCCGAGAGCCGAGCACGAGAGAACACATGGAAAAACTTCAAGGTGGGGCCCGCATGATTGACAGGTGAACACGCATCGCCTAGAGAAGGGAGTCAATGCTCCGTTGACTTCTCGTGTCTCGGGGATTCACGGGAGAAGGGCATGAGAGCTCAACACTTGGACTTACGAAGTCGCAAGTAGCGAGAACACAAGAGGGAAGATTAAATATCGCTTCCCAAGGGTTCATGAAAGGAAGGTGCCAAGATTCGATGCTACAACTCGCGAAAAGGGCGAGTTGCGAGTAGTGTGAAGGGGAGGTCAACCTTCGCTGACTTTCAAGTCTCGGAGTATCACATAAGGGAGGATCGAGAGATCTACCATTGAACTCACGAAGCGACGAATAGCGAGAGGAGCTAGGATTTCTTTCCGAAGCCCCCTCACCATTCTACCTTCAAGATCAGACTCAATGGTATCGCTGAGTTGCGAAACACGAAAAGGCGCTTGGTTTGTTTGGCCTGTGGTCCTAACCCACGATCACAGGGAGGTGAACAGGGGGAGAACTAGCTTGTACTATACCCCCGTAGGACTTTGGGGATTCTGTTGCTTGAGGAAGAACAAAAATTTTACTACGTTATAGTGGGTATGTGACATGTCATCTAGTTGGCACATTGCTGAGTTGCAGTGATGCTCCCGCATCAATTAGTGCCCTTGTCTCATGCCCACGATCTGCTTTCACAATATAGATAATTTTGCTGCAATTTCCCAAGGTAATTTGCCACTCAACTAATGTAGGAAGTCACATAGGTATAGGTAATAAGTCTCTTCTCAAAGTAGAATAACAACTACCACTGTAATGTGCCTCACCAACCACCAATTCACCCTGCTCTCCCTATAATTGCCCAGGCTGAAGTGCAGATACTTTTGCTGATAGAATGGACTCAAATATCCCACAAAGGGTTTCCCTAGTGAGTATTCTTCATGCCCCCACGATAGCATATAAGATCTGGCTCAAATATGTATATGGCATACAAAGAGTGCATCCTCCACTAAATAATTCACCCCACACCCTAAAATCTCAGCCACAACTCGAACACTTCGCTGCCAACTAGAAGTATAATCTATGCAATGAAGAACAATGAAGAGATCAAAGTGATCTCTTCCCACAAAATGAATAGCTAGGGTGTATCGTTTCAACACCGAAACCAATCCTAGGGTTTGTCACCAAAACCCTCAAAACCCCAAGCTCTAAGAGTTCTCCAAGACAAGAGGCCGAATACAAAATAAACAATCAAAATAATGAGAGAATAGAGGCCCCTATCTCTCCTTTATACCTCCTTATTCACCTTTTCTCTCCAAGTGACTTTTTCTTTATTTTATTATTCCTTGATTAAATCACTTAATCACTTAATTAACCATTTTAACTCTAAAAAGTGATTTATCCATCCTTATGGCTTCTCTGACCATTGAAAGTCACTTCTCATCATCTTATCCTATAGTGCTCTTCCTCTCGATTCTGATGAGCTATTACACTAAGAGGTTTCTCCAAGTAATATTCCCATTATGACCTTCTTAGTGAATTTAATTAAAATATGACCCATAATAACTCAAAATTATGGAAATCATCAGAATGCAATAGAACCAAAGCCAAGTTGTGTGGAATGGATCATGATGATGAAATATGGTGAACGATGCAAGTCGGGCCCAATCAATATCTCTCGAACGCGCTGTCACCCCTATCTGGCTACTTTGTTAGGCATAACACTATGTAAAGTAATAATGTCCCAAAATGGGGACATTACAAATAGAGTGGTCCATACACTTGGATTTAGGAATACTTATTCAAAGTTAGACTTGATAATGTGTTAGTAAATCTATAACAAGGATGGATTTTCCAATATTATTTATGCCTATCATGATGAACCATGTGGGGTTCATTTTGTTTCCAAAAGTATCGCCCATAAAAAATTTCATGCTAGGTATTATAGGCCAACTTCACAAAAGGACAGTAGGGATAATTTCATTCAATGCAATGAATGTCAATGCATGGGAATACCTACTAAAGATAATGAGATGTCATTGTATCCTAATATATCTTTAGATCCCTTTGAAAACTAAGTCTTAGACTTTATTTGAATGATTGATCCACCTTCAAATAAAAAATAATATATTTTACTTTGTATCCACTACCACACCAAAGGGGTTGAAGTCAAGCCACTACAAAATGCATGAGAAGACAAGGTGGATAAATTTTTGTATGAGGAGATATTAAAGTCTAGATTTAGTGTTCCATAAGAGATTGTGACAAATCAATGCTCCTACAAGGTGGGTAAATTTTTGTATGAGGAGATCTTAAAGTCTAGATTTAGTGTTCCATAAGAGATTGTGACAAATCAATGCCCCTAGTCCATCTCCAAGTTGACTGAGAAGTTGGTTGGATTCTACGAATTTCACCATGGAAATACACTTCATACCATCCATACACTAATGAACAAATAGAAGTCATTAACATGGAGCTAGAAAACATTTTGAAAAAAATAGTGCAAATTTATATGAGAGATTGGGATAACATACTTGTTCGCAGTATGGGCATACTAAACAATCTAGAAAATAATCATTTGTTCCACCCAACATGAGTTGGTTTATGGTAAGATGATATTTTTTCCCATTGAATTCAAAATTCAAACTCTATGAACATCACTAGAGTTGGGGATGGAAATTTTTACCTCACATGAGGAATCAGTTTCTTGACTTAATGATTCAGAGGAGATGCAACAATAAGAAATCATTGATAAATAGATTTTCCAATGCCAAAGGATCAATTGGCATGGCCACTTCATCAAAACCAATCATTTTCAAGGCAATGATTGGACACTATTATATAATTTTGGATTAAAGGAATTCAAATGTAAACTTTGAACAAATTGGTTGGGTCCCTATGACTTTGACAACATCTACAAAAATGGTTCAATCAAAATTTACACCACTAATGAGGACATAAAGCCACTTATGGTTAATGGTCGTTGATTAAACATTTATAAGAAGCCAATATCCAAAGAGGAGGTTGTGTCTGGATTGCATGCACAACTATAACATGTGAGAATGATTGAATTCATAACTGCACCTATTCAAGATAATGTCAATTCACCATATCAATTATTCTCTTGACAAGTATTGCAAGGGATTTGGGATATTATGGTTTGGTTTTATAAGCAGTGGTTTCGGATTTTTTTTGTGCCAATGGCGAAAGTGCAGAGTTCTAAGTTTGAGGTGGAGAAATTCAGCGGTAAGAATAGCTTTTCACTATGGAATCTCAAGATGTGAGATCTGCTTGTGCAACATGGATTGCAAAAGGCGTTGGCTAGAAAGACAAAGAAACCAATAAGCATAACGGACAAGGACTGGGAAGATCTCGATGCAAGAACCCTCAGTACTATTCGTTTGTGTCTAGAAGATGAAGCGTTGTTTAACATCGCTGAAGAGGAGACAACAACATGTTTGTGGAACGGACTAGAGAGTCTGGATATGACAAAGTCCTTGACGAACATAATCTTCTTGAAGAGGCAGTTGTACAGCTTATAGATGAAAGAAGGTACGAAAATTGCTGATCACTTGAATGTTTTCAATACTTTTATTTGTCAATTATCTAGTATGGAAGTAAAGTACGAATATGAGGACAAGGCGGTTACGCTACTCTGTTCGTTTCCCGAGTCTTGAGATCATTTGGTCACAACTATGAGGTTTATCTCAACATACTCCATTGATTATGACAATGTTGTGGGAGTTATGTTGTTTGAGGAAAGGAGGAGAAGATCCATTAATGAAACCTCAATGACAGAAGCAATGGTGGTCAAAGGTCGATCTACAAAAGGAGGGAAAGATCAGAAAGGTACAACCACGTCTAAGTCAAAACATAGTAAGGGTAAGGGAAAATTTTGGTTATGTGGAAAAAATGTGCATCTCAAGAAGGATTGTTGGGAAAGACAACAAGCATCCAAAGAGGACTCCACAAAAGAAGCAAATTCAGCTACAGATATCGTTGATGAAGTTTTGTCTATCTGTTGTGTCTCACATCCTGTGTTCAAATAGAAGGTGCAGGGCGGTGATGGTTGAGTCACCGTGAAAAAAAAATTGTATTTACTTTGGAGTTGTAAAAATTATTGATTACATGCAAATGGGCATATGTCTGTAAGACCTGGATAGGCATGTGTACCCTTGGTTTATCAGGTCACCAATGAAAAGTCTAGACATAGATTTAGGTAGATTAAATATGTGGGGGGTGAGGGGGGGGAATGCATGTTGGGTTAACCTTGACCCAGTGAAATAGTTAATGAGTTAAATCTAGTTTTTTAGGTCAAAGCAGGTGTTTTTCAGGTCCATGTTTTTTGGGTATCACGTGGTATTGTATCCATGGATTGCATGTAATGAAGCATATAAAAGGCTTGGTGAACTCCATTGTAAATGAGCATGGAGGTAACGGTGAAGTCTTACTTGGTCGGCCTAGTTGGATTTGGTCAAGGTTGTTCGAATGAAAAGTTAGAGGTGGAGGAGTGTGTCCAGTTTAGAGAGGTGGGTCTATAGAAATGTTGATGTGTTGGCAGGTCAATCGAGTGTTTGAGAATATATGATGAAGGTAGGTTCATATCCATGGAACTTGGAAAGTATTTCAAGGAATTTGGGATCGAATAGGCATGCTCAGTAATGCCAAGTTGCAACAATAGTTGTGGACATAAGCGGTTGTGCTATCTGGTAACTCGGTCACCATCGGTTGAAAAATACATGAAGATTCAGATAGAGGTATGAACAGGTCATCTGGTAATTACTCAAGTGTGAAATTATTCAGTTGTGATGCTTATGTTTTTTATCAGCAGTCTAAGTAGGACTTAGATCAAATAGGTAGATCTTTGATATGGTGATGATGTTAAGGGGTGCACATTGTGGGATCCTACTACCCACAGAATCATCATGAACAAAGATGCAATGTTTGATGTATCTCCTTTTATAAAATCAAACATAGTAAAAGATGAAAGGTTCAAAGCATGAATGGTAGCAGAAAGGTATTTGGAAGGTATTGATTTCCATGAAAGTTTCTCACAAATTGTTAAAAGTTTGTTTTTATTCATGTTGTGTTAACACTAGTTGTGTTAGTACAACTAGATGTTAAAATTGTTTTACAATGAGTTTTTTGGATAAGGGGATGTATTTGGAACAACCATAACGGTTAGTTCAGAATCGCAACAGAATATTTGTTTGCAAACTCAAGAATCATTGCATGGCCTGAAGCATGCCAGGAAAATGGTACAAGATGTTTGATTCCTTCATGGTGAGCCAAATTTTACAAGAAGTAAGTATAACCATTGTGTTTATGGTATCTTTATTATCTTGGCAGTAAATGTTATGCTTGTAGCAAGCACAAGCATGTTTGAGATCAACATGTTGGCTCAGTTGGTTAGGACGTTTGTTATGAAGGATTTGGGAGCAACAAAATAAATCTTGGGCATGGAAATACACAGAGACATGAAGTATGGTAAGCTTGGTTATCACAACAGAAGTATGTGGTGAAGATACCCAGGATATTCAGCATGAATAAAGTGAAACCGGTAAAATCCCTTTGGCTTTCTATTGTAAGTTTTCTCTAGGTTTATGTCCTAATTGATGAAGAAGAAAAGGGTTATATGTCTCGAGTATTATATGCTAGTAGGAAGTTTGATGATTGCGATGGGGAAATGGTCAACATTTCACATGTAGTTGGTGTTGTCAGTAGACACATGGAAAAACTAGGTCAATAGCATGGAAATGGGTGCTTCAAACACAGAAGCACAAGTATCACCTATAGTGGTTATAGTGATTTGGTATGTGGCTATGATTCATGAGATTTGGACAAGTACGTCAATTTATTAGACAGTTTATGGAAACAAAATGGTCCACACGCGAGTGAATCATGCAGGCATGTTCATGTAACACATTCAATCAAAACATGGAATTGACTTTAGGCAACACATATTTTACATTTCTCCATTGTGTATTCGACGGCTGGAAATAATCTGACCATGAATGCCAGATAACTAAATGTTAGTTTTATATAAATGCTTCAATTAACCAACCTTCGTCGAAGTGTCCATTTTCCCATATGGTGGAGTTGGAGCGAGTCAAGTCTAAATGTGAGTACACCCCGTCCTTTGTTTTCCACCGGCTACGTCTCGGCCACGTCCTGAACTATGTTTCTATGTGGGTTTGGGATATTTTGACAGAGAAGGGGATATTCTTGTCCGCAACGGGTATATAATTTGTTGTGTAGAGTTTGGTTTTTATCAGGTCAGAAGATCTTTGATTCCTTCATTTTATAGGTAGTATTACATTTTCTTCTTATACCGTGTTGTAATTCAAAAATGACACCAGCGGTTCTCGTTTCTCAGTCTCCGTTCTGTAGATGCTTCTCAAATCAAAACAGAACTTCTGTACAAAGATGCACTGCTAAATGTATAATCCAACTTAGACATAATAAAGAGTTGTTTTCACCTGCTGCTTTATATGAATTCAGAGGCACCACACCTTCGTTCACATTTCCAATCTTTTCGACTTCTTACAACCAGCGAAGGCCCACATAAATCTGGGTCTATATCTTCCTCCATTATATATATGCCATTGATCGTTTGTGCAGATTTGAAATGCCATCCTTCGTCACACAATAGTCACAGGTTTTGTTAAAGATTAGGACGGGCATTCGCTGCCATCCATGTTCAATTAAATGCATTATTTTTACCACTTTCGTGTTCAACTAAATGCATATTTTTTACACATAAATTAAATAAATTAATTTGTATTATAAATGTGTAGTGTTCTCATTTTTGGTTACCTTGTTTTGTAATAGAGTGGAGAAAAATGATTAAAACTATTGTAATTTAATGTGACTTAGTTATGAGATGTTATGTTTTTAAAGTGATATTAGAAAGTAAATTAATTTCAGATTAATAAGTTACTTAACCATTATTAAAATAATTTTTAATTTTAAATTAAAAATTAGAGGGAAAATAAAGATTATATTTGATTTAGTCAAAAAAAAGATTTTTTTATGTGATTTTATAGCCATAAAAATTATTGGATTGTTGTATTTAAATCTTCATTCATAATAAAATACCACATATTGTTTCTTCTATTTATGGTGTATTCATATTAAATGAATACAAAGTATTTGTGAAAAATTGTAATCAGAACATCAAAAACATTTATTGCATAGGACATACTATGCTAGCTCATTATGTCGAGGATATTACACAATTTCAAGTATATAAAAATATACCATGTAAAATTTTAATTTATATAAATTAGGTTTCAAAAATGTATAATGTCATAATATTAATTTTAAACTCATTTATGAAAATGTATATATTATCATAATATTTAATTTTAAAATCATAAATGTATATGTATAGTGAAAGTTTTAATAATGAAAATGTATAGATTATCATAATATTTAATTTTAAAATCATAAATATATATGTATAGTAATTAATGATGGTTTTTATAGTTCAAAGAAATACAAAATAAAATTATAATTTAAATATAAATACAAAATAAAATATAAAAACATAAATAATATAATTCCAATTCTATTTTAGTTAAAAATTTATTTTTTAAATACAATTGTTTATTATTTAAAATAAATTTAGATTGATTGATAGAAGGGTGGGATATGTGATAAAAAAAATTGGAATAAAACTAAGGGGATATCTTATAATGAACAACAATGTTAGGGTCCTAACCCACATATAGGTAGAGCAATATATTCGGATGTAATAAAGGTCAATATTAATAAGGTCTTTCAATAAAATAGAATAAGGCGGATGTAAGAATACCTAATAGAAGCTTCCACTTCTAGAAGGATCTTCCTCTAGATGCTTCTCTTGATAAACATATTTAGTATACATAAGGGTCGAGGGTATGAAAACCCTAGCTTGGAGATTATTGTAACAGAGCGTTGCTCGACTAGAGGTTGCCCCCTCGAAGAGGCCCATGAACATTGCTTTCTGAATCTAAGTGCTATTTATGTTGTTGTTCTTATATCATTTATGTGTTATTGTGGAGATTATGCTGGTTTTATTACTGTTATTCTACCATTTCTAGCATTTTATTTTTGTTCTGCATACTTTTTATATTTGGTATATTACAAGTGGTATTAGAGCACTTTCCTTGGTAGAAATTGTGGGAAATTTTTTCAGGGTAGAGACGTATTCCGGCGTATTTAAGCCACAGAGATATGTCGTTACGCGCATAAACATGTGGTTGAGGGATTCATACACACAGGAAATACAAGTGGTTCTTAAGAGAACATCTGTTGGCCACCCTTGTAACCCCTGTTGGTACCCCTTTGAGTGGTAGCGCATCAGACAACACCTTTGTACGGAATTGGCCTAGATTTCTTGAAGCCCTCTTTAGATAAACCGATCATTTTCCTGACTGCTATAGTGCCACCGAGAAAAGCACTCGGGAAGATACTCTCTATTACTTGGGTAGTCGGGTAGTACGGCTAAGGGTACGGTCTATCCTCCTTAGTTAGTGCCCTGAGATATTGGGTCGAGTACTATTTTTGGACCCCGCACGTATATCAGAGAGGTATAGCACAGGGCAAACCCTTATCTGTAGAACCCTTGAATACCTAACCCTTGGGGGGCAGAAACATAAACAAATTAAAACAGATAAGATTTGTTGCCGTGCAACTGTGTTCGGGTTGTCAAATCACTACACTTTTCTTACTGGTTAAGCATTTGGGGATTTCATCACTGCAATATTCTTCAGACCAGAGTATAACTCTGCAGGTGTAAAAAAAAAAAAAAAAAACCTATTCCATTGGATTCATCTCTTCGCCCTTATCACGTTCATCCATATCATTTTTCGGCAAATTTTTTGACCCCACCTCCCCTTTTCAACTCACCCATCCTCATGGCCCATACCCGTAGCCAAGACCTGGAAGCTTGCTTCAACACCTTCCAATCTGGTCTCCTCGAGACCCAAAAAGAAGTAAAACAACTCAGTGCCAATGTTGCCTCCATCGATACAACCATCAATACAACCATAAATACAACCATGTAGTCCTCAATGGAGGAATTCAAACAAGAACTGACCACCCAGCTTGAATCTGTCTTTGCATCACTCTGCACCAAACTGAAGATCCCTACATATGACCCTTTCTCTGACACATCTCCAAAGAATGAAGGTGAACATTCCTCCCATTCCCATACCTTTCAACACCATCACTTTCAATGTGACCTATGCCTTCCGCGGGTGGATGTGACCAAATTTGATGGTTCGGACCCCACTGGTTGGGTAACCCAAATGGAACATTATTTCTCTTTATACGGCATTACAGATGACTTGGACAAACTCCTGTATGGTGTTCTCCATCTAGATCAAGAACGTTGGCAATGGTGGCAATGGAGAAAAACTTCCCGTCAAGGGTATATTGCTTGGACCCAATTTGTGACTGAGCTTTATGAATGCTTTGACATTGACACCAACCATTTGGACCGTTTGACAAAGTTGAAACAATCAGAAATAGTAGAAGACTTCATAGCTTCCTTTGAACGCCTGGATTTTCAAACAGAGGACATGACTGATGCTTTCTTTCGAGAGTGTTTTATTAGTGGCCTCAAGGAGGAGATTTAGGCCCATGTCCTCATGGCTCGACCCTCGAGTTGGGTGGAGGCTACTAAAAGAGCTAAAGAAGCATAATAGGTTGTATCCTCTCAAAACTGAAAACCCTCCTTTATCCCTCGCCCTAAACCCGTAAATCCCACTACTCCATCCGCCCCATTAAAGATCCAAAAATTGACCAGGTATGAAATGGCTAAACGCCAACTCAAAGGTCTTTGTTATAATTGTGATGACAAATATTTCTCGGGCCACAAGTGTAAGGAACAAAATATTTTTATGGCCATCTCTGAGGATATTTCAGAAGAGGATGTTGAAACTCCCCTTGTGTCTGAGTCACCTGAAATCACTGACATAACCCCTCCCTCAGACCCTCCCGAAGTGGAACTGGTCATTTCCCTCAATGCTCTCACTGGCTTCTCCGCTCCCCAAACCCTCAAGTTAAACGATTACATCAAACATCGGAAGGTCATCATTCTGGGTGATAGTGGAAGCACCCATAATTTTATTCATCGCCGCATTGCCCAAGAAACTCATTGCTACATCCATGCTGTCAACAATTTCCAAATCATGATTGCCAATGGTGGTTCAATGAAATGTGGAGGGCACTGTGAAAATGTCCGTC